>SJYS01012482.1:590123-603004 GCA_006410695.1 Philantomba maxwellii
GTGGGAGCGGCCGGGACGCTGGGGTGGGGGGGCTGCCGGGGGACCACGCCCTGCGTGACTCACTCCTCATTGCTGGGCAGTGACTCACGCTCAGGCCTCCCTCCTGCCCCCTTGCAGCAGGTGCTGCCAGCGCCAACTTCAGGATTGGGGCCCCAGCAGCCAGGTTCATGCCACCCTACCCTGGGCCTGTGATTCACACTCATTTATTTCCGGGGCGCCTGCCCTCCCCACCCTACCTGGTTCAGGCCACGAAGAAAACTTCCCACAGTCCCTCTGGTCCTTGGTGGGGCGGAGGGCAGACCCCTGTACTGAGATACGCCAGCTATTGTCTCACTACTGATTCGTGGAATCTCCAAACCACCGGAGAGGTGAGACGTCCTTGCTACTTTTAACAGATGGAGAAACTGAGTCTCGATGAGATTATGAAGTTTGCTCAAAGATACAAGATCAAACCGAGTCAGAGCACAAAGTGACAGTGTAAATATGTAATAACCCCAGCTGTTTTGTAGCCTAGTAATGGGTTACTGCAGCCTGTAGTGTCGCGTCCATTTTACTGGTGACCAAACTGAGGCAAGGAGCACCTAAGTCACAGAGAGTGAGAGGCTGGGCAGAAAATCGAACGGATGTCGGCAGCCGGGACTTGTTCTGCCACTTCCCAATCGGCCTTGGGCGCCCACTTGGAGGCTGGGGCGCCCCCGCCGCCCGGCCCCTCCAGCCGCCGGGGCCAGCCTGGGCCGGGCCGCCCTCCAGGCTGCCGGGCGCGGCGCCCGCCAGCATCACGCCGCTGTGAGTCACCGTGCGCGCCGGCCCCGCCCCCCGCGCCAACAAACAGCGCGTTGCCTGGCAACTGCCGCTGGTTCCCCGCCGGGTCTGCGCTCGAGGACACGGGTTCGAGCCTCCAGCCGGGTGGGAGCGGTGAGGGGCTCCGGGACCCGGTGGCTTTACTCAGACTAGGCATTCAGATCAGGTCTACAGTCCTGGTTGACACAGAGATGAGGGCGAAGGAGATGGTGGTTCACTGGCAGCGGGATTGGGGATGGGGGAGAACAGAGGGTCCTCAAGGCAGACCTGTCTCTGGTTCTCAGGAGGCCGATGCCAGAGCCAGGGCATGGCACTAGGGACTCTGTGGGGTGAGACGAACCCTGAGAAGTTAGGTTAGAGCTACTGTCAGGAGGTCGGAACCATTTTCCTATAGGGGTTTGGGGAGCCGACCTGGGGGTGGGAGTCAGGAGGGCTGTGATCAGGGCTTCTGACTTTTCACCATCCCCCCATCCCCAGAGTAGCTAGCAGTGAGCACGTTCTATGTTCCAAGCTGTGTTCTACACGCGTGCTCAGTCATTCAGTGGTGTCTGACTTTTTGTGATTCCATGGACTATAGCCCTCCAGGCTCCTCTGTCCATGGAATTTTCCAAGCAAGAATACTGGAGTAGATTGCCATTTCTTCCTCTGGGATATCTTCCTGACCCAGGGATGGAACAGGTGTCTCGTGCATCTCCTTCATTGGCAGGTAGATTCTTTACCACTACGGACATTACCTAATGTTCACAATAGCCCTCTGACAGTCCACTGGTATTCCCATTTGACACATGGGGAAACTGAGTCACAGAGAGGTACAATCCTTCGCCAGAGGAGGCAGGGCACCAAGCTTGAAACCAGGCAGGGTGACTTGGGCTCCTACGTTCCTCTCAGGGGGGTGCATGCCTCCTCTTGGGGGCGGTCATATCTGTGGGAGTTTCCAGCAAGGCTATGAGTCCACACTGGAGCTTAGATGGGCCAGGTGGGCTCCTTGGGGGCTGTTGATGCAAGGCTGTGCAAGGTGCCTTTCCAGGCTTCCAGGCTACTTGAGGGCAGGAGAGAGTCCCCCAAGAGCCAGCATCACTTAACTCTAGGCTCCTAGGACCCATACTAACTGCCATCCAGCTGCCCACAGGACCCCTAAGGGAGCTGCTTGAGGGGATTCCTAGGCCCCAGATCTCATGGGGTGGGGAAGAGAGTAGGTAACAGCACTGAGGCTAGGTGGACAGGTACATTCCCCACCTCCAACCCTGGTTACCTTGGCATCATTTAAGAAACGTTTGTTTTCTTGACTATATCATTCAAATGGTTGAGTGGGGAGACAGAAGTGTTTAGAGTCAGAGTAAGTCAGAGGGTCACGGCAGGAGGTGAGGAAGGATTCCTGGAGGGGGTGGTGGCCTAGGATCTCAACAAGTTGGCCGTTGACAAGTGGGTGTGAAAGGCAGGTTGGAAAGAAGGTGGGAACCTGACAAGCAAGGTCTTGTAGGTGACAAGACCACAGAGGAACTTTTCGCAGTGGACAGTAGGGAAATGTGATTGGGTTTAATTGGCTCTCTCTGGAGAATGGATGGAGTAAGGCTGGAAGCAAGGAGACAAGGGAGACCAGAGTTGGAGTGTTTTCATGCCAGAGATGATGATGGCTCAGAAATACAGTTGCCAGATTTAGCAAAGAAAAATACAGGAGATCCAGTTAGATTTGATTTTCAGTTATAGAGCAAGTAAAAAAAATTTTTTTCATAGAAAGATGGCCCAACTATTGCATGGGACATACTGATATGAAATGATTCAAAGAAAATTAGATTTATTGGGTGTCCTGTATTTTATCTGGCAAGAGTACTTGAGGGTCTTAGGGGACTCTGGGCTTGGGAAATGATAATATAACAAAGATGGAGCAAATACCCTCCGAAGTAGGTACTACTATCATCCCTGTTCTACAGACAAGTAAACCGAGGCCTAGGGGGTTTTTTTTTTTTTTCTCTCCCTCTATGGTTGGGTTGGAGGAGGAAACGGCAACCCACTCCAGTACTCTTGCCTGGAAAATCCCATGGACAGAGGAGCCTGGTGGGCTACAGTCCTTGGGGTCGCAAAGAGTCGGAAACGACTGAGCGACTTTACTTTTTACTTTTTATGGTTGGGTAGCATCACTAGCAGGAGTTTGAGTAAACTGGAGTTGGTGATGGACAGGGAGGCCTGGTGTGCTGCAGTTCATGGGGTCGCAAAGAGTCGGACACGACTGAGCAACTGAACTGAACATATCTATACAGTTAATAAGTGGGTGACCCCCAGCTGGAACCTAAGCATGTTGCTTACAGTTCTGCGGGGGAATAGAGGTGATTTGTAATGGGGTAGGGGATGGGACTTAGAGGCAAGGGTTTCCTCGGTTTCTTGGTGGCCCAGGTGAGGGCCTTCTTAAGGCAATAGACTCCTCAGCCCTCTTTTGCAGCCTGGGATCTGTGCCACCTCCTTTGCGCCCCTCCTCCCAGGACACCGAGGCAGTGGGAGGGACGGGAGTCGGCCTCAGGGGGGCTCCTCTCCCCCGCTGCGGCTCGGCCTCGGCCTCCTCCAGGCCAGGAGGATCCGCCGTCTGCGCCCGCCGGCAGGGGGAGGGGGAGGGTTATTTTTACCTCCCTCCAGGCAGCCAGGGCGACAGGAAGTGAGCGCGCAGCCCGCCAGATGTGGGGAGCCAGGCAGCTGGGAGCAGCCACAGCTGGACTGGCGGCCGGCTGGGGATGGGGTGGGGGGGAGGCAGGGTGTGCAGTGGGCGGAGCCCAGGCCTCAGGTCCCTCCTTTGTTCCCCGCCGCCCCAGCCTCCCTTCTGAGGTCCCCCTTGCACATCTCGGCGGTGGCCCCGCTGTCCCCGGTCTGTGCGCCAGTTCCCCGGGTGCTCGTGGGCTCTCGGGACCCGGTCGGGGAGGGGACCCTCCTCCTCGCCCTGGGGACCCCCCCTCCTTGTCCCAGCAGAATGAGGAGTGGGAGGGGGAGACAGCCCCTCGCCGGCCCCGCCTGCCACCGCCATTGTTTACCCGTCTGCTGCCTCCTAGGAAACTTAACCCGCCCGCGGTAATTTTATTTGGGAACTTCGGGCAGTTGCCATAGCAACCCCCAGTGACGTCAGAGGGGCTGGGGCCCGAAATCCCCGGGAAAACGGTGAGGGGTGGGATGGGGGGAGACCCCCAGGAGGGCCCCTCCTTAACCCTGCGCCTGCCAGGCCCCAGTCAGAGGGGAGAAGGCAGCCCTCTGGGGCACCCCCATTTTGGCCTGGTGCCAAGTGAGGGTGGCCCGCCAGACCCTGATGTCATCTGGTGCTGGGTAGGTGGTGAATCAGTACCCGGGTGGGGGCTGGGCTAGGCCTGGGGGGCTATTCCTATCTGACTCACCCCTCCCCTGCCCCAGGAGCTGGTAGGTACCCTGATGGACCCTGACCTAGGGATTTCAGGCCCCCTGCTGGGGGACCCCATAGGTCCCTGGGGCCTCTCTGGCCCTCTGAACTGTAGGTGGATTGACCAGAGCTTTCCTGCTGCTCCCAATGCCAATTTGGGGCGGTTGAATGAAAGGGTTAGTGGCAGTGAACTGGGGCCACTGCATAATGTTCTCCGGATGTGGGGAGTGACTAGTGCCCTAGTGAGGGGGCAGGTGGTGGGATCCCAGCTCAGTCCATAACACAGCCTGTCACCAGGGTGACAGGAGGCAGGGGCCCTGACTGGCAAGGAGGAGCGCAGCGCCAGCCGGGGGCTGGGCTGGGAGGAGCCACCCTAACCACAGTGACGTGGGACTTCCTCGGCAGGGCCTGTTTGATGTCTCTGTGTGCCGCGTTGCCATGGGGCCCGGCAGGCGGCCCTGCATATGAGCCAGGGTGACCTACAGGGCGACTGAGTCCGTCAGGGTCCCTTGACCCATCCTCCCGATCCCAGGTCTGAATGGCTACGTAAAGTGGTGTACCTATGTCCTTAACGCTTGTCCAGCCGCTACCCTGCCTCAAGCCCTGGGCTGGGACAAAGCGCAGCTCATCTCAGAATCTTGTAACGCTAAAAATTTTCAGGTCCATTCCATGAATGAAGAAACTGAAGCTCAGAGAGGTGTGATCACTTAGCAAAAGTTATTCAGCTAGGAATTGGGGAGCAAGAATTGGAAACTCAGTTCTGCCACTCTGTTCCCCTCCCCACTCTACCACACTGGTTCCTTGCTGTTTCTCAAATATGCCAGGAACTTCCTGCCTCAGGGCCTTTGTACTGGCTGTTCCCTCTCTACCGAAACTCTCTTCCTCTAGCTGTCTGCGTGGCTTCTCCCCATCTCTTATAATATTTGTTCAAATGTCACCTCCTCCTTCTCCTCAGGGTAGCCTTTCTTGATCTGGCCCCCAACCCCTCACTCCTCAATCTCCCTGCATACTAAGTCGTTTCAATTGTCACAGACTCTTTGCAACCCTGTGGACTGTAGCCCACCAGCCTCCTCTGTTCATGGGATTCTCCAGGCAAGAATACTGGAATGGGTTGTCATTTCCTCCTCTAGGGGATCTTTGCAACCCACGGATCCAACCTGGGTCTCTTATATCTCCTGCATTGGCAGGCAGGTTCTTTACTACTAGTGCACCTGCGAAGCCCCCTCCCCTCATCTTCCTAGCCCCCTTTCTAGTCTCCCCAATACATACCACCCAACACATTCTATATCTTTATACCTATTTACTGCCTGTATTTCCCCCATTGATGTGGACTCCATGAGGGCAGGGTTTTTTTTCTGGCTTGTTCTCTGCTATGTCCCCAGTGCCCAGAACAGCACCTGGCACCCAGCAGGCACTCAATGAATGTTTGAAGAATGAACAAATGGGTGTGTGTGTATGCCCTGTGCCACTTGACCGCTTGGCCTGGTCTCACCCTGGCCCTGTCCTCTCACCCATCCCCATCATTACAAAGAATCAGTTGGCCGGTTTGGAAAGCTCTGATCCCTCTTGGCTGCTGTCCCTGGGTAAATTGGCCAGCTTAGGACCAGGGTGGAGGGGGTTGGTGGGGGCGAATGTTCAGAATCCAGATGGAGGGCTGAGGACACTGGGAGGACCCTCCCAAGTTTGGGCTGAGGGATGCTGAGCTGCTGTGGTCCAAACCACATGCAGGGTAATGGCAGAAGGCGCAGTTGGCATGGTTATCCCTGGAGGCCAGCCTGGAGGAGGCATTTCCCCCACATATATGCCTGATTGGACTAATAAGAACAGGAGGATGGTTCTCGATGGAGACCTTGTCCCAGGGCATAAAGGGAGTGTTCTGGAGAGGTGGCATGGAGGAAGTGCCCTATTGTAATTTGGTCATTTTATAGTTCTAGAATGGGTTGTGTGTGTGTGTATGTAAGCACTCATGTGCACGAATGTGTCCACAGTAAGACCCTGGACCCTGGGAACTCCATTTCCCTGTTCGTAGCTGCTCAGGAGGTCCTGTGGTGAGTGCCACACCCCCTCAGGGCCCCGCCCTGAGTCGGGGAATTCTGTGCCACCCCAAATCTTCCCCCAGGGCCCCACAGGCGGCTCTGCCCCCTCCTGCCCCAACCTGCCAGATCCTGCAGCCTGGGCCAGCCTGCCCCTTGGGCCCCACAGAGAAGAAAGACCCGGGAGCCCCCAGGGCTGGGCCCCATGGGATAGTAGCTAGGTGTGGCTTCTGCCCCTCTCTCCCCAGTCCCACCGAGATCCAAAGTGAGGAACCTGTTGAGCTGAACTGGGGAAATGAGGGAGCCTGGAAGAATTCTGGGGGAGCGAGGTGACCCACAGGCATCCAACCAGCCCCTCCAGTCTTCTGCCTGGGCCCTCCTGCTGGGTACCCCCCTACCCCAGCTTTAGTCTTATTGCCCAGGAGGTGGGTTATGAAGAATCTGCACGCCCCCACCCCAGCCCCAATTATATGACTTTGGAAATATTGCAGGTGGGTGGGAGGAAACCTGTCTCCCAAAGCAATGCTCACACAGGTCTGGGAAGGGTCCTCAGGTTGTAGAACCTTGCTGTGGCATCATGGTGGTGGTGATGGTGTTCTGCGGGCCACTGGCTCCCATCCCATCTTGGAGAGGGCAAAGTGGCATCCGGGCCTGCCCAAGGAGGCTGGCTTGGCGGCACAGGGCAC
Source organism: Philantomba maxwellii (assembly GCA_006410695.1). Lineage (NCBI taxonomy): Eukaryota > Metazoa > Chordata > Mammalia > Artiodactyla > Bovidae > Philantomba > Philantomba maxwellii. Next base: position 597,017 of record SJYS01012482.1, read on the forward strand.
CCCGCCCCTCCTTCGCTGAGTTTTGTTCCCGGCCCCCCACCTGGGCACGGGGCCAGGCCCCAAGGCAGGGCCCCGTCCTGGTGAACAATGCCTCGGTGTTCCTCCTCCCGGTTGAGGGGAGGTCCGCGGAGGATGAGGTGGGACAGACAGGCTCGCAGGGAAGGCGGGAGGGATGCAGGGAGGGGCTCTCTCCCAGGGATACTCCAGGAGCTGGGAGTTTCCCAGAGGCCCTGGGTAGATGGGGGGTGGGGATGCCGGGAAGCCTGGCGGGGAGGGGTGGGGGGAGGGGACCCAGACCAGGGACCACCTGGACTGGGGTCAGCAAGTCTTCAATGGCAGCAGGAGAGGATTGGGTGGGATAAAAGGAGGGACTTCCTGAGGCTAAAGAACGCACTGTGTAAATGCATAGAGTGGGGATTCGTAATTGGCCGGACCCCAGAATTCCCCGGGCCCATGCCCCCCAGGGCAGGGAGGGGTCTACAGTGGCAGTGTGGCACTGTGCCCCACCATCTACCCTCTCCTTGTCCATGGCCTCCTGGGTTTCTCTCCCTGCGCAGGGGAGCAGAACTTAGGCCAAGAGGGGTTTCGGGTGCGATATGGATTAGGACACTGCCCCCCATCCCAGCAAGAAGGGCGTTCTTTGAAGAACTGGGGTTGGATCCCCGAGCCCAGGACCCAGAGGGGGAAGCTGAGCTAAGTCTCAGGCTCAGGAAGAGTTGGGACAAGGGAGGAAAAAGTTAGGGCTGAGTTGGGGACGGGACCGAGTTGGGGGACCGGAGAGAGAAAGTGGGGGCGGACCGGCTCCGGGGGCACATGACGGCGGCGCCCGCCCCGCCCCGCGCCCGCCCCCGCCCCCTGCCCGGCCCGGGAGGGGAGGAGACGAGGAGGTTTTAAAAGCGATTCGGCCCCGCCGCGGGCCGGCCAGTGAGTGGGATGGAGCGCGGCAGGCGACCGCCCCCGGCCCCTCTCGGGTCCGCCGCCCGCCCGCCCGGCCGGGTGTCGGTCGGCCGGGCCGGGGCGGCGGCCGGAGCCCCGAGTGCCGGCTCCCCTCCCCCGCGGGTGAGTCGGGGAAGCAACCGGGAGGGAGACTGCGGCGCCGTGGTGGCGGCGACAACTTTTCCGCGCTGGACTCGTGGGCGGAGTGGGGGGTGCGCCTGGCGTGTCCCCCAGCCCTGGGCGAGGGGGAGGGCGCCGCCCCGCCGCCGGTGGTTGGGGGGACGGCGGGGCCGGTCTGATGGTGGCGGCCGCGGAGTCCCGCGGCGCCCCCTGCGGAGCGGGGGAAGGGCGGCCCACCTCTGCCCCGTCCCCAAGGGCCCACCGCGACCCCCCAGCCACTCCCCCGACCCAGGAGATTCGTGAGAGCGTGCTGGGGAGGGCGGGTCCCAACGCGAATCGGGGCAGGTCAAGGTGGGTTGGAGTTGGGCGCAGGGTGGAAGGGTATGCGTCCCCCTCGGGGTGGAGGGAATGGACATGGTGTCTCGGCCCCGGGAGTGGGAAGGTAGGTGCCTGTCGGGGCTGTGTGAGTGAGAGTCTCCCAGAGTTCTGTGGATGCGAGTGGAGGACAGTGCTTCAAGTTCTTGACATGTCAGCCGGTGTGGGGGTGGGGAGGCCCTCCAGAGGAGAGAAGTGGGGACCCAGCAGTCCAGCCTGGGTTTAAAAGAGGACTAGGGGGACCCCTTTCCTCCCTTCTCACTCCTTCTAGCCCAACTAAGAAGGCTCATTCATAGAAAGGGGGCCCACATCTGGGAGATTCCTGGAGGGCTGACTCCTCTGCCCTGTGTAGCTTGGGGTTCCCGTGCCCTTGGGGTGCAAGAAGGAGGGTGAAAGGGCTCAGACTGAACCCAGACCCCCTTCATCCTAGCGCCAGACTGACCTCTGCCCTCAGTGCTGGGCTCCACGGCTACCAAAGCCCCTCAGCCCTGCGCTGCCTGTCCGGTGCATGCCAGCCAGGCCCAGACCCAGTGGCTTCCTGAATGGAGGTGCGGTTGGCTCTGTGTCACCTATCCTTTCTGCCCCAGCCCCAACCAACTGCCTGCTCCTGATGGGTGGTCTTTGAGGGGGAAGCTGGGACCCTTGGCATAAGGGTGTCCTTTGGCAGCCCTGCCGATGCCAGCCCGAGCCGGAGGGCAGTCCCCAACAGGTGCCCGAGCTTAAAGGCGAGGTGATGGAGGGCACACCCTGTCCGCTCACCCACGCACTGTGCCTGGGCCAGCCCTGCGCATGTGTTCACATGCCGCCGTCCTGGGAAGGCACGGGCCCTAGGGCTCCATGCCAGCTCTCTTGTAGCGCCCCAGGGGCACCCACTGCCCTCTGTCCTTGCAGGATGTCCTCTGGGAGCTCCCTCAAGACCCCAGTGGGCGAGCCTTGTCTCTGTGGGTCTGGAGGGGGCCCCCGAAGTAGCTGCTGGCCTGACTCTGGGCTGGCACGCGGAGCACATGCGTGACAGGGCGTGTCCAGGGGGGTCGGGCCTGTCTGTGCCGGCCCGGCCTCTGACTCTCCGCAGACCCTTGCTCAGTGGAAAGAAACAACAGGGACGGATGCTCCAAGGGTCCTCCGCGGGAGCCCCCCCACCAACCCCTACCTGTTGCAAGTGAAGGCCAGATGTTGTGTGCGGCGGGCCGCAGCTGCGGGGCAGACCCCTGTTCCCTGGAAGTCTGAGGGACACTGGCCCAAAGGGTACAGTGGGAGGACCTGCTCACCAAGGGCCTAGGTGATTCTTTGATATACCGTAAGATTTTTCAGCGCTTGCCCTTTACCTTGGGAGGCTGGGTGGGGGAGTCAGTTCGAAGCAAAGGACGCCGCCAGGAACCCTGGGCGGTCCGGAGAAAATTCCTTCCGGCCCCTCTCTGGGCTGGCTGGCCAGCCCTTTCCCACTCCGCATGCACTTGAAGCCAGGATCAGGATAATTTTTGCTTTTCCTTAGACTTCTCGCATGACCTTGGGCCTGGCTCTGAATCCTCTGGATCTCAGCTTCTCCATCTGTATATGGGAAGCATTGGGAAAGCGAGCAGAGAGATGTGTCCGCTTCCGCTCCCTGTCCAAGGCCCTTGCCTTCAGATCTCTTTGGGGGGTGGCCCTCTGACCACCTTCCCTCCTGCCATCGGGTGTCCTGGGTGATCATGGAGGTGTGTATGGGGAAGACTGGTCCCCTGGGAAGGACGTACTCGGAAGCCAGTGGGTGTGGGCGTGTGAGAATCCTTGGGCAGAGAAGGACGCCGCCATACTGGGCATGGCTGAGTCATGCTCTAGCAGCGCCTTGCCCCAGGGTGCTGGAGCTGGCGCCACCCTGGGTGTGGTCACCAAGCTGTGGCCCTGGGCAGAGCAAGCCTGGGTGGTCTGGGTTGGGGTCCTGGGTTGGGCCAGGGAACCGACTTGGGCGACGCTAAGCCCCTCAGCCTCCTCCTGTCCTTGGTCTGGTGTCAGCGTCCAGGATCATGGTCACCCACACCTTGGGAATGGCTTGGGGAGCCCAGGAACCTAGAGCTTTGGGCCTGGGAATTGTCAGGGTGCCATAGGAGTGGGACAGGGCCTGGAAGCTAGCGACTATCCTCGAGGCCAGCGGCCCCCAAAATGCAGGCCAGATGGCTGGGACAGGGACGTGTTTGGGGATAAGGCAGAGGTGAATGTGGTCTAGCATGTACCCCTCAGTGAAGGGCTCACCGTGTGGACGTTAGGGGTCCCCTGGGAATTCTGTGATCTGTCTGAAGAGTTGAAGGCAGGGGCTGGAAAGTGGTGTGGCTGGGCACCATGGGGGCTGAGATGTGACTTGCACGGTTCCCCTATTTATAACAAGTGATTCACTCCTCACTTACTCACCCCTTCCTGAGCCTTCCCCCCTCCCCTCAGCCCTGGGTGGGCAGTGGGGGCCCACCCAGTTGCCAGTGGCCTGCCTTCCTTCAGCTGGGTGCCGACGTCCGAGGGCTGCCCCGTCGGCTGGGCTGGTGGCGATGGTGGCCTCGTTGGGATGGGGGTGACGGGTGAGGGGGTGGGTGGCCCTGGTGGTCAGGCGGCACTTGGCTGGAAGGCCCAGGTTAGCGGCTGGCTCTGGGCCTGGCCCAGGGAGCCTCTGCGGAGAGTCTGGGCCCATTAGGCAAAGCGTTAGTGACAGGCTGGGAGGGCGGGGCCAGCGGCCCTTGGTATTTTCCGATCCCAGCTGCTCTGAGAGGGTGGAAAGTATTTGGGGACCAGGCTTGGGGGCGGCGGCGGCGGTGGTGGTGGCGCCCCCGGCGGAAGCTGCCCCTGATTCATTCTTGGAGCATGGGGTTTGGGGGGGGGGGTTGGCTTACAGAGCATGTCTCTCAAGTCCACGCCCTGTCTGCAGAGCAGACTTAGATACCCATCCATCCATCCATCCATCCATGGTGTGACCTGGGGCCTGCCCTACTCCCCTGGCCCAAGGGCCCTCCGCCCGCTCCCCCGCACCCCAAATGCCTCCAGCTGCCAGGAGCTTGGCCCTCCCTGGACACCGTCTCCCCTGAGGCTGAGGGGCACGCCTNGGGGGGGGGGGTTGGCTTACAGAGCATGTCTCTCAAGTCCACGCCCTGTCTGCAGAGCAGACTTAGATACCCATCCATCCATCCATCCATCCATGGTGTGACCTGGGGCCTGCCCTACTCCCCTGGCCCAAGGGCCCTCCGCCCGCTCCCCCGCACCCCAAATGCCTCCAGCTGCCAGGAGCTTGGCCCTCCCTGGACACCGTCTCCCCTGAGGCTGAGGGGCACGCCTATGGTAATGGGGGTCATCCTGCTCCTGGGCACCTGCCTGGTAGTGCCCCCTCCACTGGAGACCCAGGCCTTTTGTGCCTGTGGGGATCGGGGAGTGGCCTTGGCCCCGGCCCGAGGCTCTGTGCAGGGGAAACCCCACAGGAAACAGGCCCGGCCAAATGGCCGCCCTTCCCGTTTCGTCCCTGGGACACGAATGTGCTGTCTCACTTCCGGAGGCGGCCCAGGGAGGCCGGCCGCCCTGCGGGGCCTCGTCTGCTCCCGGTTGGTGCCCCTAGACCTTGAGGAGTCAGGGCTGGGCTGGGGCCCCGCCGTAAAGCGGATGGCCGGCGTATGTAATGTGTGTGTGGTGGGGTCGGTGCAGAGCAGGACACCTCCCTCCACCTGTCTCCCGGGGGTGGCCACCCCCTATCATATCTGGGTGCTGAGATCCTACCCGTGTGCAGTTCCTCAATGCCATCCTCCTTCCTGTTTCTGCCTGAGGAATGATGACAGCGTAGCCCCGACCCAATTATACACCGCACTCACGAGTTCCTCACCACAGCATTGCCCCTGCTTTGACGATGGGGAAACGGAGGCTCAGAGAGGTTGAGTTCCCTGCCCAGTGTCACCCAGCTGGTGCGCTGCCTAGCCAGGGTTCAAATGCAGCTGGACTGGCTCCAGAGTTAGGGCTCCTTGCCACAGGGCTCTCTTCCTCCGGGAGGTCTCTGTTTACTGAACACAGGGCTGGCTTTACCAGCTGGTGGCCTGTGCGGTTCACAGGGTGTTTCCCCACTGAGAAGGACCCCGAGTATTCATTCCCCTCCCCACCTGAGTACTCATTTTACACTGAGTCCCATAAATTCCGTAGGGGGCTCCTGGTGCTGGGTAGCTGCTATGGACTGTTGGTGAAACCTCACTGTGTTACGCGGTAGAGGCTCTTGGCTCCACTGTACAGACGGAGAGATTGAGGCTTGGATGGTATTGAGGAAACTGTGGAGCTGGGCTTTGCACCTGGAGCCTGGGTCTGGTGCTCTGGGTGGGTGCGTGCCTGGGGGGAGAGCCGGGCGCCCGCTGTCGGCATCCGCTATGGTGGGGCGCGGGCTGAGGCCTGGCCACTGAGGAGACGGGACCATGGGGGGAGGCCCTAGTGGTTTCCTCCTGCCCTTCAGGCTTCTAGGAAGTGGCGCCAGCTGGGGTGAGATCACTTCCTCAGCCGCCTGCCCGCCACCCCCTCAGCTTCCTCTCCCCATGGCCCCATTTAGCCTGCCCAGGGCTCCGTGTTGGG
>SJYS01012482.1:612746-625787 GCA_006410695.1 Philantomba maxwellii
GGCAGCCTGGGGTGAGAAGAGAAGCAACCCTGCTGTGAGACAAGCCTGGACCCTCCATCCTCTTTAGGAGACGCCTCTTGCCTCAGCCAAAACCTACCCTCTAGAGTCAGCCAAGCCCTGGGCACCCAGGAAGACGGAGGCTGTGTGTTGAAGATGTTTACTGCATGTATAAAATACATGGGCTTCCCACGTGGGGCTAGTGGTAAAGAACCCGCCTGCCAATGCAGGAGACACGAGACCCGGGTTCAATCCCTGGGTGGGGAAGATCCCTTGGAGGAAGGCATGGCCACCCACTCCAGTATTCTTGCCTGGGAAATCCCATGGACAGAGGAGCCTGGCGGGCTACAGTTCATGGGGTCACAGAGTCAGACACGACTGGCGTGACTTAACACACAGGCACACAGGTATGCTGCTCTTGCTGCTAAGTCGCTTCAGTCATCTCCAACTCTTTGCAACCCCAACGACTGTAGCCCTCCAGGCTCCTCTGGTCTGTAGGAGTCTCCAGGCAAGAATACTGGAGTGGCTTGCCACGCTCTCCTCCAGGGGATCTTCCCGACCCAGGGATCGAAACATGTCTCTTATGTCTCCTGCATTGGCAGGTGGGTTTCCGCCACTAGTGGCACCTGGGAAGCCCCACACATAGGTATATGTATAATTAATTCACTTGCTGTACACCTGAAAGTAACACAACATTCTAAATCAACTCTACTCCAGTAAAAATTAAAAAGACAAAGATGTTCACTGCAGTTGAAACTGAGCAGGGCCCTGTGGGAATCCCAGGCACAGAGGCCTTTCTGTCTGGCATTTCTTGAAGTAAAGACTCCAGTCCCCAGGAACTTCCCTGCGTTCCAAAGGATGGATTCCAACAGTTGCTAATCAAGGGAGGAACAGCCAAGACACCAACTGAGGCAAGATTAAAGGGGCTGGAGAAACTCACCAAGATTAGGAGACCGACCACCTGAGATGAAGGGTCTGCAAACCCTGCTCATATCCCGACCTTGTCAGAGACCATAGTTTTGACCTACTGTTAAAAACACTCATCAGGGCTTCCCTGGTGGCGCAGTGGATAAGAATCCACCTGCCAACGAAGGGAACACGGGTTCGATTTCTGGTCAAGGAAGATTCCACATGGTGCAGAGCAACTAAGCTCTTGTGCTGTTAACTACTGCGCCTGTGCTCTAGAGTCTGTGACCACAACTACTGAGCTTTCGTGCCACCACTACTGAAGCCAGCTTGCCTAGAGCCTGTGCTCTCCAACAAGAGAAGCTGCTGCAACGAGAGGCCCACATATAGCAACCAGAGAAAAGCCTGCGCAGCAATGAAGACCCAGCACAGTCAAAAAGAAATCAATCAATAAAATTATTTTTAAAATATTTTCAGTGAGCCCTTTCCTGACATGCCCAACACATGGGAGAGTGCAGCTTCCCCTCCCAACCCCTTCTACCCCTTTCTTGCATGTCGCCATCTGCCATACAACACAGTTTACCTATAAATGTGCTTACTGTTTCTCCCTCACTACAATGTCAGCTCCATGAAGGCAGGAATTTTTGACTATTTGGGTCACCATTGCTTCTCCAGCACCAGAACAATGCCTGCCATACAATAGGTAAACAACACATGTTTGCTGAATGACTCAGTGAGGGGCCCCCGTAAGATATTTTGATCCTCAGCTCACTATTTACATGCATTTTCTGTTAAGAAAGTTCTACAAAGCTGTTAAATGTAATCAAAGCCTGCAAAAGGAGTCAAGACTACTCTGGTTCCAAATATCCAATGACTTTGCTGCACTTCCCTGGTGGTCTAGTGGTTAATAATCCACCTGGCAATGCAGGAGACACAGGTTCAATCCCTGGCCCGTGAAGATCCCACATGCGCCATCAAGTAGCTAAGCCCATAGCTACCGAAGCCTGAGCACTGCTCTGTGAAAAAGAAGTCAGTGCAGTGAGAAGTCTGAGCAGCGCCCCAAAGAGCAGGCCCCACTCTCTGCAACTAGAGAAAGTCCGCGGGAAGCAATGAAGATCTAGCACCGCCAACAACAAAATAAACAAATACAAATTTAAAAAATAAATAAATGACTTTGCTACGTGACTTGGGACACACCTTCAGCCTGTCTATGTGTAAAATGGGTGTAAATATACTTATTTCGCTGGGGTGTTTAGAAGATTATATGGGATAATGTGAGTCAGGTTTAGATCAGAAGTTGGCACCTTTTCTTCTGCACTGGGTTGGACAGCCAGTATTTTCAGCTTTGTAGGCCATTTGGTCTCTGTCACAACTGTCACTGTTGTGTAAAAGCGGACACAGACAATACACAAACGAGTAAGCGGTGCTCTGGGCCAATAAAACTTTATTTCTAGAAACTGAAATTTGGGTTTCACGTATTTTTCATGTGTCACAGAATTTTTTTTTAAAATTTCTTCCCAACCGTCTAAAAATATACAAACCATTCTTATCTCAGGGGCTGCACAAAAGCAGGCAGCTGGCCAAAGTTGGCCCGTGGGTTGTAATTTGCTAGCACTGGTTTAGAAAAAAAGTCTAACACATAAAAGAGTGTTCTCTAAATCATGGTTCTTAACAGATTATTCTTTTCAAATATTCTGGAAAATGCACCTCAAACTTTTTTTTTTTTTTTTTTTGGCCAGGCCATGTGGCATATAGGATCCTAGTTCCCCAACCAGGGATTGAACCCGATCCCCCTGTATTGGAAGCAGAGTCTTAACCACTGGACAGCCAGGGAAGCTCTCAGATGGTGAATAGGTATCTCTGGAGGATAGGATCAGAGGGTGGGAGGCGGATTTCACTTAACTGGTTGGGCATGGTTTACTATGGACGGGCCCTTTTACTATTCTGCTTCTATGATCTGCTGGTGCACATGGGAAATGGGTGACCTGGTCACTCACTGCAACATCTAAATGTCTATCAGTTTCACACTGGGTTTTTCATGGTACCACCCTACAGCGGTTCACCTGTTATGTGACAGGATAGAACCTTTAAGATGCAAAAGTTCAGTGAAAACAAGGTGCAAAGAATAGGTACAGGAGACTTCTTCGGTGGCCCAGTGGCTAAGACTTTGCGCTCCCAATGCAGGGGGCCCGGGTTCCATCCCTGGTCAGGGAACTAGATCCCACCTGCTGCAACTAAGAATTCACATGCCGCAGCTAAAAGATCCTGCATGTCGCAACTAAGCAGCCCTCGTGCCTCAACTAAAGATCCTGAGTATGGCAACTAAGATTGAGTGCAGCTAAATAAATAAATATTAAAAAAAGATTAACTATCGTAAGAAACCATTAGGTTATTAACATAAAAAAAAAAAGAATAGGTACTGGAGGTATGGGGCTTCCCTGGTGGCTCAGTGGTAAAGAATCTGCCTGCCAATGCATGAGACTGAGGTTTGATCCCTGGGTCAGGAGGATCCCCTGGAGAAGGAAATGGCAACCCACTCCAGTATTCTTGCCTGGGAAATCCCATGGACAGAGGAGCCTGGTGGACTACAGTCCATGGGGTCGCAAAAAGAGTCGGACATGACTTAGCGACTAAACAACAGGATGTATCATGGGTGTAAAGGAGAACCAAGTTTTAATTTTCAGATTACAAGTTTGTAGAAATCTGGACTCTTGTAGTATAGATAAGAATGTGGTAACACTGCTTGCCTCCAGAGAGCTTTGGGTAGGTTGGGATAAACTTACCAAGAAAAGGACTCTGAATTCTGTGTCACGTGGAGATTTCTCGAATTCAAAATAATATGACATATTTATATTTAATCAGCAAGAGCACAGAGCGGCCAGCATGGAGGCCAGCATGGCCAGCATGGCCAGCATGGAATGCCAGCATGGAGGAGACTGCATGAACCAAGTTGCAAGTGCAGGCGGAAGGATAGGGCTCCCCGCAGCCTCCCATCCCCTAATCCCTCCCGCCCAGGGGGAGTCCCCCGCTGCATTTTCTCACCTCATGGCTCGCAGTGCGAGGCGGTAGGCCAGGTCTGGGTCGTGAGGCAGCAGTGCAGTAAACAGGTAGCGGGCACAGGTGTGCATGGGTACGCTCTCCCGGAACAGCACTTCTCCAAAGCCACTGAAAGGACCCCCTGCGGGGGCAACCCAAGCTCAACCCCAGGTGTGGGCGTGTATCGCCTCTCCCCAGGGGTCCCCACATTCCAGTGGGGTATGGGCCGCCCNGCACAGGTGTGCATGGGTACGCTCTCCCGGAAGAGCACTTCTCCAAAGCCACTGAAAGGACCCCCTGCGGGGGCAACCCAAGCTCAACCCCAGGTGTGGGCGTGTATCGCCTCTCCCCAGGGGTCCCCACATTCCAGTGGGGTATGGGCCGCCCCAAGATAGAGTGGTTGAGGCTAGAGACGTCCCGGGGTGGGGAAGCAGGGCTGAAACTAAAACAAGTACTGGAAAATCCAAAGGAAAGAGACCCTTGGGACCTCTGGGTAAGGGCAGGACTCAAACGCAGGGTGTTGCCAGAGTGAAGGCGGGGCAGCACTTGTTCTGGGGCGTGGCCAAACCAGCTTCCAGAAACGGTAGGGGCGGGGCCTCACAAGGACAGGGTTGGGGGCGGGGCTCATCAATAGCAGCCGTTATTGGCTGGCAGGCTTTCTGGGGGCGGGGCCAAAATTTGGACCTCCCTTTTAGGGAACTGCCAAGGTATGTAATGATGGGATGGTTATCACTGACTCAATGGACATGAGTTTGAGCAAACTCAGGGAGATAGTGAAGAACCACGAAGCCTGGCGTGCTGCAGTCATGAGGTCGCAAAGAGTAGGATGCAACTTAGCGACTGACCAATAAGGTAAGACAATAAGTACCGGAGGTGGAGGTAGAGGCTGGGTCTCCCAACCCAGCAGCAACCAGACGACTGCAGTGGACTGGACCCTACGTTTCAGGTACAACCCGGCTTAGGAGGGTGGCCTTACCTTCCAGCAGCTGTCCCGCCTGCTTGCGCAGGACCTGCACCAACCGCTCGTCCAGCTCCACTTCCTCCAGCAGGGCCAGCAGCTGCTCCTCATTGCGTACCACCTTGTCCTGGGCATACAGCCCCTCGGGCAGGGCCCGCTGCTGTCCCAGGCCCAGCAGGGCCACCTCTAGCGCCATTGCCAAATAGGACTCCCCAGGGCTCCCCGGTACGGGGACGTGCTGGTAGGCCACCTTCCTCTTCTCAGGGCCCGAGTCTGTGGGAGAAGGGCACCAAGGCTACTGCGGAGGAACCCGTTTTTCTGGGACTCCAGTGGTCCCTGACCTTAAACATGGATACTGTAGGGGTGGGGGAGATTTATGGAGAGCCAGCTGTTTCTGCACACACCAGGAGGTAGCGCCCACCTTCCAATAGCAGGTAGGCCTATGGTGGCCTCACTTTCAGAAGCTAAGCCTCTTGGCACCTGGTACTGGCCAAAGGGCAGGCCAAGTGGAGGGGCGTGGCCAAGTAATAGGAATACTAGGCAAAGGAGCACGGCCAAGGGGTGGTGATTCTCCCACCTCCTCCAGGGGTCCCCAGGGTGGATACCTGGGTAAATGGTGAGGGTCTCCTCCTCTAGACGACAGGCCTCCAAAAGTGCCCTGCAGAGGCAGCCAATGGGGTCCAGGGGATGGCCCACCCATCCTTCCATGTTGGTGATGGAGGTGGAACCTTTCTGCAGTAGCTCTGAAGGTAGAAAAAAAGGCTCAAAGCCCACCCCTCTACCAACCGTCCAGGAGGGCTTCCTCTTCCCAAACCCCGAGCCTAGCCTCCAGACGCCCATCCAGCACCTTCGTCTCTGCCCCCTTGAGGTCTGCAGTAGCGCTCACCTCCCTGGCCTCCTGTCCCACACCCAGGCTGAGGCGTGGCTAAACTGGGTGCTTTTAAAACATCCAACCAGTCTCATTCCTCTCCATATAACCCTTAATCCTCACTTCTCTCAGGTTCAACCAGCTTTCAGCACTCTCAAGGACGGATATGAACGCTTCCCCATGACTGTCACGCATCCACCCCATCTGGAAGCACACCCTCTCATCTTCTCACACAAGCTGAGCTCTCCCTTGCCTCTGGGTTCCAGCCCATGCTGTTTCTTTTACCTGGAATATAGTTGCTCCCTCTCTTTTTCCTGGGAACCTCATGTACATCCTTAGGATCTAAGATTAGCTCTCACCTCCTCTGATCCTGGGGAAGGGTGGGGGCTTTCCCTATGCTTCCAGGCTAGTTTAGAGTTCTGCTCAGATACCCAAGCCCTATTTTCCCTCATTAAACCCTGTGTTCAATTTCCTGGTAACTAACCCATCAACCCAACCTCATCACCCAGAGTATGCAACTGGTGGCTCCCTCCTACTCCCCATATCTAGTCTAAAAACATGTTCTTTTTTGGGTCATACAACATGGAATACAATTTTGAATTTGTTGCCCGTATTGGGAAAAAAAAAAAAAAAAAAAAACAGGAAATTACACATCAAAGAATCCAGATTTCTGGCCTCTCTTGGAAAAATCTGATCTGGCATGCTGGGTCCATGTTCTTGAAAGGCATGTGGCTGGATGCATAGAAACTACATTTCCCAGACCCCTTTGTGTAAGGTGTGAAAGGTGGGAGAAAATGAGCCTATTACTCTTCTGCAGCAGCTGTGAGTAGGTGTGTGTGTGGCTGTCTGGGGCAGAGATGTAAGGTTTGCCAGCAGGTTCTGGGCTGTCCTCTTGGGAACTTTCCCCCCAGTGAGGGCTACAGAGAGCTGAACTCTGTGCTTCTGAAGTTCAAGTTTGTGAACCCAGGCAGTGGCTTCCCTGACTTTCAATCTGGCAGCCCTTTCACTGGTTCTGTGAGCCCTCAGTCCCCTGTATTAAATTCCTTTCTGCTCAACACACCTTGAGTGGTCTGTTTTCATGTTGTACCCACAGACCCTCCAGGTTGCGACAGCCCCCAGCAGTTGGCATTTGTGTCTTCAGCCCCAGGACACGATGATAAGATTGGTGCCCACCTTTTTTCTGCTGCTTGTAAATCTGTAGCTGATGTCGCTGCTGCAGCCGGAGGGTGTTGACTATGGCACTTGCCAGCCGCAGGGCCTGGCGGGGGTATCCATGGGCCCTCAGGGTGTCCACACGAGCACAGGTAGTGGGGAAGGGCTCGCCCAGCCAGAGCGGGTGGCCCTGGGGGTCGAAGCTTGGTTTGTCGCTGCCCCCGTTGCCTGTGAGGTTGGGGCTGTAGGAGTCACTGGCCAGGATCCTCTGCAGATGGTCATCACTCCAATGCAGTGACCCAGCCTGCAGGGCGCGGCCAAACACGGTGTGGCGGGAACCTGCAGCCATCGCCATCACCTCCTCCTCCTCCTCTGGGCCTGTGGGAGAGGTGCCCAAATGTGGCCCCATGAGGGGGGCCCTAGCAGTTAGGAAGTGGACAGTTCTATCCCACCAAGTGCCAGCTTGGGCCTAGACTCTGGATACAGTGACAAGCGTGCCATCATTGCCCCCAATTTNTCCTCCTCCTCTGGGCCTGTGGGAGAGGTGCCCAAATGTGGCCCCATGAGGGGGGCCCTAGCAGTTAGGAAGTGGACAGTTCTATCCCACCAAGTGCCAGCTTGGGCCTAGACTCTGGATACAGTGACAAGCGTGCCATCATTGCCCCCAATTTTTTCAGAAGACTTAAAGTTGTGTGTGTGTCAGGGGAGCTATCATAGTCCTTCATGAAAGTGAAAGTGTCCAACATGAAAAAGTCGTGTCTGATTCTTTGCGAACCCGTGGACTATACCCCGCCAGGCTCCTCTGTCCATGGAATTCTCCAGGCAGGAATACTGGAGTGGGTAGCCATTCCCTTCTCCAGGGGATCTTTCTGACCCAGGGATCGAACCTAGGTCTCTGCTCTGCAGTGGATCTTTACTATCTGAGCCACCACAAATGAACAACTGGGTCTGTCCATCTTTCTCCCTCCATACTCAATTTCTTTCTCTCTCCTCTATTTCTCTCCCTCCCTCCCTGCCTGTCTTTACTTGTCTTTCTCTTCTCAATACCTGTTTCCTTTTCTTTCTGTTTCCCCTTCCCCCCACCCGATTTCTGCCTCCATGGCCAGGAGGAGACTGAGTCAGCCCAGAACTACAGGTATCTTAAGTATTTCACATCAGTGTCCCTCAGGCTGCCTGCTGCCCCTGCCCTGGACACTCACTGTCTCCTGGCGAGGAGGCAGGTAAGGGCTCGTCCCCTCCGCCCTGCCTCCATTTTCGCCCAGAGCGCTGTGATGGGGAGGCGAGGCCACAGGCAATAGGGATGGTTTGTTGGGGGGAATGGCAGGGACCCCTCTCCTACCTGGGATGAGGGCTGCAGTGGGCTGCAGGCTGGGCCCATCGAAAGAGTAATTGCCCTCCTCCAGCGGGCACACGTCCAGCTTGTCCCACTTGCTAAGCAGCTGGAGCCAGCTCGTCCGCTCCTCTGGTTTGCAGTGGGGACTCAAGATGACGCACACCCACAGGGCCCCTGGGGAGGGAGGGTAGCCAGTGTGGGCATGGAGGAGGCTCAGCACTCATGCCAGCAAGGGCAGCACACTTATGGAGTGCCTGCTGTGTGCTGGGCACTGGCCTCTGCCTAACTCTCACCTTGGGCCTCTGAGGTTGCAATTCATCCTCTCTTCACTTTATGGCTCAGAGAGGTAAAGTCACTTGCTCAAAGTCACACAGCTGGGAAGACAGAAGTCAGGACTCAAACCCTGGCTGCCAGACTCCTCTTGCAATCTTTTTTTTCTCTATAGCACTTATCACTATCAATCACAGGGGTCAGCAAACTACCACCCGTGGAGAAAATAAAACCTGCCATTTTTTTGGTAGGGAGTTGCACTGCATGTGGGATCTTAGTTCCCCAACCAGGGATCAAACCTGCACTCCTGCCTTGGAAGCACAAAGTCTTAACCACTGGACCACCAGGAAAGTCCCCCACCACCTGTTTTTGAATGGTCTTTGAGCTAAGATTCATTTTTACATTTTTAAATGGTGGAGGGGGTGGGGAATAAATAAAAATATTTTGTGATTTGTGAAAATGATATGAAATTCAAATAAATAAATAGTGTCCATAAATACAGTTTATTGGAATGCTACCACGCCTACTTTGTTATGTGTTTGTGGTTGGTTTTTTGCTACAACAGATAAAATCAAATAGTTGGGACAAAACCCAAATAATAGCCTGAAAAAGCCAAAACTATTAACTATCTGGCCCTATGGAAAACGTGTGTTGACCCCTGGCCTAATGTTGTGGGATTTTCTCTTCTCTGTCTGCCCTACTAGGTGTCAGCTCTCTGAGAAGAAATGAAAGTCGCTCAGTTGTTCAGAGTCCGACTCTTTGTGACCTCATGGACTATACAGTCCATGGAATTATCCAGGCCAGAATACTGGAGTGAGTAGCCTATCCTTTCTCCAGCGGATCTTGCAGACCCAGGAATCAAACTGGGGTCTTCTGCATTGCAGGCGGATTCTTTACCAACTGAGCTATCAGGGAAGCCCTGAAGGCAGGTATTTAATCTCTTTTGTTGCCTGTGGTAGCCCCAGCGCTCAGTACAGGACCGAATGAGGACGGATTGACGGATTCAGGGTGGTCGAGCCCAGGTGCTTGCCGTGCTTCCGCTTTTGGGGTCTGGGACTCACCTAGCTCGTCCCACAGCTGGCGGCACTTGTCCGTCATGCCGGCGCCCTGCTGCCGCCACAGGGCCAGGCGCGGGTCCTGCAGGAACTGCTCAGTCATGAGGATCAGCATGCGCGCCCCATTGGAGTCACGCATCCGCAGCATCTCTCGCACCTGTGCCAAGACCTGGTGGTGAGAAGGGGCGGGGCTCTGACTGCGGAGCCTAGCCCCGCCCCCCGTGCTTGCCCACGCAGCACCTTGCAGAACATCGAGCGCAGCTGCTGGCTGGCGCCGTAGTAGCCGCCATTGGACAGCAGCTGTTTCACCTGCTCCTGGATCTGCTCCTCGTCCAGGTGCCAGCAGTTGGCATCCTCGATGCCTGCGCCTGCTGTGGGGTCTGGGGCACCTGTGGGAAGGGAGGGAAAACAGGTGTGGGCTGGGGAAAGGAGTATGTCAACCAGTCTTCCAAATCACCCAACCCATCCCCAAATTCCATCCATCCCACCTGAAAACCCACTCACCCACCCATCCATCCTCATCCTACCCAAAGCATCNTCGATGCCTGCGCCTGCTGTGGGGTCTGGGGCACCTGTGGGAAGGGAGGGAAAACAGGTGTGGGCTGGGGAAAGGAGTATGTCAACCAGTCTTCCAAATCACCCAACCCATCCCCAAATTCCATCCATCCCACCTGAAAACCCACTCACCCACCCATCCATCCTCATCCTACCCAAAGCATCACCTACCCATCCATTCAAACCACACCCCCATGTCATGCCATGCATCTTTCCATCCACACATCATAACCCTTAGCACACCTACCTACCCCATTAGTCCATCATCCACCCTACCCATAACTCCCATCTGTTCACTGATCTACATACCCATCCCATCAGTCCGTCCGTCCATCCATCCATCCATCCATCCACCTACCCAACCCTATTTGTCTTTTCAACTCATCTGTACCAACCACTCAAAACACTACTGACCTATTCATCCACTGACCCATACAACCATGCTATCCATCCATCCAGTTAACCCTAACTTTCCATCTATCTGTTTCCCCACCAACCACCCATTCATTTGTATCTCTCCAAACACCCACCAATCCATTAGTCCATCCATCCATCCTATATACTTGATCCATCCACCGGGTCAGTCTATATATAACAACATTCATGCACCCATTAACTCACCCCTAATCCATGTACTCCTTGGTCCTTCCAAACTTCCACCAACCCCATCTGTCCACTACCTCAAACTCCCCAATCAAAGCACATCCCATCCAACTCCACTTCCAAGTACCACCAACTCCCCATTCACCTACTGTCCCAGTAAATCACCCATCCACTCATTCCATTCATTTTCCCACACCATCAGTTCACTCCAGCACTCCATCATGAACAATTTCTAACCACCCAGCACTACCCTCAAATATCCATTCATGCCTCCACCTGCTACTTGTCCATCTATTCACGCTCCATCGTACTCCATCCTCCCACCATTATAGTTAAGCAACACTTGTAGCTCCAAACCACCCTAGAATTCATAACACCTCCGGGTCTGTCTCCTAACCATATCCCACCTCTGACGCCCACTAAGGTCCACACATACTCCTCATGACCTCCACCCATCCATGATCCCAGACCTGCTCCTGCGATCTTGGGACACCCCTCCCTTGGGGCTGGATCTTCCCATTGGCTGATTTCTGACCATTCATCTACCCAGGGCCAGATCAAATCCAGGTTCTGCCACTTCCTAGGTGTTTGACCTTGGCCTCAGGTGGTGGTGCTCCACCCTCATTCCTAGATCAAGGCTATCTCTGGATGCTGTGACACATGCCTGCCACACAGCAAGCAAGGTGGCTTTGAGCTGGGGCCTCACCTCTCCCATCAGACCTTGGGGCACCCTTACCATGCACCAGGT
The DNA here is from genome assembly GCA_006410695.1 of Philantomba maxwellii. Taxonomy (NCBI): domain Eukaryota; kingdom Metazoa; phylum Chordata; class Mammalia; order Artiodactyla; family Bovidae; genus Philantomba; species Philantomba maxwellii. Next base: position 624,228 of record SJYS01012482.1, read on the forward strand.
TGATCTCAGAGCCCAGGAGGAGGATCTCGTCAGCCAAGCGCTGGGCGGTGGGCAGCACCTCGGTGTGGTGGGCGCTGATGAGGTACTGCACGAACTTCTGCAGCTGGTCCCGGTTCATCTGGGAGAGTGTCTCAGAGATGGGCAGTCTCAACTCCACCTGGTGGGCGTGCCGAATGCGGTGCAGCGACAGGGCCACCACGTGGGCACAGTAGAAGAGATCGCGGTTGTCGCAGCCGCAGCTCACAGATGTGATCTTGCAGCGGTCAAAGCTGATGGAGACGTGGTAAAGCCGCTCGGGCTCTCCGGGGCCCCCTGGCTCCCGGACGTTTCCACTCAGGTGGAACCCTAAGACCAAAACCAAGCTGTCACTGCTGTGTCACCCCAGAGATGGGTTGTGCTTGACAACAATGCACAGCAAGACCAGGTGCAAATTCTAGCTGAATAGCCTAGCACAAGTAACCTAACCTTGCTGGGCCTCAGTGTCTGCATCTGTAAAATGGGAATATTAATGAATAAATGTGGAGGTGGCATCCTCCTCATGCGTTTGTAATGAGGATGAAATGGGTTAATGTAGAACACTGTTTGCAGACAGTAAGTGCTAAATAAATGCTTGTTCTTATTCTAATACTGAATAATATTACTACAAACCCTTGGATCATTATGGATACTGCCCAGGCTCCAGGCACCCTGGAACTTCCTGAGAAGATACCAAAGAATCTTGGGGGCGAAGGGTTGAATTTTGGGGGCCAGCTAAGGGCCAGGTCACCCCATTACCCCCTGCCCCTCCCTGGCCCCTGGGGAGCCCAGATGCCAGGCTCATCTGACTGGTTGGGCAGCTCAGGCTCCAGCCGGCCCTGTCTGTGTCATGCAGGGACACAGCAGCTTCCTCATACCAGTTGGAGGTGGCCGAGCCTGTGGCTGGCTGGGTCATGTCCAGGCAAGGGGGCCCCCAGGCTGACATGGTTCAGAGAGGGTCATCTTGGCTGAGTCCCTGCCTCCAGCCGGGAGATGACGTGACTTGCCCCCATGTGAAGTGTGGCATTCCAAGGCTCATCTGCCTTCTGGCTCAGTCTCCACTGGTTCCCATCTGAGCCTTGCTCCCTGAGGTCTAGATTCATCCTTCATCTCTAGCTACACTTCCACCCCCTCCCTTCACCTGGGCCCTGCTGTCTGGGGTTTAAGAGTACTCCTTACTGATGATCCTCAACTTTCACCCTTTTTTCAGTTGCTCAGTCACGTCCGACTCTTTGTGACCCCACGGACAGCAGCACGCCAGGCTTCCCTATCCTTCATCATCTCCCTGGGCTGGTGAACTTCCACCCCAAACCCCACCAAATCCTTGCTGCCTTAGGTCCAAGACCATCCCTAAACCTATGAACCCAACCTCCACCTGAATCTCTCTGCCTGAGGTCTAAGTCTGTCTCTCACCACTGGCTCTAAAACTTCGCCACTTCCCTGGTCCAGTGGATAGGAATCCTCCTTCCAGTCAGCGTATGGGACATGGGTTCCATCTCTGGTGTCAAGGAACTAAGATCCCGCCTGCCTCGGAACAACTAAGCT
>SJYS01012482.1:667038-680082 GCA_006410695.1 Philantomba maxwellii
AAAGTCACTCAGTTGTGTCTGACTCTTTGTGACCCCATGGACTATACAGTCCATGGAATTCTCTAGGCCAGAATACTGGAATGGGTACCCTTTCACTTCTCCTGGGTATCTTCCCAACCCAGGTCTCCTGCATTTTGGGCGGATTCTTTACCAGCTGAGCCACAAGGGAAGCCCAAGAAAACTGGAATGGGAAGCCTATCCCTTCTCCAAGGGATCTCCTGTCCCAAGAATCGAACTGGGGTCTCCTGCATTGCAGGTGGATTCTTTACCAACTGAGCTATCAGGGAAGCCCATTTATCTTGATTACTGAGGTTCTTACGGCATCCTTTAAAATGGAGGTGTCACCTTCATTTCAGCCCTGAGAGCAATTTAAGAGGGAGGTACCAGTATTATCTGCATTTTATAAATGAGGAAAAGAAAGTATGGGAGAGAGGAAGTGATGTGGCCAAGATCACACTGCAGAAAAAGAGGTGGAGCTGGGATATGAACTCAGGCAGCTGGGCTCCAGATGCTGGCCTCTCAAGAGCCACACGCAGGCTCTTCCCGTATCCTGCCTGATGTCCCTGCTCTGGGAAGTACTGTGGTTGTGGGGAGAAGGTCAGCGGTTGTGCAGAACATTCAGTAAGTTTATTATAAAAATAATGGGGATATGGAGGGCATATGGAAGCTATGGAGAGCTAGGCTGGTTATTTCTGGGGTCCATCTAGGGTGTTCCACTCAGGAGATGGTGGCACTAAGGGCTGCCTGGAGCTCCTCGGGGGCAAAGACGCCCAGCTCTGTGATGATGCCGCCAGTGATGAGGTCGTGGGGGGTGACATCAAAGGCAGGATTCCAAACTCCAATTCCTGCAGGGAAGAGGAGAAGCAAGAAGGCAGGTATTTGGTCAATGGATGTACTTAAGCTACTGTCACATGTCTCCCTCATGGTGGTTCTAGGGGTTGGGGAATCCTTGAGAATCTGGGGATCCTTACCCCCAAAATACACAAATGCATGGGTTTTGACACCCAGTTATAAGTTTAGACACCCTGACATTCCCAGATTGTTGCTAAGAAGGCTTCAGGGTCTTATACACATCTACCCTACTTGTGCCTGCTCCAAGAATCTCTTTAGGAACCTCCAAGAGTCCACCCCAGGGCCATTGCATGGACTGTGCTCTCTTCCTGGATGCTTTCCCTCAGATATGCATATGATTTAATGTTTCATTTCCTTTCAGGTCTTTGCTCAAAAGTCACCTTCTCAGTGAGAACTTCGCTAATCATCCTGTTTAACCCACTCTCTGAAGAGACACTTCCCGTATCCTTCTGTGCCTCGTTTATTTATCCCCTTCTGAAAACATACATTGGAATTTTATTCTTTGTCTCATCTGTCATTTGTCTCCCCGCTGGACTGTCAGCCCCACGAGAGTAGGGACTTGTATGTCTTTTTTTTTCCTCAGTTATGCTAAGAGGCATGAGGGATCTCGGTTCCCAGACCAGGGATCAAACCCAAGCCCTCTGCTATGGAAGCATCGTGTCTCAGCCACTGGACTGCCAGGGAAGTCCCACTTTTAGGTCTTTCTTCATTCCTGTATCCCTGGCCCCTAGCATGGCAGCTGGCACTGATCAGGCACTCAAAATACCTGGTGAATAACAACCTCTTACACAAGAGGCTGCAAACTGTTTTCTCGGTCACAATTATTTTTTTAAGACCACCGAATTATCAGTCAGCTTTCAGAAAATCCCCTGGAGAAGGGAATGGCTACCCACTCCAGTATTCTTGCCTGGAAACTCAAGGCCAGAGGAGCCTGGTGGGCTACAGTTCATGACGTCGCAGAGTTGGATACGCCTGAGCAACTAACACTTTCAGCTTTCAAAATGTGGGAGATTTTATCCATATAACACATGTTAAGGCTTCTCTGGGTAAGGCTTCTCTTACCCTGGGGCCTACATTTCTGTGACCCTTGGCCACACCAGAGTACTGGGGTCGCTGGATCGCACCTGGTCCGTGTTACCCGGCTTTTTGCAGGGAAAAGCAGGCTGGGTTGTCAATTCTGCTTTCCATGGCCTTGTGGATTTTGACCAGTGCTAAATAATTAATCCCCTAGGAAAGCAGGGGCATCAAAAAACACTGAGAAAAATTTTTTCAGAATTAATGTATCTATTTGTATTTATTTATTTACTTTTCATAGTCTTTTCCATTATGGTTTATCACAGGGTGTTGAATATAGTTCCCTGTGCTATACAGTAGGACCTTGTTGTTAACCCATTGTATATATAATAGTTTGCTAATGTGTCCTATTTTTAGAAAGCTATAAGGAATCGCAGCAGAAAACAACAGAATATTAGGACTTCCCTCCGTTTAGCTGTACAGTATTGTTTTACACTCATTCCATATTTGGAGTAAGGGATGCTGGCCTCATTGCATTTTCAGTGCTTAGGAGTTTTAACTGGTCCTNGTCGCAGAGTTGGATACGCCTGAGCAACTAACACTTTCAGCTTTCAAAATGTGGGAGATTTTATCCATATAACACATGTTAAGGCTTCTCTGGGTAAGGCTTCTCTTACCCTGGGGCCTACATTTCTGTGACCCTTGGCCACACCAGAGTACTGGGGTCGCTGGATCGCACCTGGTCCGTGTTACCCGGCTTTTTGCAGGGAAAAGCAGGCTGGGTTGTCAATTCTGCTTTCCATGGCCTTGTGGATTTTGACCAGTGCTAAATAATTAATCCCCTAGGAAAGCAGGGGCATCAAAAAACACTGAGAAAAATTTTTTCAGAATTAATGTATCTATTTGTATTTATTTATTTACTTTTCATAGTCTTTTCCATTATGGTTTATCACAGGGTGTTGAATATAGTTCCCTGTGCTATACAGTAGGACCTTGTTGTTAACCCATTGTATATATAATAGTTTGCTAATGTGTCCTATTTTTAGAAAGCTATAAGGAATCGCAGCAGAAAACAACAGAATATTAGGACTTCCCTCCGTTTAGCTGTACAGTATTGTTTTACACTCATTCCATATTTGGAGTAAGGGATGCTGGCCTCATTGCATTTTCAGTGCTTAGGAGTTTTAACTGGTCCTTTTTTTTTTCTTTTTCCATTTAGGTTGTTATATAATATTGAGCAGAGTTCCCTGTGTTATACGGTAGGTCCTTGTTGGTTATCCATTTTAAATATAGCAGTGTACATGAATCTTTGAACTGAAATGTGAGTTAAATTGAATAACTTGATATCTATCCATCATGTGTCCAATAATGTCTGACTCTGCGACCCCACGGACTGTAGTCCACCCAGCTCCTCTGTCCATGGAATTTTCTAGGCAAGAAGACAGAAGTGGGTTGTCATCTCGTCCAGGGGATCTTCCCAACCTAGGGAATTGAACTCGCATCTCCTGCATTGCAGGTGGGTTCTTTACCTCCNGAGAGTCCCTTGGACTGCAAGGAGATCCAACCAGTCCATCCTAAAGGAGATCAGTCCTGGGTGTTCTTTGGAAGGACTGATGCTAAAGCTGAAATTCCAGTACTTTGGCCATGTCATGTGAAGAGTTGACTCATTGGGAAAGACTCTGATGCTGGGAGGGATTGGGGGCAGGAGGAGAAGGGGACGACAGAGGATGAGATGGCTGGATGGCATCACCGACTTGATGGACATGAGTTTGAGTGAACTCCGGGAGATGGTGATGGACAGGGAGGCCTGGCGTGCTGTGATTCATGGGGTCACCACGAGTCGGACACGACTGAGTGACTGAACTGAACTGAATTAAGGGCCAGGCACTGTTCTCGATGTCACCTGGGTTAACTTGTTGACCGTCCTGGATGTAGGTAGGTCATAACAATAGCTCATAGGGCCTTTATGGATGAATTTTAGGCATCTGGCTACAGTCAGGAAGTGTGGGGAAGCTGAGAAATATCTGTCTCTTCAGAAGCATTTGACCAGGTGGTATTCTTACTTCTTATCCAAGTGAGAAAACAGAGGTGGATAAGAACAAGACAATTCGCTCAAAGTCTCCTGACTCATTATTGTACCTTCTGACTATGGAAGGGGGCTTCTCAGGTGGCACAGTGGTAAAGACTATGACTGCCAACGTAGGAGACGTGGGTTTGATCCCTGGGTTGGGATATCCCCTGGAGAAGGGAATGGCTACCCACTCCAGTATTCTTGCCTGGAGAATCCCACAGACAGATGAGCCTGGCAGGCTACAGTCCATGGGGTCACAAAGAGTCAAATACTAATGAGCACACAGGCACACCAGTGAATTTGACCTCCAAGACATGTCTGCTCTAATAATATGGCTTGAAGGAACTGCCTCTGTCTTAGAAGGCTGATGATAACCGAGATGCCACCTGCTGCATGACAGAGTCAGGGTGCCTACACAGAGCTTCCCAGGCATTGTGGTGTACCCTTCTCTGAGTGGAAGGCTTACCTGGTGCCGCTATCCTGACCCCATTGATGTCGGTCAGCTCCTGGCCAGGACGCTCCTCAATGATGATCTCCTGGCCTGTCTCTAGGCGGAGGTCACACGAAGAGCTGGGGGCAGCCACATAGAAGGGGATGCCATGGTGCTTGGCCACGATGGCTAGCTGGTAGGTGCCCACTTTGTTGGCTGTGTCGCCATTGGCAACCACACGGTCGGCTCCCACGACAACAGCTGGGGAATGAGATGCTGGAGTCAGGACCCGGCCCTGGATGCTGGAGCCCTGCCCACCAGCGCCCCTGCCTGCTGACCTGACACGCCTTGGTGGGCCATGGCGGCTGCCGCCATGCTGTCAGTGATGAGGGTGGCGGGGATCTGCTCGTAGACCAGCTCGAAGGCCGTCAGCCGGGCTCCCTGGTTGTAGGGCCGGGTCTCCGTGCAGAAGGCGTGCTCGAGACGGCCCAGGTTATGCAGTGAGCGGATCACACCTGTGGGGCCCAGCCCACCAGAAGAGGCAAAGATAAGACAGAAAGGGATAGATGGGCATGGTGACCCTTTGGCTAGCAGCATGGTACTCCAAACCATGCAGTCCACCCCCAGGCCCTTGCAGTGGCTGTTCCCTTCTGCCTGGTACACGTGTGCTTAGAGAAAGCCTTCTCTGTGAGGCCTTCCAGGATTACATCACGTTACATAGCAATCCCCACACTGCCATCCCCTGCTCTTTCTCTTTAGTATGTACCACCTTGAAATGAATCATAGGTATCTGTTGACTTGCCTTTGTCTGTTCCTTCTATTTTCTCCGCTACTGGGTCCCTAACTGCTAGAATGGTGCTTGGCAAATAGTAGATGCTTAATAAATGTTTGTCGAATGAATGAAGGAATGCACACATGAGTGAATGATGGCACACACCATAGGTGCTTAATAAATGCTGAGTGATTGAAGGAATGGATGCATGGATGAATAATGAGGAACACAGTAGATAAGCATTTATTAAGCTTATTATTATTTTTAAAATATTTATTTGGTTGCGTCAGGTCTTAGTTGAGGCATGTGGAATCTTTAGTTGTAGCATCCGAACTCTTAGTTGTGGTATGTGGGATCTAGCTCCCTGAACAAGGATGGAACCTGGGTCCCCTGCATCGGAAGCACCAAGTCTTAGCCACTGAACCACCAGGAAAATCCCTAAGCATTTGCTGAGTAACGAATGAATGCATTGCCTTAGTATCCAGGCACAAAGGTGGGACTGAGGCAGGCAGGGAAACATCCAGGAGAATTAAGAATCAGGTGGACTCTGTTGCCTTGAGTGCCAGGACCCAGTCCCCCAAGTCCTGGTCAGAGCTACTCTAATCTTTCTTTAGGGGGCTACGCTCTTCCTCTCTGTCCTCTGATAGCCCAGATTCCACCCATTTTCTAGGCACATGGCTCAGGCGAGGCCTATTGAGTGACTGATCCTAGATGGGTAGGTGACTCCATCATGGCCTCCAAGATACAAGGAGACTTTTTTGACACTGTCAAAATAGAGATCCTTGACTTTTCCTCTAGATCTGAATCCTGGCCAAGCAGTCGAGTGTGAGGAGGATGCCACTCTGGAGGAGGGCAGACCTTAGGGATGGGCATAGAAAGATTCTGATGCTACTGAGTCCCCAGATCCAGCCATACCTGAAGCCAACCCCTTGAGTGTGTTTCTGTGCAACAACTAATAAATTCACCTTTCTGGGGGATGCATTAAGTGGTTTGGGTTTCTTTCTCTTTCATCCAAACAGGACCCTCCCCCATTCCTGTGGATGCCCACTCACCTAGGGCTGTGCCATAGCCAGCGGTGGCCAGCGCACCAGTGTTGCAGTGGGTCAGCACGGTCACCTTGCCACCCTGCGGTGCTGCCCGCTTTAGGAGGTGGTCGGCTCCCAGGTCCCCGATGCTCCGATTGTCCCGGAGGTCTTTTTCCAGCATGTCCTCGGCCCAGCAGATTACTCTGAGGCCGACAAGGGGCTCTGAGCACCAGCCGCCAGGCTTCAGGGCCCACCCCAGCCCCTCCTCACTGCCCAACTCTGCTCTACTAGCGTTCTCTTGCTGAAAGCCTCTCTCAGAGTGAGGCTGGTCCCTTCTACAACCACCTAACTGTAACTCCATTCGCTCTTGCAAAACATTGTACCAGGCATCTCCTGTGTGTCAGGCACTGGGAGACATAGTGAATAAGACAAAAAACTCCTCTGCTAGGGAGTTGACACTGGGGTTGGGTAGGCAAATGATTAAGAGACAATAAAGGGAGGGAAAAGGCAGCAGTCAGAAGACAGAGGGTAGGGGATGAATTGTATTATATGGGGGATGGGGAAGGCAGAAACCTGAGACCTGAGGGAGAGGAGATTTAGGCGGATATCTGGGTCGCACAGAGTCGGACACTGAAGTGACTTAGCAGCAGCAGCTGGCTTGCAAACACTGAGTGTGCAAAGGCCTTGAGGCAGGAGCAAGTCTGGTGGGGTTAGTGGAGAATACCTGTGTAGCAGATGTGGAGGGAAAGGGTGGGAAGAGAGCAGGGAGAGGACCAGGGCTGGAAACAAAATTTCTCAAAAGCAAAAACCAGGTAAACCAGGTGGCACTGAAAAGGGCCTCTAAGGGCAGATAGGGCTGGGGACGTTTAGAGAAGATACAGTCAGGGGATTAAGTTCAAGGACCTTGGGGCCAGGCGGCCCGGGGTCGAGTCCCAGGCCTGCCTGTGTGGCCCTGGATTAAGAGCACCCTGCCTCAGTTTCCCCAACTGTAGAACTGGCAGCTATGCGCCGCCACCACCACCAGAGAATGGATGAATAGCCTCGGGTTAGAACAGTGCCGGGCTTGTGGCTTCTCTACCTCTCTCGGACCGCCTCCTCCGTTGCGCCCTCCCGCTCCACCTCCTGGGCCGCGAGGTCCGCCAGGTCCCGCGCGGCGCGGGCCATGTTGACGGCGGTGGGCCGGGCGGTGACAAGGAAGCTCAGCGCGTCCCGGACGAAGGCCACGAGTGCGGCAAGGCCAGGCCCCCCGGCGCCCGCCTGCAGCTCCACGGCGAGGCTGAGGCAGCCCACGAGGGCAATGGCTGGGGCGCCGCGCACCTGGAGGGGGAATTGGGGGCGTCAGGGACGGCAGTCAGGGGAACCACTCCCACCCCAACCTGAGCTCCGCCACGCGACTCCACCTTCATAGCACGGATGGCTTCCCAGGCCTGGCGCACCGAGCCCACCGCTTCATAGCGGGTCTGCTGGGGCAGCAGCAGCTGGTCGAGGATCTGTAGTGAGCCCCGCGAGTAGCGGATCGCCTCCAAAGTCATGCTGTCACAGTCGCGCTCACTTTTCTCCAGGTTCCGGGGGCGGAGCCGGAATACGCGGAGGGGGCGGGGCCGCCCCGAAAGAGGCGCATGCGCACAGTAACCCCGCAGGTTCCCGGAAGTCGCCGTCCATAAGTTGGATCCTGCCCCACCTTCCCAGCCGAGCCCAGCTAGCGGCCCCCTCCACTGTTAGTGCCCCGTCACTAGTTTGGGAGCAACGACCTCAAGCCATATAGCACGACCCCCAAGTTCCTGGTGGGCACCCTCAGGAGCGCGTACTGCCTGTGGTCTTATGTAGAGCAAGGCCCCAGTTGGGGTCCCAAGATTGAACAGACCCTTACTGCTGCCCTGAGACCGTCCCTTCCCCGAGGGGAGGAAAGTCCAGCGGGCTGGAGGCCACCACCCCTCCGGACCAGCACATTACAAGTTCCGAGAGATTAAGTCGGAACCTCAGCCCTAAGAGGGCCGCATGTCTTAATTGTTCATGCTGTTATCTCCAATGGCTCGGACCGCGCCCGGTGCACTGCAAGTGGTCGGTCAGTGTTTGAGCAATGATCCTTCTCCAGAGTTCAGGGGAAGGCGGTGGGCCATGAGCCTCCTGGTGGGTGCTCTGCTGCTTGGAGGCTGTTTTCTACTCATTTTACTAGTTTCCTTCAAAAGAAGTACACCCTTCCAAGGTGTCACCCCCGGCAGGGGAATAATGAACAGCCCTCACCTGTGAGCTCCATCCTTTGCTGCTTTGGGCCTGAATGCTGAGCACCCCACATGCCTGCCCTGTTGTCCAGTCCCCTTTTCATGCCTCACAAACTCAGCCTGTTGTTCCACCACCTCCAGGAAGTCAACCCTGATTTCAGGCCAGCCCGGGCTACTACATTTAAACCCTCATCGAGCTGGGTGGGGACGAAGGTTGTGATCAGGGCATCCGCACTGGGTGATGAGATGCTGAGCAAGCTTCATGGGTGGGTGGGGGCAGAGCTCCTGGGCCCATTTAGTAATCTGAGGCAGGGGCAAAGAAGCAGGCTTTAATGTTGGGAGGTCTGGGATCCCACATGGCACAGACACCCTCTCCAAGACCAAATAAATAACTCCATCACCACAAGAAAGTGAGGTGTGCACAGGGGTGGGGACTGAGCTCTCCAAGAGCTGGTGGGCCAGAGGGGCTGCAGCCTGGGAGGGGCCTCCTGGGTGAGTCTTGGCCTCTGGAGTGAATCTGGACCGTGGAATCACTCACTCTCGGAACCGGAGTAGTCAGCCACGAGGGAGGAGCCGAGGCTACAGGGCTGTGGTGTGTCCTGGGGGTTGGCTGCCTCAGGGGAGCTGTCTGGCGGGGGCTGGGGTCTGTCCTGACAGCTCTCCTCCTGCCTCAGTGGCCTGCTGTTCTTGGGGGTCTCAGCTGTCTCCAGAGAGCAGTCTCTGGGGGATGCAGGCCTGTTCTGGTTGGCCCCTTCTGGCATCTGTGGCTCCTCAGACTTGAAGTTTTCAGCCGGGTGCTGGGGGCTCTCTGGGACCTCCCGGGACCGCCGCCGCACGATGCCCAGGTGCCCCATGGTGACGGGCGAGCTGGTGGGAGTGGCTCTGCGGTTCTGGGCCAGTTTCTTCAGAACACTGCTAGCTTTGCTGCTGCTGCTGCTGGCGCTGGCTCCCGGGGTGGAGGGGAACCAGGAGCGGCTGATGATCTCTGTCCGCTTGAGCTTCTGCTTGTCCTCGTACGCTGGGGGGGAGAAGGAGGTCCAGAGCCGCCCTCTGCCTGAGCGCCTACCCCCCATCTCCCCCCACCCGACTCCCCAGGCCCACTGGCCCCCACGCACAGTCTAGGGTGTGGAACTTCAGCAGGGCGGCCAGTCTGCGGTCATCCTCTGTCTCCGGCACCAGCGGGATGGCCAGGCTGGCCTTGGCCTGCAGTGCCTCGTCCCTCTCCTCCTCCTCCTGCATGGCTTTTTTCTTTTCCTGTGTCGGGGTGGAAGTGGGTGGAGAGGGACAGTGCTCAGTCACTCAGCTGTGTCCGAGTCTTTGCGACCCTATTGACTGTAGCCCACCAGGCAGGCAAGGATACTGGAGTGAGTTGACATTTCCTCCTCCAGGGGAGCTTCCCAACCCAGGGATCGAACTCTGGTTTCCTGCGTCTCCTGCACTGGCAGGCAGATTCTTTACCACTGAGCTCTATAGAGCAGCCATGGGGAGGGATAGTGGGTGTCAAGAGTCATGCCTCTCCCATGCCCCCTGAGCTGGGAGCTGGCATGGGCATCCCCTCTAGCTCTCCTCCCATTTCCTCCTCTTTAAGTTTATGTGAGGAAAGGGCCTCACGCAGTGCTTGGGACATAGAACTTGCTCAACAAACAGGAGACACGACTGTTATTACTATGTGTGCCACTGGGTCCTTCACTCATTCATTTTTTTTTGGCTGTGATTCAAGGTAGGCAGGATTTTAGCTCTCTGACCAGGGGTCAAACCCTCGCCTCCTGCAGTGGAAGTATGGAGTCCTAACAACTAGATTGACAATGAAGTTCCCAGTCATTCATTCTTTCCACAAATATTTACAGAATGTCCTTCTAGAGTCAGGCCTTGTTCTAGACACTAGGGACACGGCAGTGAGCAGGAAAAAACCCTTGCCCTGCTGAAGCTAATGTACGAGTGTGTGAAACAAAATGATGAGGAGAAAAAGAACGCTGGGAAGCGTGTGAGGGTTGGCAGGGGGTTCAACTTTAAACATGGCACGTGGTGGAGCGGAGGGGAAGGGGCAGTCTCCCTGAGAAGATCATGTTCAAGAAAAGATGTCTAAGTGAGGGAGTCATGTGGGTATTAGGTGGAAGGCTGTTCCAAGGGGGAGGGAACAGCCTGTGCAAAGGCCCTGAGGCAGAACTGCACTTGCCAGTGAGGTGGCCAATGTGGCTGGAGCAGAATGAGCAAGGGGAAGGTGGAGATGGGGGTAGGAAGGGCAGAGGGCAGATTATTTGGGCCTGGTGGGCCATGGGGAGGACTTTGGTTTCTACTTGAAGTGGGAACCATGGAGGGCTCTGATGTGATCTGGCTCAGGTGCTCACGAGTGCCCTCTGATGGCTGTGAGGGGAACAGGCTGTGGGACACGAAGCTAGGAGCCACTGGGGACCAGCGCAGAGAGATTGTGCTAGTCCAGGTGGGAGGCGATGGAGGCTGGGGATGTTGTCAGAGCCTGCCAGAATTTGCTGACGGATGCAGAGGTGGGGAAATAATGGTGGTTATAACAAGAGGAACAAGGCTGAGTGCCTGGAAGAACAAAGATACTTCTATTACTGAGAAAGGGAGGATGCAGGCAGGGCAGGCTAGGGACTGATGGGGTTTCCCTGGGATGTTATGTTCGGGGGCCCTCAGACGCCACTCAGGGATGCCCAGAAGGCAGGGGACACACAATTCAGGCTATAGTCCTGGCCAGAGGGACACACTTTTAGTAACAAATAATTAGTAAGAAAACCCTTGGGCTTCTGTGATGCTCTAGTGGTTGAGTCTGCCTGCCAATGCAGGGGACATGGGTTTGATCCCTGGTCTGGGAAGATCCCACAAGCCACAAAGCAACTAAGCCAGTGTGCCACAACTACTGAGCCTGTGTGCTGCAGCTACTGAAGCCCGAGTGCTTAGAGCCTGTGCTCTGCAACAAGAGAAGCCACAGCAACGAGAAGCTTGCACACTGCAACTAGAGAAAAGTCAGCACAGCAATGAAGACCTGGCACAGACAAAAATAAAGAAAGATTATTAAAAAAAAAGCTGCTGGGCCAGATGCCCCCCCCGGGCGCTGTGATGTAGGGAGGTGCTCCCCACATGGTGGATGGGGAAACTGAGGGTCAAAGGACTGCCTATAGTTAGGAAGTGATGGGGCCCAGGCTGGACCTGGGTCTCAGCCCCCTTTGCGATCTCCCTGCTCCACTGTTAGGNCCCCCCCCGGGCGCTGTGATGTAGGGAGGTGCTCCCCACATGGTGGATGGGGAAACTGAGGGTCAAAGGACTGCCTATAGTTAGGAAGTGATGGGGCCCAGGCTGGACCTGGGTCTCAGCCCCCTTTGCGATCTCCCTGCTCCACTGTTAGGACTCCCTGGTGGCTCAGACGGTAAAGAATCTGCCTGCAATGCAGGAGACCCAGGTTCAATCCCTGGGTCAGGCAGATCCCCTGGAGAAGGCAATTGGCTACCCACTCTAGTATTCTTGCCTGGAGAATTCCATGGACAGAGGAGCCTGGTGGGCTACAGTCCATGGAGTCACAAAGATAAGACATGACTGAGTGACTTTCTCATTTTCTTTGCTCCACTGTTGGTGATGCCTCACTGCCTGTGATCCCAACCCGGGGCTGGGAGCCCCACTCACCCGAAACCTTTTCCGAAGCATGCTGTTGAGGGCGAAGTCGTCCTTCCAGGCGCTCTGAGCCTCCTGGATGTGGCTCAGGGTGGGGAGGGCCTTCTTGAGCGTGCTCCGGTCAGCCTCGCCGTGCTCCAGGCGGAACATGGCGTCCATCTCCAGCTTCTGCTTCTTCTCGTGCTCTGCAAGGGTGAGACCGGGGCTGGGCTCTCGGGGCCCCGGCTCAGGACCAGGGTTGGGGTCTGAGCCCACCCACAGCGCTCACCTGTGGTCAGCACCTGTTCGTTGTCCTCCATGTCCCAGCGCTCCTCCTTGCGCTGGGCGCCGCTCACAATCACGTAGTCACAGTTGGCGGGGTCTGTCTGCATCTCGATGTAGTTGACACAGAGGTGGCATTTCATCCTGAACCTGGGAGGGTGGAGGGTGGCAGGTGGGAATCTGGACACTGTGGCCACCCTGGGACACCCTGCGACCCCTGCCTGCTTCCCTCCATCTGTGTGGATTACATCTCCAACTAGCATTCGCAGAGAACCTGCTGCATGCTGGTCTGTGTCTGGGGGCAAAGCCGCGGGTGATACGTATGGGCCCATCGCCCCAGTACTGACCTTCTGTCTGGACTTTATGTATTCATCCATGCATTCATTCATTTGTTCACTCATTCATTCAACAAACCCTCCCAAGCCAGGCTGCTCTGCGGCAGGCTTGGTGCCAGCTGCTGGGGATACAGCGGTGAAGGAAGCCAACCTGCTCTCGGCGGGGCTGATGTTCTAGTGGCAGCTGAGTGGGCAGGGAATGCTCAAACCAGCACAGCGCTGGGTGGAGAGCACTGCTTTAGAAAAGGCCTCTCTGAGAGGCGACTTTGGAGCAGAAATCCAAGGAGGGAAAGGGGGCCTTGCAGATGTCTGGGGAAGACGTTCCAGGCAGAGGGCAGCAGAGAGGGATTATGTGAGGAGCAGCGAGGAGGCTGTGTGGTTGGAGGAGAGTGAGTGATGGGGAGGGTGGGAGGAGGTGAAGGCAGGGAGGGGGCT
>SJYS01012482.1:708921-724199 GCA_006410695.1 Philantomba maxwellii
GAACTAAAGAGCCTCTTGATGAAAGTGAAAGAGGAGAGTGAAAAAGTTGGCTTAAAACTCAACATTCAGAAAACTAAGATCACGGCATCTAGTCCCATCACTTCAAGGCAAGGAGATGGGGAAACAATGGAAACAGCTGCAGATTTTATTTTTGGGGGCTCCAAAATCACTGCAGATAGTGACTGCAGCCATGAAATTAAAAGACACTTGTTCCTTGGAAGAAAAGTTATCACCAACCTAGACAGCATGTTAAAAAGCAGAGACATTACTTTGCTGACAAAGGTCCGTCTAGTCAAGGCTATGGTTTTTCCAGTAGTAATGTATGGATGCGAGAGTTGGACTATAAAGAAAGCTGAGCTCCGAAGAATTGATGCTTTTGAAATGTAGTGTTGAAGAGGACTCTTGAGAGTCTCTTGGGCTGCAAGGAGATCCAACCAGTCAATCCTAAAGGAAATCAGTCCTGAATACATTGGGAAGACTGATGTTGAAGTTGAAACTCCAATACTTTGGCCGTCTAATGCGAAGAACTGACTCATTTGAAAAGACCCTGATGCTGGAAAAGGTTGAAAGTGGGAGGAGAAGGGGATGACACAGGATGAGATGGTTGGATGGCATCACCGACTCAATGGCCATGAGTTTGAGTAAACTCCAGGAGTTGTTGATGGACAGGGAAGCCTGGTGTGCTGCAGTCCATGGGGTTGCAAAGAGTTGGACACGACTGAGAGACTGAACTGAACTGAAAGTAATAGAGAGTGGAGTGGATTCTGTTTTTTTTTTTTTTTTTTAGGAAGTTATAAACCTCTTGAGGGTAAGGACTAGCTCATCAAGTGTTTTGAATAAACAAGTAGACATATGGTGTTTTGGTTGATGAGAAAGGGTACTGTTACATTTGATGAACAGCATTGCATAGGGGAGAAACAGAGGTTCCAATCTTCCCTGTGCCATTTGCTGACTGTATGATCTTGACCAAATTATATCATCATCTAACCTCAGTTATTCTAAGTATATAAAGTATCCTTTATAATATTCTCTGTAGTAAACGAGTAATAGTAGCTAAGGGCTTCTCTGGTGGCTCAGTGGTAAAGAATCCACCTGCTAATGCAGGAGACATGGGTTTGACCCCTGGGTCAGGAAGATCCCCTGAAGGAGGAAATGGCAACCCACTCCAGTATTCTTGCCTGGGAAATCCCATGGATAGAGGAGCCTGGTGGGCCACAGTCCATGGAGTTGCAAAGGGTCAGACATGACTGAGCGACTTCACTTTCACTTTTCTTTCTTATGTGAACTGATCTAGCAAATTACTTAACCCAGGAAGGTGATCATGGTGGCCCTTTATAGATAATTGGTCATAAGTACAGGAGGCCCAGGATTTGTAACTGGCATATGAAGTGGCAAACAGTCTTGTAGAATTGAGCCCTTAACCTTTGAGGTCTGGCATGAACTTTGGGTAGTTAGTGTCATTATTGAATTGAATTTTTGGACACCCAATTGAGGTCCAGAGAGTTGGAAAATAGGTTATTGATGTGGAAAAAAATGCAGGCATTTGGTGTCAAAAGTGTGAGTAAAAACATCTCAGTAGTGACCTTATTTGGAANTAGAGGAGCCTGGTGGGCCACAGTCCATGGAGTTGCAAAGGGTCAGACATGACTGAGCGACTTCACTTTCACTTTTCTTTCTTATGTGAACTGATCTAGCAAATTACTTAACCCAGGAAGGTGATCATGGTGGCCCTTTATAGATAATTGGTCATAAGTACAGGAGGCCCAGGATTTGTAACTGGCATATGAAGTGGCAAACAGTCTTGTAGAATTGAGCCCTTAACCTTTGAGGTCTGGCATGAACTTTGGGTAGTTAGTGTCATTATTGAATTGAATTTTTGGACACCCAATTGAGGTCCAGAGAGTTGGAAAATAGGTTATTGATGTGGAAAAAAATGCAGGCATTTGGTGTCAAAAGTGTGAGTAAAAACATCTCAGTAGTGACCTTATTTGGAAATATGGTCTTTGCATTAAGAAGAGATCATTAAGGGTGGGGGACTCTATTCTAATGACTGGTGTTCTTATGAGAAGAGGATACTACAGAGAGAAACAGATGGAAGAAGACCCTACAAAGACAGGGGCAGAGACTGAAGTGATGCTATTGAAACAGAATAAGACCCTATGATTCTTGTCTCTATGCCCTCTGCCAACCCTTTGTCTGTGGAAAAATCTTAAGAATAAGCTTAATCAGAGAAGTCAGAAAATGCAGAAGCAAAGAAAAACCATCAGAGAAGACCAAATAATAGTCATTTAGTCATTAAGCATAGTCGAGGACCTTTAGCTCCTTCTCAAGGGCTATAGATAATATTCTGAGCCATATCCTGTAAGCTGTCTTATAGGTTTTGAAACCCCGACTAGGTGGGAGAAGCTACCTGTATGACGACCTGACTATAGCCAGGACATGTGAGTGTATGCTCAGTCATGGCCAACTCTTTGGGACCCCATGGACTGTAGCCCACCAGGCTCCTTTGTCCTTGGGATTCTCCAGGCAACAATACTGGAGTGGGTTGCCATTTCCTTTTCCAGGGTAGCCATGACATAAGTTGCCACAATTCTGAGAACTGGCCTCAAGGAAATGAGAACAAACAGACCATGGAATGGTTTTCTGTACCTAAAGCAATTAAGATGACCCTGGTCAGATCACCAGTGACCAATTTCAAGATGGCTGCCAGAGTTGACTGCATTGTATGCAGAGTTGAATGCAGAGTTTCTGCACTGTAGCCCCTTCCTTTCACCTATGAAAGCTCTTGCTCCTAGATTTTCACGGTGGGGGAGTCAGCCTTTGGGCTCCACCCTCTGCCCCAGTTGCTTGCATCCAAAATAAGGCAAACTTTCCTTTCCATTAACTTGGCCTCTTTAATGGCTTTTGAGCAGTGAGCAATCGGACCCCACTTTTGGCTACACTATCACAGGCCCTGGTGGCTCAGATGTAAAGAAACTGCCTGCAATATGGGAGACTTGGGTTTGATCACTGGATCAGGACGATCCCCTGGAGAAGGAAATGGCAACCCACTTCAGTACTCTTGCCTGGAAAATCCCATGGACAGAGGAACCTGGCAGGCCACAATCCATGGGGTCGCAAAGAGTCAGACATGAATAAATACTTCACTTCACTTCACCACAGGCCAAGGAAGCACGGCCCTGCNCCTGGAGAAGGAAATGGCAACCCACTTCAGTACTCTTGCCTGGAAAATCCCATGGACAGAGGAACCTGGCAGGCCACAATCCATGGGGTCGCAAAGAGTCAGACATGAATAAATACTTCACTTCACTTCACCACAGGCCAAGGAAGCACGGCCCTGCCAACACCTTGATTTTGGACTCTTGACCACCAGAGAGTAAATGATGCTTTAAGCCACCCAATTTGTGGCACTTTGTTAAAGCAGGCCTAGAAAACGAACGGGGCTTCCCAGGTGGCTCAGTGGTAAAGAATCTGCCTGCCAATGCAGGAGACACAGGCGACACGGGGTTTGATCCCTGGGTGGGGAAGATCCCCTGGAGGAAATGGCAACCCACTCCAGTATTCTTGCCTGGAAAATCCCATTGGCAGAGGAGCCTGGTGGGGTATGGTCCATGGGGTTGCAAAGACTCCGACATGACTGAGCAACTGAGCACACAAGCAGGTAACTAATGCAATAACAGAGAAAGGAAGCGGAAAGTACCTGTGTCCCTGGTGATCAAACAGAGAGCATCTGCATGCACAACTGGACCACTTATCTGAGGACGCTTACCTGAGTAAGGTCCATACCTCTACATTCTTTTAACTGGTACATTTTTGAGTATCTGTTATAGCAATTAAATTTTTTTTACCCTATTAATGATCTTTACAGGGCTTCCCTTGTGGCTCAGACAGTAAAGAATCCGCCTGAAATGCAGGAGACCTGGGTTCAATGCCTGGGTTGGGCAGATCCACTGGAGAAGGGAATGGCTATCCATTACAGTATTCTTACCTGGAGAATCCCATGGACAGAGAAGACTGGTGGGCTACAGTCCACGGGGTCACAAAGAGTCATGACTGAGCAACTAACACAATTTCTCTTGAGTCTCCCTCCCACCTCCCATCCTATCCCACTTGTATGAATGATCTTTACATCATGGAACACTGAGGTTTCTTTCTTCCAGAAGCTGCTCGTTCATTTTCCTCCTTCTTGCCTCTCTTTCTTTCTTCTCATTTCATCTCTTTTGAAAAACTAACTTTCTCCCATCTTGGAATATCTCCTGTTTACTACTCTAGTTTTGTGACTGACTGCTCTTGAGTGTTGCCTTTGAAGGAGAATTATAAAAGTTGTAAGAGATATATGTGACAAATTTGGCACTCTGTAACACCAATCAGATTACCAGTTTTTGGGGGGTAGATTTCGGAGAAAACAGCATGAATCAACCCAATTATTTGTAAGTAAAATTAGAGTAGTTTCAAGCTGTCACTTTTCTCTGCCTTACACACATTATTTGAATAAGTTGGCAGAAGAACAGTGTTTGGGTTTGTGTTGGGGAATCATGGGGACACAAACCTGGGTTTAAATTAGTGAAATTTTAAACAGAAAGTCTTTAATTCTTTTTTAAAATCAATTTACTTGTTTGGCTGCACCGGGTCTTAGTTGCAGCATGCCGGATCTTTAGTTGCAGCACGCGAACTCTTAGTTGCAGCATGTGGAATCTAGTTTCCTGACCAGCAGGGATTGAACCCAGGCCGCCTGCATTGAGGGCATGGAGTCTTAGCCACGGGACCATCAGGAATGTCTCAGAAAATCCTTTAATTCTTAGAAGTAGTATAGTGTGGTCATCAAGAGGGCAGACTCTGATGTTGGGCTGTCTGTTACATCTCATCTCCACCATTTCCTGGCTGTTAAACCTTGAGATTACACCTTAACTTCAATGTGCCTCGTTTTCCTCCTCTGTTAGTGGTGATTATCTTAGTTCACGACCCCTTGAGACAAGGACTTGAGCTCAAGTTGTTTATCTGGGAGATGTCAAAGAAAAATTGCCCTGGACAGCGTTAAGCAGGCAAGGAAAACTTTATTTAAGACTATGGCAACAGAGGAGAGAGATTGACCTCAACCCCTAATACAGCGAGGAGAGCTGGTAGTTTATAGCCAACGGGTGCAGTGAGGGAATCAGTTACTAAGTTACTAAGAGGAACTGGGTTATGTGTCAAGCATCGGGAGATTCTTGTTCAACTGGACTCAGTAGGACAAGGACAAGGGCTGGCCAGAAAGAGAGCTCAGAGGAGCCTGAGTAAAATTTGGTTAAAGAGAGGGGTCCTTGTCAGAGGTGACCTCAGGGATGAGGCGTGAGAGAGCTGGGAGAATATAACCGAGAAGGGGAAAAGCCGAGATGAGGTGTGTTGTGGTCACTGCTGTGGGCCACAGAATAAAGATTTCTCCCAACAATGTCTGTTTGAAAGCTGGAGGTAGGAACATTTATCCGCTGGATCATGTTTTCCATCAGTTGAAGGTCAAAACCTGAAATCTTTCTTTTTAAGCTTTTTAGTTGTATTTTGAAATGATTTTAGATTTATAGGAAAGTTACGAAAATAGTACAGAGAGTTCTTAAACACTTAACCCAGCTTCCCTGAATGTAAGGGCACTAATTCTATTCATGAAGGCTCCACCCTCATGACCTAATCACTTCCCAAAGGCCTCACTTCCCAATATCATCAGGTTGTGGGTTAACTTTTTTTTTTAATTGGAGCTTAGATGCTTTGCTGTGGTGTGTCAGTTTCTGCTGTACTGCAACGTAAATCAGCTTTAGATATACACGTTTCCCCTCTTTGTCATCACAGAGCATTGAGCAGAGTTCCCTGTGCTATACAGCAGGTCCGCATTAGTTATCTATTTTACACATAATAGTGTATGTATGTCAATCTCAATCTCCCAATTCATCCCACCGTCCTCCCCCTTTCTATCCTTGGTGTCCATACATTTTTTCTCTATGGGGCTTAGGTGTTTGTTTTTTTTTTTTAATGTCTGATTTATTGCTTTTTTTTAACACCGATGAAATATTTCATCATATATATTCTTTCCAGAAATAAAATTTTAAACTTTTTATTTTATATTGGGGTATAGCTGATTAACAGGGGCTTAGACTCTTAACACATGAAATTTAGAAGGACACAAACTTTCAGTTTACAGCAGCTCTTTTAAGTATATCCTGTAGGGAACGTGTGATAGGATGTGTTGATGTTAATCATGACCAACTGCACCCCAGTAATCTTTAACTCCACACACTTCTCCAACCTGTAGGGTTGGAGAAGGCTGCAGAAAGTGAAATGATGTGTGGTATAGTCTTGAGATGGGACACAGTCAGCGGAAGGTGACATGAAGCTTGCAGCCTCCGGAGGCTAAAAGCATAAAGGCTGAAGGAAAAGGATGTGCAACACTCACAGATTTATTGCAGAAAGGGTGATAAACCAGCACATCAGCTCACAAGCATATACTCAAAAGTAAATAGATTAATATGGCGCTTTGTACATAGCAAGATCTCCAAGGGTGTTAGCTACTGCTCCAAGACGCTAACACTGGGGCAGTATCTGTCTGAGACCATCAAACTGGGGACCCCGCCAGTTTGCTCAGGGGCAACATCTTTCTTTCTTTCTGTTTTAAAAATTTATTTGGCTGTCCTGAGTCTTTGTTGTGGCATGTGGGATCTCATTCCCTGACTAGGGATTGAACCTGAGCCCCTTGCATTGGGAGCACAGAGTCTTAACCACTGGATCACCAGGGAAGTCCCAGGGTCTTTATTTCTTGGCATTTCCTAAGACCGAGAAGAAGTTAAGTAGTTCCAATAGCATTGAGACCAAACATTTTGTGTCCCTCAAGAAATATTTCCGAAATAATAGAACCAATGAAAGTAAAATGACTAAAGCTGGAGAACTTAGGTAACTTCAACTTCTGCTCCAGCCTTGTAGTAAGTCTATTCTCTACTCAGCAGCCAGAGGGAGCCTTTGTTTTTCCTTTTCAGCAAAGTTTCACATTTGTATATCTTTTTTTTTTTTTTTTGCTTTTAAAGATTGAAATTCATAAAACATAAAATCAACCATGTAAAAATGAACAATTCAGCGGCATTTAGTACATTCACAGGGTTGTGTAATTGTAAGCAGATAGGGTAGGGAGTCCCTGGAGGAAAAGGACCAGACATATCCTTCTTTCTTTCAAATTTATTTATTTGATCTTGTTGGATCTTAGTTGTGGCATGAGGGCTCGAGAGCCCACCGGCTCCATAGTTGCCTGTGGCATGAGGGATCTTAGTTCCCTTCCCAAGGATTGAAAGGAGGATTCTTAACCACTGGATCACTAGGGAGTCCCTGGGAATGGCTTTCTTGACATAAGTGAAGCCTTTTCTAGCCTAAGCCATTTGGGGATCTAAGCCTGGCTGCAATGCTTACTTTGAACAGGTCTCAGTTATGAGTGAGGAATGCAGGAACACAGGAAAAGCAGTCAAGAAACAATAGGTTAGCAACAAAACAGAGTCCTAGTTCTACCTGTAGGGATATATTATGCATAACAATCTGACACATGTCTTTGAGTTCAGTAGGAACTAAGCGCCCCCCTCCAGGTAGAGGATGGCGTGATGACATTGACCCTTGTGACTTCAGTCACAAGGCTGGAACTTCGTTGACCTTTGCTCCAGTTCCATGTTGAGTTCTTCTCTGCTCAAGTCACTTCATGAATATGCGTGTACCCTTAGCTTAACACTTCCTCAGTTTTGCTATTTGGGAAAGATCCCCAGTGTTCTCTTTACTTGCTGAAGGAAATAAATCCTTCCTTTTTCCAATCTTTGACTTGATTGTGTCCTCTGACTCAACACCCACCAAGAGGCACCCAGTTTTGGGGTTGCACAACCTTCACCTCTATCTAATTCCAGAACGTTTTCATCACCCAAAAGGAAACTCTGTACATAAAACTGAATGCAATAGCCAGAACCTCCATCGTGTGGGGGCTACTTGAAAGGTTTTTTTTTATGCCTCGTGGGTGGGCTGCATCCTGTGTCATACCCTTGTGTTACTCAGCTTTGCTTTTCTTCCTCTTCTCATTTAGGTGTGAGCTGAGCAAACAATTAACTAAATCACTCATTGATTTGTTTGAGGACAATCATTTATTTTGCGTCAGGTGCTGGACCAGATGGTGAAACTACAGGGATGGAAAAACTTGCCCTTGCCTCAAGGTAGTTGTACTTGATAGAGGAGATGAAGCAATTCAAACGTGGTAAATATCAGAGGCTGGCAAACTATGGCCCCAAGGCCAAATCTGGCCCACCACCTGCGCTTGTAAATAAAGTTTTATTGGAACACAGACACACCCATTTGTTTACTTATTTTCTATGGTTACTTTCAAGACCATCTGACCTGAAAAGCTAAAAATATTTACTTTCTGGTCCTTTGGGTTTGCCAACCCTTGGTATATATAATTAAGGCAGATTTAAAATGTGGATAGAGAGCCTTGGAAACTGAGGATGGGCAGTTAGTTGGGGGTGAGAAGGGTTGCAGGGGTTAAAAAAAAAGGCTTGCTGGTGGGACTTCTCTGGTGGTCCAGAGGCAAAGACGCCATGCTTGCAATAGAGGGGACACAGGTTGAACTCCTGGTCAGGGAATGAGATCCCACATGCCACAAGGAACAATTAGCCTGCTGCCACTAAAGATCTTGAATGCTGCAATGAAGATAGAGGATTCCCATGTGCCTCAATTAAGACCTGGTGCAGCCAAATAAATAAAGAAAAGAAAATAATTCCATTAAAAATAAAAGGCTTGCTGGTGATAAGACTTAGGTCCATAAATGAATAAATCTTAAGCATACAGCTTGATGAATTTTTACACTTATATGCACCCAAGTAACCACTTGGAGAAAGTCATGACAGCCCACTCCAATATTCTTGCCTGGAGAATTCCATGGACAGGGAGCCTGGTGGGCTACAGTCCACGGGGGTCGCAAAAAGTCAGATACAACTGAGGATTAAACAGCAACGAAGTAACCACTACTAGGACCCAGAGATGGGACATTTCCAGCCTCTAAGAGGCTCACATCTTGGTGTAAAGGGCACTGTGTTCTAAGTCGCTTTTCATTTGCTCTCTCCTGCTGTGTCTTTCCCGCTCGCTAGCCTCACCGCTGCCTGGAATTCCAACAGCAGATGCTTGGATGTCCCCGTGCGTGAGAGGCACAGAGCCCCTGTCGTTCTCACCTTTGAGCTTCTCACCTTTGAACTGCATTGCCTACTGCAGCGCAGCATACCCACCGGAGGGCGCAGCAAATCGGTCACTACCCCCAGATACTAGACATTGTCTCAGAAAGAGTTCTTGAAATTCCTTGGTTGTCCAGTGGTTGAGAATCCTCCTGCCAACAGTAGAGATGCAGACAGAGAGAAAAGACTTATGGACACAGGCCAGCGTGGAGGTGACAGGGGAAGGAGAGGGTGGGCGGGACGAATGGAGAGAGTAACGCGGAAGCATATACACTACCATGTGTAAAATAGATAGCCAATGGGAATCTGCTGTGTGACTCAAGGAACTCAAACCGGAGCTCTGTAATAACCTAGAGGGGTGGGAAGGAGTGGGAGGTGGGAGGGAGGTTACAAAGGGAGTGGACACATGTATATCTATGACTGACTCCTGTTGAGGTATGGCAGAGGCCAAATGGCTTAGCAATGTTCCTTTAAATAAGCTTGGGAAAAAAAAAAAAAAAGAAAAATGGAATCCGATTGCCAATCCATGGGACACAGGTTCGATCCCTGATCTGGGAAGATTCCACATGCTGTGGAGCAACTAAGCCTGTGCCCCATGACTACAGAGTCTGCGCGCTAGAGCCTGCCAGTGGTAACTACTGAGCATACCTGCCTAGATCCCGTGCTTTGCAACAGCAGAAGCCACTGCTATGAGAAGCCTGTGCACGTCAACACAGAATAGCCCCTGTGCAACGAGGAAGGCCTAACCAAGCCAAAAAGGAAACAAATTAACACATTGTAAAAACAGGTCTTTAACTTCCCCTTTACTTCTTGTTTAAACAGATTATTTATTGGCTCTCTGCATCTTTGTTGCTGTGCTCGGCTTTTTCTCTGTTGCAAGGAGCAGGGGCTACTCCCTAGTCGTGGTTCGAGGCCTTCTCACTGAGCTGGACTCTCTTGTGGCACAGCCTGGCTCTAGGCCGTGTGGGCTTCGGTAGCTGTGGAATATGGGTTTAACTGTCCCACAGCATGTGATATCTTCCCAGACCAGGGATCGGACTCATGTCCCCTGCACTGGGAGACGGACTCTAACAATTAGACCACGAGGGAAGTCCAACCACATCTTTTATTGGGCTCCAGCACTTCAGGGCCAATATCCATCTGTCCTAGTCAACCCAGGTGTAGGTATTGGACAACTAAGGGCAGCACTTATGCCCAGAAATTACTCCAGCTAGTCAATCTAAAGTCCATTTACTCTGCTTCACTTGCTTCCTCCAAAGGAAGCACGGCTTGGCGTGAACCCCTTCCTCCTGGGAACTTTGGGAGAGAACCTATTTTGTCAATGGAAATCACTTTCAGATCTATCGGCCTTACTATATAGTAAGCTTTAGGTTAAGCTTTCTGCAACACACTATATGTTAAAACTTAAGGGGCAAAAACTCTGCCTCTAGTGAGTTTGACAGTAAAGTTCCATGGTGCAGGGTATGGGTTGGAGAGGAGTGAATAAATGAGACCAGGGCATTTCCCTCGTGATCCAGTGGCTCAGATGATAAAGAATCTGCCTGGAATGCAGGAGACCTGGGTTTGATCTCTGAGTCGGGAAGATCCCCTGGAGGAGGAAATGGCTACCCCTTCCAGTATTCTTGCCTGGAGAATCCCATGGACAGAGGAGCCTGGTGGGCTGCAGTCCATGGGGGCACAGAGTTAGACACGACTGAGCAACTAACACTTTCTCACTAAGACTCCCCACTCCCAATTCAGGGGGCCTGTGTTCAGTCCTTGGTCAGGGAACTAGATCCTACAGGCTGCAACTAAGATTTCGCATGCTGCAACTAAAGATCCTGCGTGCGGCAACAAAGATTGAAGATGGGAGACTGTGCATGCCACAACTAAGACCTGGTCTGGTCATACAAGGAGAGAGAGAGAAAGAACAAAGGAATGAGACCAGTAGTTCAATCCACCACGCTTACTACTTCTCGCTCTCATTGGACTACAAGCCTTCAGGGGCAGGAACTGGCAGAATCCTCTGTTTTCCAAAGCTTAGCATAGCACCTAGAACATAAATGTGAATCAAACAAATCAATTAATAATAGGAAGCCTGACTATTCTGGTACCCTGTTAGTCTTGGACACGGTAGTATTGCTTCTTAGACAGCTGAGAAAGTGTCCTGGTTTCACAGCTGGGCCTTTTGAGCCAGATTTGAAAAGAGAGAAAAAGGGTATGTTTTCATGCATCATTTCCACCCTCTCTCATTTTCTCAAAATCTCCGCTTGACATTCAATCACTCTGGGCTGTCGAGGTCCCCGTGTGACATTTGCCTGAGATGCTGTGAAAGGGCGTTTTGAACATCTTTATTTCAGGATTTTGACAGCATTGCCTTCCCACCCATCAACTCCCTCCACTCAATCTGTTCCCACCAGGGCAGAGACGTTTCTACTTGTGCAGTCTGTTGACTGGGAGTTGCAGATACCTATTTTGTCTTGCAGATATTGTGTGTGTGTGTGTGTTTTTCTCACCAGCTTCAAAATAGTCTAACAACCCACACTCCAAGATTCGCATCTATCCTAATGTTCCCTGGCCACGAAATGGATTATGCAAATCTTGAAGGCATTCTGACTTTCAGAGGAGGAAAATGGCTCTCTAAACGGGACCACACAATATTGTTGAATAAATGCTTGTAGGTAGAGATGAAAAATGTAGATTATCCATGGCAAATATGTAGCAATAACCAAATATTTTCTGAAAATCTCCAATGTTCTTCCTCTGTTTCCTTTATAAAGCTGTAATCAAGGGAACAGTTTAAAACATAAATCCCTTACTTGAATTAATTAAACTTCTGGCCATAGGGCTTCCCTGGTGGTCCAGTGGTGAAAATCCACCTGCCAATGAAGAGGACATGAGTTCAATCCCAGGTTTGGGAAGATTCCACATGCTACTGGGCAACTAAGCCTGTGTGCCACCATACCGAACCCACACTCTAAAACCTGTGAGCCACAACTCCCGAGTCCATGCGCCCTAGAGCCTGTGATCCACAACAAGAGAAGTCCTCACGATGAGAAGCCTGCACAGCACAGCCAGAGTAGCCCCCACTCGCTGCAACTAGAAAAAGCCCACCCACGGCAACAACGACCCCGCACAGCCAAAAATAAACAAGTAAACAAATAACATTTTAAAACTCTGGCAATAGATTAGGCGACTTGTTTTCTTAATGTTTTATTTTGAAAACAAATCAATAAACCTTTTGTTTGAAATGTTCACAAATTTTCAAATACAGAAAAATTGTAAGAACGGTACAATGAACATCCACAAACTTCACCCATACCCCCAGTTATTAACATTTCTGTCCTGCTTTCATCTTTACTTCTGTGTCTTTCTATGTATGTATATGTATATACATGTACACACACATATTTTTTTTTATGAGTTTGTTTTAAATTAATTTATTTATTTTAATTGGCTAATTACTTTACAAAATTGTGGTGGTTTTTTGCCATACATTGACACGAATCAGCCACGGGTGTACATGTGTCCCCTGTCCCATCCCTCTGGGTCGCCCCAGTGCACCGGCTTTGAGTGCCCTGTTTCATGCATTGAACTCAGACTGGTCATCTATTTCACATATGGTAACAAACATGTTTCAGTGCTGTTCTCTCGAAGCATCCCACCCTTGCCTTCTCCCACAGAGTCCAAAAATCTATTCTTTACATCTGTGACTCTTTTGCTGTTTTGCATACAGGGTTGTCGTTACCATCTTCCTAAATTCCATATATATGCGTTAAGATACTGTATTGGTGTTTTTCTTTCTGACTTACTTCACTCTGTATAATAGGCTCCAGTTTCATCCACCTCATTAGAACTGACTCAAATGTGTTCTTTTTTATAGCTGAAGAAGCCTCTTGATGAAAGTGAAAGAGGAGAATGAAAAAGTTGGTTTAAAGCTCAACATTCAGAAAAAGAAGATCGTGGCATCTGGTCCCATCACTTCATGGCAAATAGGTGGGGAAACAGTGGAAACAGTGTCAGACTTTATTTTTGGGGGCTCCAAAATCACTGCAAATGGTGATTGCAGCCATGAAATTTAAAAAGACGCTTACTCCTTGGAAGGAAAGTTATGACCAACCTAGATAGCATATTAAAAAGCAGAAACATTACTTTGCCAACAAAGGTCCGTCTAGTCCAGGCTATGGTTTTTCCAGTGGTCATGTATGGATGTGAGAGTTGGACTGTGAAGAAGGCTGAGCGCCGAAGAATTGATGCTTTTGAACTGTGGTGTTGGAGAAGACTCTTGAGAGTCCCTTGGACTGCAAGGAGATCCAANTAGAGTTGACGTACAAGATTATATATTTCCGGTGTACAGTATAGTGATTCACAACTTTTAAAAGTTATAGTTTATTTATAGTTATCATTAAGTATTGGCTATGTTCTCTGTGTTGCATTGTATATCCTTGTAGCTTATTTATTTCATACATAATGGTTTGTCCCTCTTAATTCCCTACTCCTGTCTTCCCTGTCCCCACTTCCCTCTCCCCACTGGTAACAGCTAGTTTGCTGTCTCCAGCTGTGAGACTGTTTCTTTTCTGTGGTAGCCCCTAGTTAGCTTTATTTTCTAGATTCCACCTATAAGCTGAAGTTGCAGAACTAAGAGTCAAATGTAGGTGGTCAGAGGCTGTGGAGGAATGGAATCTCTCATCCATCTCTGGAGGGGACATACAATGATAAGACAACTCTGGAGAAGGTTTGGCAGTTCCTTTTAAAACTAAAAGTAAACTTAGCCCAGCATAAATGCCCAGCAATTATGATTGTGGGCATATACCTAAGAGAAATGGAAACTTAACTTCCATGCAGAAACTTGTACATGAATGTTCACAGCATCTTTATTTGTAGTAATCAAAGATCAAAAACTACCCAGATGTCTTTTGGTGGGTGAATGGATAAACAAATTACAGGGCACTCATACTATGAAACACTGCTGCTGCTGCTGCTGCTAAGTCGCTTCAGTCGTGTCTGACTCCGTGCGACCCCATAGACGGCAGCCCACCAGGCTCCCCTGTCCCTGGGATTCTCCAGGCAAGAACACTGGAGTGGGTTGCCATTTCCTTCTCCAATGCGTCAAAGTGAAAAGTGAAAGTGAAGTTGCTCAGTCATGTCTGACTCTTCGCGACCCCATGGACTGTAGCCCACCAGGCTCCTCCATCCATGGGATTTTCCAGGCAAGAGTACTGGAGTGGGGTGCCATTGTACTCGGCAATAAAAAATATGAACTATTGGTGCCTGCAGCAGCTCAGATGAACTCCAAGGAAATTATGTGACTGAAAAAAGTCAGCTTCAGAGAATACATTTTGTGTGATTGCATTAATATAACATTAGTGAAATAGCATAATTACAGATATGGAGAACAGATTAGTGGCTGTAAAAGGGCGGAAAGAGAGTCTTGTGGTGATGGTACAGAGAACTTTCTTAGTTGTGGCTGGTGGTTACACAAAGCTATGCATGATAGTTTTACATACAGCTACACATGTACAAAGACACACACACATGCACACACACATTCATGAATGCATAGGTAACTGATGAAATCTGAATACGCTCTGTGAATTGTACCATCATCACTTTCTTTTTTTGACATTGTGTTATAGGTATGCAAGCTATTAGCCTTATGGGAGGTAAGTGAAGAGTGTGTGGAAACTCCTTGTACATTTCTTTACAACTTCCTGTCCATCTATAATTATTTCAACATCAAAAGATTAAAAACAGTTGGGTTTTAGAGCTTGTCCTATTCTGCAAGGATTTAATCACAAGATCCTCCTCTTTACCACCACCAGAGAAACAAGCAAACACACCAACAAAGCACCCTAAAGAATTCAGCAAACTAAGTACAGCTATCTGATAGAAAGTTTGCGTACAAGCAGTTGTAACATTAGTGTGATGGGATTAAGGATATTAGTCTTTCCCCATTTCTTTCTTTCTTTTCTTTTCTTTCATTCCATCTTCTCTTCCTTTCCCTCTTCCTTCTTTCTTCCTTCCCTCCCCCCCCCTCCCCCCCCCTCCCTCTCCCTTCCTTCCTTTCCTTTTTTTTTTTTTTTTTCC
>SJYS01012482.1:737112-760968 GCA_006410695.1 Philantomba maxwellii
CCCTCCCTCTCTCTTCCTTCCTTTCCTTTTTTTTTTCTAGTTTGAGTTCCTCTCAAAGCAGATCCTGAGACAAGGATTTGAGGTCAAATAGTTATTTGGGAGTTGACCCCCAGAAACATCAGTGGAGGAGAGAGGATGGGAAGGAAGACAATGAAGGGTGTATTTCATGTATTTTCCTGCTGGAACAACTGGAGCTTAATTCTACTGGGGACCTCTGGGAGATTTCATAAGGCATGAGCATTTCAGAAGTGTCCCACTGAAGGGCGAGAGAGCAGGGGTATTTACCCACCAACTCCTGTCAGTTACTGGTTGAGGGCTGTTCCCCAGGGTATTAAGTCTGCGGTTTGTGCATGGCAAAGCAAAATTCAGCAGCAAACAAAAGTCTCCATATTCTGCCACTTGGAAGACAGGCTACTATGCACTGAAGGGTAAAGGCAAGACGGCATGGGCCAGAAATCCTGTGTGAGAAATAGAAATCAGAAGGGAAATGGAGCCTGCTTATTGTGGCAGAGATTGCTTGCTTGTTACCTCCTTTATTGTGGCAGAGATTGCTTGCTTGTTACCTCCTCGGTAAAAATCCTCTATTCTTTGTTCTATAAGAGGTCCCCATTCTCATTGAGAATGACAGTATGCTCAGCTAAAAACACATTTCCTAACCTTTAATGGAGATAGCAGTAGCCTCATGAAATACAAATGAAGGTTAATGAGGGGAGAGCTTCTAGTAAACTCTTAAACGATGATGACTCATTTGGAACCTATTCCCCAGCCCTTTGCCTCTTAACATTGCATGGATTATAGATGTGATGGCTGGAGGTGTAGCACCCATTTTGTGGCCATGAGGTTGGAAGCCAAGGATAAGAGAGCAAAAAGTTAAAAGACCCTTAGGTCCTTGATAACGGTGCAACTGCCCTACAACTGTGAATTCCTTACCTTTGTATACCTACATGAGAGGAAAAAAAATCTTTTTCTTGTTTAACCCACTATTATTTCAGTTTTCTGGTCTGTGCAGCAAATTGAATTCTAATTTATAGATGGACTTATTCACATACTGAATGAGAAAAAGATTACTACTGAAATACTTCCTCCTTCTCCTCCTCTTTTACTAAAATGTGCTATAAAGGGTCTGGATGTCCACTTGCCTCTTCTAGAAAACACTGGTAATCAGAACCTGACTTATTGGGTGCTGGCTGGGATCCTGTGAAATAATGTACCTGAACTACACAGAACAGTGACCCAGAAAGGATCTAGAAATGGACAATCCCTACTTACTATTCCAAAGTAGGAAAAATCAATCAGAAGTGACACTTCCTGACAGCAGAATACTTTTTAGGGAACTATGCTCTGTGTTGGTTAATCTGTGGCTCAGTGTGACTATCTTAGAGGAAGGAATGTACCATATTGCTTTTCAAAAATCCTTGGTGCTTGGCTATTTATTCTTGTTGTGTGAAACTTCCAGACAGTCTGTTTATTTAATTGCTCTGATCAGAGCTGTAAGAAATTACATTGAAAGTCTGTAAGCAAGGTTTTTATAACATGGGATTTTTGGCTAACAGAGTAGGATCTTANGTACCATATTGCTTTTCAAAAATCCTTGGTGCTTGGCTATTTATTCTTGTTGTGTGAAACTTCCAGACAGTCTGTTTATTTAATTGCTCTGATCAGAGCTGTAAGAAATTACATTGAAAGTCTGTAAGCAAGGTTTTTATAACATGGGATTTTTGGCTAACAGAGTAGGATCTTATCCTAGCTCTGACCAGTGGGAGATCCTTCAAGCTAGTTTGTGTATTTTTTAACAAAACTTTACCTTTAAAAGCCCCTTCCTTGCGTTCTGACCCAAGTAGATAGTCTTGGCTCACCTTGTTTATATCCAAGGCACAGATTGTCTGTTTTGTTCCTTTCTGTGTCCGCACTACCCAGAAAAGAACCTGGCGCTGAATGAATGAACTCTTGCACTTTACTCATTCTTCTGTGTTTCCCCAATAACTCTCAATTTACAACCTCTGCTAAGTCAGGCATCATAACTTGCACATTATAAAGATGCTCAAAATCATCTCTGAGGTGAGACATACCCATCAATATGTTTTCACTGTAGCTAAGTCTAACCTGGTCACAGCCTAGATCCCAAGGTTAAAAATAGCTCAATGCAGCCTCAACAGCTTCCAGCATCTTGATTATTTTTAGGACAGAGGAGAGGGTGAAGGAAAAATGTGACCAAGAGTCACCTCCAGGGAGGAGCATTCCTTTCTGGTGGCTCAAAACTAGGGCGTGACCCCTGCCTGGAGATGTTCAGTCCTGTGAATGTTTCAAGTCTGAGAAGTAGAGGGTCACGAGATACGGTTTTCCCCAATACTGGATGGTGAATGCTAGGCAGATTTCTCGCTCTGCTGGGGATGCAGAGAAATGCAGTGCTTCAGGGTCTAATCAGAGAAACATTTAAGACTCTGTATAGGCTCTAGGCTTTCACTATCAACTGCTGAAGAGTAAATATTCCATAATTCATGAAATATACGAATCAGTTCATTCATTCAATTCTGCGGCAGGTGCTGTGCTAGGTACTGGTGTTACAGTAGCAACTACTGAAATAGATCAAAGTTCCTGCCTTCATGGGACTGAACCTAGTCTGGGAGTCAGTCAATAAAGTAAAAAACGAAACTATATAGTTTTTAAAATATTTTTTTGGCCACACCATGTGGCATATGGGATCTTAGTTCCCCGACCAGGGATTGAAACTATATCTCNGAGATGGCTGGATGGCATCACGGACTCGATGGACGTGAGTCTGAGTGAACTGCGGGAGTTGGTGATGGACAAGGAGGCCTGGCGTGCTGCGATTCATGGGGTCGCAAAGAGTCAGACACGACTGAGCGACTGAACTGAACTGAACTGAACCTTTGGTAGATACTCCCAGCTGCTGTTTGCATCTTTTTGCTCAACAGTTTCTCTAAAGTTGCCAAAGGCTGCACAATAGGTTAAAAGTGCCTGGGAATGAACATCAAACAGCTATATCCCCACCCCTGCCACAACCAGCAGCAATCAGCCAACAACTGATGGAAACCGGTGGATCAATACCCCAGCTCCCCTGCCCTCAGGTGGGATGACTCTGAGGGGCATATCCTATGCAGTCTCCTAGAGTTTTTTAGCCATTTGGGGCCATACAGGAAAACCTGGTTATCTGTAGCACCAGTATGGGACACCCTCCCTTTTCTTTATCACATCCCTAAACCCCTACTGGTGTTTCCTGGGGTCACCTCCCAAATAAATGACTCATGTAGGAGACTTGGGGTCAGTATGTGCTTCCAGGGGAACCTGAGCAAAGACAATTACATTCCATGGCAGAAGAAATTCAGAACCCACGTTGAAAGTGAAGGGCTGAGAAATGCTAATACTGGCATCTTGAAGTTTCCTTAGAATCTCCCAGTCACCTGGAGACAGCGGCCCCAGGACAGGAGCTGGGTGCAGCAGCTTTGCCCAGCTCTGCGAGCACAGCTCTGTCCAGATTTCTTCTTTCTAACCAGCTAATACCTTCCCAAGTAGCGCTTCCCAGTGGTAAAGAACCTGCCTGCCAATGCAGGAGACATAAAGAGATGTGAGCTTGATATCTGGGTCATTAAGATCCCCTGGAGGAGGGCATGACAACTCACTCCACTATTTGCCTGGAGAATCCCCATGGACAGAGGAGGCTGGTGGGCTACAGTCCATAGGGTAGCAAAGAGTCAGGCATGACTGAAGTAACTTAGCACGCACACGCCCAGCTAATACTTTCATGTTGTGGGGAGAGGAGAAATCCTGGTGGGGCTCAGTACGTTCCTTCTCCTGATCACTCTTGTGTTATTACAGGACATCTGTGAACTTTCATGCTGAAGAGAAAGTTCACAGGAAGTTCACCCTCAGCATATCTGTCTTAGATGAGCCTTCCTCCTTAGGGGCCGGCAAGAGGATTCAGAGCCAAGGTCACAGAGCTGGTGGACAGCTCCGGCCACGTGCTACCCCTGCCCCTGTCCTCAGACACTTCCAAACGACCCTGAACCATTCACTCAGGAGTCAAAACAGTGAGACTTAGGTTGGCCAAGCGTGGCTCCCATGCCTGCCCCGGGTGGGGAGGCTAGTGTTGGAACAGTCCTTATGTTAAGACTATTCTCAGTGCATAAGACTATGCTCTCCCTAAAAGGGAGAGCAAGATGATCATAGGAAGATGGCAAGTTAAATGAGGGGTAGCCAGAAGTATAGCTAATGTCAGGTCCCCAAGGGAAGGAGGTGCTGTCGCCTTCGTAATTTTTTTCTTTTTCTAAGA
Source organism: Philantomba maxwellii (assembly GCA_006410695.1). Taxonomy (NCBI): domain Eukaryota; kingdom Metazoa; phylum Chordata; class Mammalia; order Artiodactyla; family Bovidae; genus Philantomba; species Philantomba maxwellii. The sequence goes on from SJYS01012482.1 coordinate 741,404, forward strand.
AAATTATTTATTTATTTAATTTTGGGCTGCACTGGGTCTTCCTTGCTGCGCGTGGGCTTTCTCTATTTGCACTGAGGGGCTACTCTCAGTTGTAGAGCTTGGGCTTCTCGTTGTGTTGGCTTCTCTTGTGGAGCTCAGGCTCTAGAGCGCGTGGGCACCGACATTTGTGGTGCACAGGCTTTGTTGCTCTGAGGCATGTGGATTCTTCCCAGACTAGGGACCGAACCCGCATCCCCTTCATTGGGAGGTGGATTCTTAACCACTAAGCCACCAGGGAAGCCCCAATCCTCATAATTTCTTGGTTGCATTTGCAAGACATTTCCAGAGATAAAAAGATTCTACCATAGTAGATGCTGACTGTGCCCCTACTGCCTTGCAGGTCACTTGGAATCAGTTCCCTTTTATACCAACCACTGCCTTCAACTCTGACTGTTTTGGTTCCCTAAGGCGGCCATAACAATTGACCGTGTATGCTCATGTGCTCAGTCATGTCTGACTCTTTTGTGACCCCGTGGACTGTATGTAGCCCACCAGGCTTCTCTGTCCTTGAATACTGGAGGGGGTTGCCATTTGCTTCTCCAGGGGAGCTTTCTGACCTAGGCATCAAAGCTGGGTCTCCTGCACTGCAGGCAGATTCTTTACAGTCTGAGCCACCAGGGCAGCCCAACAAGTGACCGTAGGGGCTTCAGAAACAGACAGCTGTAAGCTCTGGAGGCCAGGGCTCCAAAATCAAGGTATTGGTGGTGCTGGTTTCTTCTGGAGGCTCTGAGGGAGAATCCACATCCTGCCTCTCCCAGATTCCGGCAGTTTCCGGCAGTCCTTGGCATTTCTTGGTGTTTAACTGCATCATTCCAATCTTTGCTTCCATTATCATGTGGTCTTCTTCTCTACATGTGTCTCTCTGGGTTATCTTCTTTCTTTTTTCAAAAAATTATTTTAGGCTGTACCATGCAGTATGACACACCCAGACAGTGTGTTGAAAAACAGAGGCATTATTCTGCTGACAATGGTTGGTACAGTCAAAGCTATGGTCTTCCCAGTAGTCACATATGGTTGTGAGAGTTGGACTGTTAACAAGGTTGACTGCCAAAGAATTAATGCCTTCAGACTGTGGTGTTGGAGAAAACTCTTAGAAGTCCCTTGGATTGCAAGGAGATCAAACCAGTCAATCTTAAGGGAGATCCACCCTTAATAAGGACTGATGCTGAAGCTGAAGCTCCAGTATTTTGGTCCTCTGATGTGAAGAGCTACTCATTAGAAAAGACCCTGATGCTGNAATTAATGCCTTCAGACTGTGGTGTTGGAGAAAACTCTTAGAAGTCCCTTGGATTGCAAGGAGATCAAACCAGTCAATCTTAAGGGAGATCCACCCTTAATAAGGACTGATGCTGAAGCTGAAGCTCCAGTATTTTGGTCCTCTGATGTGAAGAGCTACTCATTAGAAAAGACCCTGATGCTGGGAAAGATTGAGAGCAGAAAAAGAGGGCATCAGAGGATGAGGTGGCTGGATGGCATCACCAATGCAATGCACATGAACTTGGGCAAACTCCGGGAGACGGTGAGGGACAGGGAGGCCTGGTGTACTGTGTCCTCAGGGTCACAGAGTCGAGCGACTGACCAGCATGCAGCATATGGGATCTTAGTTTCTTCACCAGGAATCGAACTCACACCCCTTGCAGTGCAAGAGCCAAGTCTTTACTAGACCACCAGGGAAGTCCCGAGATGGAATCGTATTAGACTGCAGGGTAGCTCTGAGGGATTTGACCCGGTCACTGAGCTCATTTGCTTGTTCCAAAGGAGTTCTAGTCTCCCAGGATGTGCCCTGCCTCCCAGAACATCTAGTCCTTGCCCTGCTTGGTGACTGGTGGGGGCAGCCTGTGGGAAGCATGGCCTCAGCATCAATGTAGTGCTGGATTTCAGAATCCTGCTGGTGCTCTTCCTCCACAAAATGTGTGCTAGATATTCATAGCAGGATTCTTCACAATTGCCATGAGGTGGAAGCAACCCAGGTGTCCCTCATGGGAGGAATGAGTGACCAATATGTAGCATATCCATGAGCTCAGATGCTCAGTCGTGTCCGACTCTTTGCAGCCCCATGGACTGTAGCCTGCTAGGCTCCTCCGTCCATGGAATTTCTCAGGCGAAAATAGTGGAGTGGGTTGCCATTTCCTTCTCCAGGGCATCTTTCTGACCCAGGAATCGAATCCAGTCTCTTACATCTCCTGCATTGGCAGGCAGGTTCTTTACCACTAGCGTCACCTGAGAAGTCCAGTATTGTCCATACAATGGGATATTATTCAGCCTTAAGAAGAAATGAAGTCTTGAAAGGTGCTACAGCATGGATGAATCTTGAGGACATTATAACCCAAGTGAGCCAGTCACAAAAGGATAAGTACCATATCATTCCACTTACTTGAGGTCCCTGGAGAAGTCAAATTCATAGAGACATAAAATAGAATGCTGGATGCCAGAGGCTAAGCAGTTAGTGTTTAATGGGTATAGAGTTTCATTTTAGAAGATGAAAAGTGTTCTGGGGATGGATGGTGGTTACACAAAATCTGAATGTATTTAATGCACTGAAAGTGTTAGTCTCTAAGTTGTGTTTGACTCTTTGTGACTCCATGGACTGTAGCCCACCAGACTCCTTTGTCCATAGAATTCTCCAGGCCAGAATACTGGAGTGGGCAGCCCTTCCCTTCTCTGGGGGATCTTCCTGACCCAGGTCTCCTGCATTGCAGGCAGATTCTTTCTTGTCTGAGCCACCAGGGCAGCCCACTGAGATGCACACCTAAAAATGGTTAAGATGGTAAATCTTATGTTATGAATTTTGAATCGCAACTGAAAAAAGAAGGGCTTTTTTTCTCCTCTTGTAAGTTAACCACACTGGGCTCATTTTGGCTTTCTATTCATCATTCAAGCGATGGGTCACAAAAGCTTAGTGTTGCTCATGTGGGTAGATTCTCACCCTTGAAGCTTGAGGGTTTCCCCTCTTCCTTGACACTCTAGTGAACACTGGCTCCATTTCCTCTCATCCCCTGAAGCTTGAGGGTTTCCCCTCTCCCTTGACACTCTGGTGAACACTGACCCCATTTCCAGCTACCAGGACTGGTATCTCTTTGATCAGAAGCTTTCTCTTGCAGAGTCTGTTTTGTCTTCACAGTGGCAGCCAGAANGACACTCTGGTGAACACTGACCCCATTTCCAGCTACCAGGACTGGTATCTCTTTGATCAGAAGCTTTCTCTTGCAGAGTCTGTTTTGTCTTCACAGTGGCAGCCAGAAGTGCTTAGAAATCAAAGTCCCCATGGAGAGCAGCTTCTACAAATGACTGACAGGAGTTGGTGGGTCAATACCCAGCTCTTTCACCCTTCAATTCTACCCTGGCTGCCAGACTTCCAGAGGGATTAAGCTCTAGCAACTCACGGCAGTAACTCTCTCACCAATTCATCATTTACCGTCTATCTTGTCTTCCATCTCTATAATCTACTGATACTTTCTGGAACTACTTTCTAAATAGTGGATTTATTCTCAAATCTTTGTCTCAGCTTCTGGGGCAATTAAAATTAAGATGCTGAACAAGTAGATTGAATATTTTAAGTCTATCCGACTTGCACTTGTGTGTGTGTATAGAAAGCACATTTTATTTTATTTTTTAGCATTTTTAAATTAATTAATTAATTTGGATGCCTCAGTGTTAGTTGCGGCACGAGGGATATTCGTTGTATCTTGCGGGATCTTTGGCTGTGGTGTGAGGGCTTCCTTGTCATGGCCTGCGGGCTTGCAGTTGTGAGTGTGGTGGCTTAGTTGTGGTGTGCAGGCTTAGTTGCTCGGCAACATGTAGGATCTTCCCTGACCAGGGATCGAACCTTTGTTCCCTGGCCTGCAAGGCAGATTCTTAACCCCTGAACCAACAAGGAAGTCCCAAAAGCACAATTTCGGAAAAGCAAAACTTTACAAGGAGTTGGCATTGCCCCCGTGACATTGTATTGACATCTCCTATGGCACATGGACTAGGTAGGACTCCAGCAGAGCCACGCCTCCTAGAAAGAGCTGAATTGCTTTGTGATTTGATGCAGGGGAAGAAAACCAAAGAACTGTGTTTGCCATCAGCCCAGGACTGCTATCATTCTTCTAATGTTTTTGAAGCAGGTTATGGAGGAGCAGACAGCTTTCCATCTCTCTTCTGTGTGCAACTGGATGGAACCACGGACATTTCTGAGTGCAAAGAGCAAATGCACAGATATTATGTGTTCATGGACCTCATCCAAGGAGAATTTCCATTTTCTGACCCCACTTTGGAATTGACAAGGCCTTTGATATCTGTGAAAGGTTGAACAATTTTCCTAATAAACATAAACTTCGACTGGAAGAAATCTCTCAGTCTTCTAGCTCAGGAGCATCTGTGATGCTTGACAGCACACCTGGCGTGGCTGCTTTGGAGATTATGGAGTGGCTCGTGCCCTCCTGATTCACAGCCTCTCTGTAGGCACTGCCAACCCGCTGATAAGCATATCATTGCTCCTGTGCCAACCACTGACGTCCACGGAGCCCAGAACTTGAGTCACTGCCTTTTCTAGGAGCTGGTCAAGAAATAGAAGCAGAAAATGGATTCTTTTTTTTTATTGCACTGAAATTGGCTGGATTTCAAGGCAAATGCTTTTAAGACAGATGCTTGATTGGGCTCTGGATGGAAGTTTCTGTTTTTTTTTTTTTTCCCTCACTGTCAGAGCAGTGATCTCACTGACAGGGAAATCAACCAGGGCTCAGCAATAGTTTGGAATCATCTGAACAAGGGAGAAAATCAAAGCCCTGTGTTTACCATTATGGATTTTGTGAAAAACCCAGGAAGTCTTTTGATCAAACTGCCAGGCTGTGAGAGGAGATCGGAGGCTAACTCTGTGGAAATTTCCAAGTTTAGTAGCAGACTTCTTCAGCCTGGTGTGCAGGGTCAGAAATCTGCAGATATACAATTATAATTCAATTCCTCCATTAGAACAGATGCATATCATCTCTTATTGATACAGCAGTGGAGTTTCTTGAAGTGTTTTTGCCAACCAGACCTAGACTCCAGCTCTGTGTACACATCACCCAGCTTCTTCAAGCTTACCTGCTACTTGCTCACACCTGTGGCCTTCAGAGGGTTGCTCGTTAGTTCTGGAGCCACCCTGCTCATACTGGAGGACCATAAGTGCCTGGGAGTTTATCTCACTTCCCCATCCTGTGTCCAGCTACTGATGGTTTAGGAGTCTGTTGTGGGACCAAAAGTTTGTACCCTCTCCACCCCAGAATTTATATATTGAAGCCCTAACCCCCAATATGAATACATTTGGAGATGGGGACCTTATGAGGAAATTAAGCTTAATTAATATTAAGCTTAATTAATACTACATTAATGGTGGGGCCCTGATCAGATAGGATTTGTGTCATTATAGGAAGAGGAGGAGGGTCTTCCTTGGTAGTCAGTGGCTAAGACTCCATGCTCCCAGTGCAGGGGACCCAGGTTCTATCCCTGGTCAGGGAACTAGATCCCACATACTCCAACTAAAAATACCAAATGCCCCAACTAAGACTCAGTGCAACCAAATAAATAAATACTTTTTAAAAAGAAGAGGAGGTGATATGAGATAGCTTGCTCTTCACATAGGCACTGAGGCAAGGTCACATGAGTACACAGTGAGAAGGTGGCTATCTGCAACCATTATTTGACATCCACTGAAGGTGAAAGAGGAGAGTGAAAAAGCTGGCTAAAAACTCAACATTCAAAAAACGAAGATCATGGCATCCAGTTCCATCACTTCATGGCAAATAGATGGGGGAAAATGGAAACAGTGACACCCTTTATATTCTTGGGCTCCAAAATCTCTGCAGACAGTGACTGCAGTCATGAAGCTAAAAGACACTTGTTCCTTTGAAGGAAAGCTATGACAAACCTAGACAGCATCTTAAAAAACAGAGGCATCACTTTGCTGACAAAGGTCCATATAGTCAAAGCTATGGTTTTTTAAGTAGTTAAGTACAGAAGTTAGGGTTGACCGTAAAGGAGGGCTGAGGGCTGAAGAATTGATGCTTTCAAACTGTGGCTCTGGAGAAGACTCTTGTGAGTCCCTTGGCCAACAAGGACATCAAACCAGTCAATCCTAAAGGAAATCAACCCTAAATATTCATTGGAAGGACTGATGCTGAAGCTAAAGNGGGGGGATAATTTATGTCCTAGAACTCCCTGCTTGAGAAGTCTGAATTTGGGACTTCAGCTGACATCACACTCTGTGTGTGGCTTCTTCCTTTCACTCTCCTACTTCTCATGCTCTCTTAATGGTTATCCTGTGAGTGATTTGTAATAAGTCACTTGCACCTGAATATTTATCTATTGGGTTATGTGGCTGCGTCAAGGCTTAGTTACAGACATGGGATCTAGTTCCCTGACCAGGGATTGAACTCAGGCCCCCTGCATTGGGAGTGCAGAGTCTTAACTGCTGGAGAAGTCCCAACCTGAATCTTTGTTTCAGGTTTTGCTTCTGGGAAAATCTGACCTAAGAAATCAGTGATGCAGAACTTTGCCAAAGGGAAGCCCAATTCTGGGTTGATGACACAGAAACTGCTGGGACAAGCTTGCAAAGCTTTGGTAGTTTCTATTAATGGGAATTCTAATTCTCCTTGGGTATTAGTTAGATTAAGCAATGCAGCTGCTACAATAGGCAAGCCCTGAAGTCTCAGTGGCTTAACACAGTAAATGTTTATTTCTCACTTTTGTGCTGTTGACGTACGTTAAGCAACTCTCTTCCATCTCGTAGCTGCATCAAATAGCTTCCAATGGAACATACGGCTTCCAAGGCTGTCAGAGGAGAAACATCCGTTCTTAACTGCTTCAGTCTGAAAATGACATGCATCATTTCTGCTCACAGTCCATTGGCCAAAACTAGTCACAAGACCTTAGTCAAACTGCAAGGGATGTTGGAAAATGTAGAAAAGCACATGGGATACGTGGGGAACCACAGTTTGCTCTTACAGTGGAGTTGCACCTTATACAGGGCTTAGGTTCTGAAGGGCTTCTCAGGTGGTAGTAAAAAAAATCTGCCTGCCAATGCAAGAGACGTGAGAGGCATGGTTTTGATCCCTTGGTCAGGCATATCCCCTGGAGTAGGAAATGGCCATGCCAGTATTCTTGCCTGTAAAATTCCCTGGACAGAGGCGCCTATAGTTGGCTACAGTCCATAAGATCGAAAAGTGTTGGACATGACTGAGTGACTGAGCACAGTGCAGGTTCTGAAGGCAGTGAAAAAATTAAACATCGCATATGACCCAAATTGCCTTTGAGAATCTTTAAGGAAGGTAACATCAACAAGAGTTGCAGATTCGTACTTTCATTACAGAGAAATAATAACAGAAAATGTCTCCCTCACATTTCAGGCAAAAGTCAAGAAATGCTTCTGAAGCTTTTGAAATTTTGCTAATAAAACCAAATTAAAATTTGAATGTATTTTTGTAAATTTCAATGAGAAGATGTATTATTTGGCTTGAATAAGAAGCTGAATTAGACTCCAAAGACACTAAACATCAAAGAAAATACTGACAGATTAGATTTCATTAAGACTAAGAAATTCTCTTCATCAAAAGATCCCATTAAGAGAGTGAAACACGAGGGACTCCCTGGTGGTCTATTGGCTGGCACTCTGGGCTGTCACTGCAGGGACCTGGGTTTGATTCCTGGTCTTTGGGCTTCCCTGATGGCTCAGAGGGTAAAGAATCCTCTTGCAATGCAGGAGATACAGGAGATGTGGGTTTGATTCATGGGTTGGAAAGATCCCCTGGAGGAGGAAATGGCAACCCACTCCAGTATTCTTGCCTGGGAAATCCCAGGGACAGAGAAACGGCTCCAGAGCCTGTGGGCTTCAGTGGTTGTGGCGTGTGAGCGCCAGGGTGTGCAGGCTTAGTGGCTCTGCAGCAAGTGGGACCTTAGTTCTCTGACAGGGGATTGAACCTGTCTCCCCTGAAATGCAAGGCAGATTCCTAATCACTGGACCACCAGGGAGTCCCCACTCCAATTTTATTTATTTTTATGTTTTTAAAAATATATTTTTTGGGGTATATTTGATTTATAATGTGTTAGTTTCAGGTGAAAAGCAAAATAATTCATTATGCATATATATATATATATAGAGAGAGAGAGAGAGAGAGAGAGCGCGCTCCATTCTTTTTTGGATTCTTTTCTCATTAAGTTCATCACAGAATACTGAGTAGAGTTCCCAGTGCTATACAGTAGGTCCTTGTTGATTATCCATTGTTCCATTCCAACTTTTAATTTGAGAGCAATGAGTACTGAAAATTCTGACTCAAAAGAGCTGCAATAAAGAACATATGTCCTGATTATCACTGTTGCCAGGTACTGTGATAAGCACTTTACTTGTTATTAATTCATTTATCACTCACGACAAACCTGCAAGGTAGGTGCTATTAACAATCTGCATTTTATGGATAAAGATAGTGAGGTTCTGTGTGGAAAAGTAATCCTTTAGTGGTTATATAGTCACTGTACTGCTCAGTTTGGAACTAATTTCAAAACATTTTAGGAAGCATTCATTAATACTTGCCTGTAAACAGAGACACAGAAAATAAATTTATGGTTACCAAAGGAGAAAGTGTGGAGGGAGGAAAAATTAGGAGTTTGGGATTAACAGATACACATTACTTTATATAAAATAGATAAGGGAACTATAATATCTTGTAATAACCTATAATGGGAGATAATTTTTAAAAGAATATATATGTGTATAACTGAATCACTTTGCTGTACATTGGAAAGTAGCACAACATTGTAAATCAACTATCCTTTAATAAAAAATATTTGCCTGTAAAAGTAGATGAGATAGGTTTCTGGCTTTATACTGTTGGTTTTTTTATACCATGAAGGAAATTAGTTTTCATTGCATTAAAATAAAGAATGTTTATGTGAAAAGATGTACCTTTTGAAAGGAAGGAACTATAGCTCTCAGATTTCCAAAGGAGCTGTGACTCCAAAAATTATAAACCACTGAATTACAGGCAGTAGGCTGCAACAATGTATTAGTTCCTAGATAAATTTGCAAAGTGAACTCTGGGCTACTGTTGATGAGTGTAGCCATATATTTTTTAGTTTCTCTTTTGGTGCATTTAAAAATGAGGTTTTGTTTCTTTTGCTGGTATCAGCTGTGGGTGCAGATGATGAATAATACTCTTGCAATTGAAAGGTCGGTGGTTGTGGATAATGACTCAGTTGCCATGTGGCTCCTGGATGCTGAAGCCATACTTTTTGTATCAATCAGCTATTAGTACCATGATGCAATATAACAAACTGCCCAAAATTTAGTGGCTTATTCCAAGTAAGTGTTCATTATTTTTTTTAAAGAATGTCTTTTATTGAAGTATAGTTGATGGACAGTGTTGTGTTAATTTCTACCGTATAGCGGGCTTCCCTGGTGACTCAGATGGTAAAGAATCTGCCTGGCAATGCAGGAGATCCAGGTTCGATCCCTGAGTCAGGAAGATCCCCTGGAGAAGGGAATGGCTACCCACTCTAGTATTCTTGCTTGGAGAATCCCACGAACGGAGGAGCCTGTTGGACTACATTCCGTGGGGTCACATAGAGTTGGACACGACTGAGTGACTGACAAACAGACACTGCTATACAGCACAGTGGTTCAGATATACATAAATATACATTTTTTTCATATTCTTTTTCATTGTGATCTATCATAGGATATTGAATATAGTTCCTTGTGCTAAATAGTAGGACTTCGTTGTTTATCTGTTCTACATATAAATTTGCGTCTGCTAATCCCAAACTCCCAGTCTATTCCTCCCCCACTATATCTGTAAGTCTGTTTCAGTTTTGTATATACCTTCATTTGTGTCAAATTTTATATTCTGCATATAAGTGATATACGATATCTGTCTTTCTCCTGATTTCACTTAGTATGACAATTTCTAAGTTCATACATGTTCTGCAAATGGTATTATTTCATCCTTTGAAATAAACTTTAATTCTTATGCTTGTAGGCCTACATGTAAAGATTGGTTCAGAATTGATCTGTTCAAGGCACGGCTGGCTGACCTTGCTTCAAGTTCTGGATTGGTTGGGCTCAAATGGGGAGGGTTGGCTTTACTCTGACCCACATTTGTCAAATCTGTGGTCCACAATGCTATCTCAAAATGTGTGTTGTGGGTGAGGGGCCTGGTGCAACTCTCAGTTTTGAGGTGTTTCCTCTCTAAATAGCAGCTTGTAGTTACTCACTCAGTCATGTCCAACTCTGTGATGCCATGAACAGTAGCCCACCAGGCTCCTCTGTCCATGGGATTCTCCAGGCAAGAATACCAGAGTGGCTTGTCATTGCCTTCTCCAGTTAGCAGCTTGCTTATAGGTAAATAACTCCTTGCTAAAAACTAGCAAGGGGCACTCTTTCTGTCTCCTTCTGATGTCTATGTCAGAAGCTTTCACTATCTCTTTTATACTTCAATAAAACTTTTTATACTTTAAAATTTTATACTTTAATAAAACTTTGCTACACACACACACACACACACACACACACACACACACAATCTGTGGCCAAGGAGAAAAGGGAAGCAACTTCTGGTGCATGCTATTCTCTTAACAAAATAGCAAGAGCTACACTAAATCATGCAGACACACTCAAATCCTTTGTTCACATCTGCTAACATTCCATTGGCCAAAGCAGGTCATATGGTCAAGCCCGATATCAATGTAATAGGGAAATACATTCTACCTATGAGGCATGGCATTGCACTTTTACATGCAAAGGGTCTAGATGTGCTGCATTTCTAGAAATTCAACCCCCCTACCCAGAGCTGTCATGGTTAGATGATGGGAGGGAGGGAGGGTGGTCCTCATCCAATGGGCAGCAGATCTGAGAGACAAAGTGAGTTCTGATGACAACTTTGACAACGCTGGACCTAGGCACGCTGGGAGCCTGATACATCTTTGGATTTCCCAGAGTCACCAATAAATAACCGTCCGTGCCACTTCCCCCCTTCCCTATTTTTTTGGCCATGCCAAGTGACTTGTGGGATCTCAGTTCCCTGACCAGGGACTGAACTCAGATTCTCAGCAGTGAGAGCCTGAGTCCTAACTACTAGACTGCCAGAAAATTCTGCACTCCCCCCACCCCTTTTTTAAAGGGTGATCAAGAAGTACAGTTTATTTAAAAGGAAAGAAAACCCAATAATTCTATATCTTAAAATCCCAAAAGAATATCTCATAATTTATTTGGTAAAGAAGAAGCTAGAACTCACGTACATGAAGACTAGCTGTTATCCTCCAGATTAGAAGGTGAGTCACACTTTGAGGTAGGGAATTCTTTCAGGTTTTATGGAATCCTTTTATTCAGATGCTCTGGGGAAAACAATCAGGAAGTGGACTGCTATCTGACCAGAGGCCAAAAACAGAAACAGAAAAGAAAAAGATGTTTTCCTTCCAGACTGGATGGCTCTTGGTTAGCGAGCAAATAGTGGGGGAAGTGGTAGCCACATGACAGTGGAATGTTGTATTCCAGTAAAGCTCCCTCTGGCTCCCCTCTGGCCAGCAGCCCTCATGGCCTGACTCCTGATTCTGACCTTGTTTTGCAGACGCTCCAGCGCACTTGTCCTTCCCCTTGGTCGCAGATGTGTGTTTGCACACAACCCTGCAGGCTGCTCCTATGCCCCAGGACCTAGTTCCCCTAAAACAAGGGCTTTGATGTGCTCGCCGGCCTGTCCTCGGTCTGTAAAGCACCAGGCTGTGGGAGTGGCCGTCCTCCTCAGCGCGTGCTCATGTCTGCAGTGCATCGTCCTGAGTCCTGAGGTCCTCTGCTGGGGGTTTTCCCATCGGTATCATGAGCGGCTAGAGAGGGAGCCTGGTGATAGGCCAGGTGTGAGCTCCACGCAGGCAGCTTCCTCCGGAGTCTGCAGTGTCCTGGGGCCGCTTCTTGGCAGTGGGGCCTGACCTCACTCCTCACCCTTGACCCTGGCTGAGGTGGCGTAGGTCCACCACGCTTGGGGTGAACCCCAGAGACAGCAAACACCTCTTTCCCACATGAGGGACCTGCGAGAAATCCTGGACCCCCAATTCCCGTTTTAATTAAATGATTTTTTTAAAAGATTTTTTTGATATGGACCATTTAAAAAATCTTTATGGAACTGGTTACAATACTGACTCTTGTGGGTTTTTTTTTTTTTGGCTGTGAGGCATGTGGGGTGAAAACCCCCCTGCACCCTCTGCGTAGAAAGGTGACGTCTTAACCATTGGACCACCAGGGAAGTCCCCAATTAAACGGTTTTGAATCACGATCTTGTCACCTGCAACCACATGATTCCAAGTAGGTAGGTACTCTCTTTACAGTAAAGTAGAGTGCTTATTTCTTCTTACCAACTACAGCATGTGTGCTAAGTGGCTTCAGTAGTGTCTGATTCTTTGTGAGCCTATGGACTCTAGCCCCCCAGGCTTCTCTGTCCATGGGATTCTCTAGGCAAGAATACTGGAGTGGATTGCCATGCCCTCCACCAGGGGATCTTCCTGACCCAGGGACCGAACCCGCATCTCTTACGTCTCCTTCATCGGCAGGTGGGTTCTTTATCACTAGCGCCTCCTGGGAAGCCCACCTAGACAACAACAGCAGCACTGGGTGTTAATATTTCTTTATCGTTTTTTCCAATTTTCCAGTGAAGAATGGTATACCTTGTTTAAACTTCATTTATTTACCAGTCCTATTGAATGTCTCCACACATGTAGTGGCCATTTATATTTCTCTTTTGTGAACTGAATTTAGCTTACTTTGGCACTGGGCTGATTTTTCAAGCTGGAGTTGAGTTTGCATAGGGAGACAGTTCCCAAGAGTTCGGGGTGTTGAAATGGTTTTTGCTGTTGATTATAACATCCCTCCAGGCTGAGGGTGTTTCTGCCTTCATGTAGTCAATGTTTCCTGAGGATATGAGCACATAATGACTTATGCCACCTTTTCCAACAGCCTCGATGAATGTTATTTTGGGTTAGAGGGCTAGAGTAAGAAAAGACAGAAGGTAAGACAGCTGTCACAAGATCTCCAGAAAGTGGCATCGTATTTCACAATTTCACAGTGCCCTGAAAGAAGGCATGGCAACCCACTCCAGTATGCTTGCCTGGAGAATACCACGGACAGAGGAGCCTGGCAGGCTATAGTCCATGGGGTCGCAAAGAGTCGGGCGTGACCGAAGTGACTTAGCGTGCACGTGTGCTCTGTGAAGCATGACAACTTCCTACGAGAAATCTGATGCTCGAAAGAAAATTTGCCTATTAAAACAATCTGAATTGATGAATCCAACTAATTTCCAGGAGTGGAGAACAGAAAGGGAAACATATATATATATATTTTTAGGATGCTCTTTGTTATCATTTGGAGATCTGAGACTAGAATTCTGGGATCTGGAAGTTTAGCTCCTAAATCCTAGGGGAGGCAGAGGAGTGGAGTGGTTGAAATCCTTGCTTCCCTCAAGTCAATGTATGGCAAAACCAATACGGTATTGTAAAGTAAAATAAAGTAAAAATAAAATTAAAAAAAAAAAAAAAAACAAATTGTGATTCATGGCTTGGCAGCATCAGTACCACCTGGGAACTTTCTAGAAACTTGAAAACTCCACCTCTGCCCTGGACTTACCAAATCAGAACCTTCTGCATGGGCTTTCGGAGCATGATAATCCTGGCTTCCAATTCTGTTTGCACCACTTATTGGTTTCAGGATTTGGGGCAAATTATATATTTAGTTATTATTATTAAAAACATTAATTTTGGCTGGCCTGGGTCTTTGATGCAGCTCAAGGGCTTTCTCTAGTTGCGGTGAGTGGGCTTCTCCTGGCGGTGGCTTCTCTTGTTTTGGAGCGTGGTCTCTAGAGCGTGGGCTCAGGAGTTGTGGCACATGGCCTTAGTTGCCCTGTGGCATGCTGAAGCTCAGTTCCTGGACCATGCATTGAACACATGTGCTCTGCACTGGCAGGCAGATTCTTCTTGTTTTTCTTTTTTTTTAAATCCTTAATTCTCACATTATGATTTATTATTCCCATTTTACAGATGAATAAACCAAAGCACACAGAGAATCAAATAGCTAGCCCAAAGTCACATACCCAGTAACCGACAAAACTGGGATGTGAATCTGTGTTTGCTTGACGATAAGAAAGCCTGTTCCTTTCACAGCAAACTGCGAGGCCCATGGGCAGGCAGATTCTTAACCACTGGACCAGTGGAAGTCCCGAGTCTCATTTTCTTTATTTGCAAAATGGGACTGATAAAAGGAGCCAACTCACAGAATGGTTGTGAGAATTAAAGGAACTAGCCTATTGGATTAGGGTAAAGGTTAAGATGCTGTAACAAAAAGGATCCCCCAGTACAGTAGCTTAAGAGAACACAGACCAGTGTTTGTCTTTCCTATGGCAGCCTTTCATGAGCCGTCTTGTCAGGGCAGAGCTGTTCCACACACCATCATTTCCAGGATCCTGCTTCTTCCCCTTCTTGTTGCTCTGCCATTCCTTATGGCATTGTCTTCATCGGATAGATTCAGACTGGATTATAGGCGCATCTACATTCCAATTCTTGGAGAAGCCACTCATCACTTTGGCTCACATTTCACTGGCAAGATCTTACTCATATGGCCACACCCAGCTCCAGGGGAGGCAGAGAAATGTAGTCTTCAATCTGAGCACCCCTGAGACCTCTCTAGACACCTCCACAGCACCTGCGTCAGAGTCTTCCCACAGAGTCTGGCTTGATGAATTTCAGCCTCTGATGTTGCATTTTTATTATTATTTTTTTACTGTGATGTTTCTCAGCTGAGAAGCACTTTCGACCTTTGATCCTGCCACACGACTTGTGGTAACATCACAGGTTGTGATATATCACTGCCTCTGCTATTTGGAGGAGGCAATTATCCAGTTGTTTCTAATTACCTGGTCAGGAGGGAGATGAATAGTCCTGCAGTCACCAGGGGATTTAGCAGCCCTGGTGGATTTAGAATACTTCACCATGTGTGGGTGGCTGATTAGCTATATTTGCCAAGTACCTAACAGCTGCTATTAGCATTTAATGATCTTAATTCCCCAAGTGGCTTGGTGGCAGAAAAGCTGTTCTCTGGATTTTTCCCTGCCGAGGTTCCCAGGGGACAAATATTTGCTTTCAGCATCTATATGTTAGGGACCAGGAAGGCGTGTTCTCCGGATCCTGAAAATTTCTATCCAAGGAAATTTGTAACAGAGCCCCCATTTGGTGGAAAAATTAAACCCTGAGACTGCTCTGACTTCATCCCAGGGGCAAATGGATTATGTTCTCTCAAAGCATTTGCCTCTAGAGATGAACCAGGGACATTTTTTTCCCCTCTATATTCAATAAGAGTTTGGCTTCTTAGTACTAAACTGCAAATCGTTGCTTTGCTAGCTTTCTTGTTCACAGTCTTACGAATGTCTTTACTAGTCCCCCAAAGAATTACTTTGCAGATAAATACAAAGTAATGTTCAGAATTAGATTTTCTTAAGATTTTCAACTAGAGTTTTAAAACTTCAGCTATACTACTTACTGGCTGTGGGTCATTGGTCCCATCACTTAGTCTTTCTAGACCTTTATTTTTTCGTTTATAAAATGAGATTAACAATAATAACTACTTCATAGAGTTGAAGATTAAATGAATTAATATAAATCAAATATTGGGTTGGTCAAAAAGTTAGTTTGGATTTTCCCTTAACATCTTATGGAAATTCAAAAGAACTTTTTGGCCAATGCAATACTCAGAATGGTGCTTGGCATATCATATGTAAATATTAGCTATATTATTACTGTTAGTAAAAACAATTGTAAGTAAATCCCAGCATGCTCTTCTTATCCCCTTCCTTCCATGGCAGGCACTGTCTTTGTGTCTCCAGTTTCAACAAGATAAGCTTGGCCATGTATTTCTCGTTATTTATTCTGTTTGGGATATGTTATGCTTCTTGAATCAGAGGACTATTTTTTCATAAGTTTTAGAAAATGTGTAGACCTTGATCTCATTAAGTGTTGCCTTTCCTCCATTTTCTCTTTTTTATCCTCATGGGTCTTTGATTAGATGTACTTTGGGTTTAATCATCTTATTCTTCATTTCTCTTATTCTTATTCTATATCTTATCTTTTTTGTGTGTGTTACAATCCAATTTATTTCCTCAGCTATGTCTCCCAGGTCACTCATTTTCTCTTGGGTTATGTTTAAGCTGCTTTTAATTAGTTAAGTTTTATATTTTTTTATTTTTACAGATTTTATTTTAAAAACTCTATTTCCCCCTCAACTTTCTTGTTGTTTGATCACCTTTGTGACTGCATCCTTAATTTTATTTTTACTGTTTCACCTGTTGTTGCTCTTTGTACCTGACAGTTCCAGTATCTGAGGACCTTGGAAAGGGGTTCAAGTCTGTTGTTGATTATTTCTTCAATCTTTTGGTCAGAGCTGTTTCTCATGGCTTTGGACTTTTAAAAATTTTGAAATCAAAAGTATGAATTTAAAATTACTCATCTAGTGCTGTGCCCAGGTATAAGACTCCTGGGACTGAATCATTTCTTCACCACCTGCTAGCAGTGTGAACTCCACTTTTCTGTATCTTGGCTCCCTAATCCAAAAATGGGGTGAGTAATAGTATCTCATTAGGGTGTTTCTGAGTTTCATGAGTTGATAACTGCAAAGGGTTTACAGCAGTGCCTGACACATACTTAGTCCTCAATAGGGTGACACTTTGTTTATACCAATACTCATTTATGGAATGAATGGTAAATGGGTGAATGCAGTCTTGGTTTTCTCACCTTAAAATAAAGGAGTTAAGTTAAAAAAAATTGGCTGTACAGTCCTTTCAGGTTTAAAATTCATTGGTTTCTATATTTAATATGTATGGCTTATAATATTTCTGAAGGCATATGAGCATATAAGTGTGACATTTTATTAACAAAATTTGTTAATAAAATTCACAAGGAATAAAGGATACTATAACTTAAGGCACAGGCTATGCCCCAAATGGAACTTGGCTGCATTGCACCTCTGGGCTTAAGTTCCCCCATCTGTAAATGTAGGGATAATGATGTTCATATCACTGAGGATTAAATCTATTATGCTAAGAAGTCAATGATATTATTCANGCTTATAATATTTCTGAAGGCATATGAGCATATAAGTGTGACATTTTATTAACAAAATTTGTTAATAAAATTCACAAGGAATAAAGGATACTATAACTTAAGGCACAGGCTATGCCCCAAATGGAACTTGGCTGCATTGCACCTCTGGGCTTAAGTTCCCCCATCTGTAAATGTAGGGATAATGATGTTCATATCACTGAGGATTAAATCTATTATGCTAAGAACTCAATGATATTATTCAAAGGAGTGAAAATTGGGTTGCATGTTTGAAAATGGAACAGGTAGCAGGACAGAGAAGCTGGGAAGTGCAAGAGGAAAGGATGGCTAGGGAAAGGAGTGGGAGTTCTTCCAGTGCCCCGAAATAAAGCCCTGCTACATCAGATAGCTCCCCTGTCTCGGTTACTCATAAACTAACACGAAGTCTTTAAATTTATCAAAATTACTCTGGTTTTGAAGGTGAATGATACCAATGCGATAT
This sequence comes from Philantomba maxwellii, assembly GCA_006410695.1. Classification (NCBI taxonomy): domain Eukaryota; kingdom Metazoa; phylum Chordata; class Mammalia; order Artiodactyla; family Bovidae; genus Philantomba; species Philantomba maxwellii. Next base: position 759,024 of record SJYS01012482.1, read on the forward strand.
GAGTGATGTTTCAGGCAGAAATCAGAGTCCCTCACCCAATGGAATGGTCCAGGTTGGCAAGGCAGTTCCCAGTGGTCACTCAGGTTCCCAGGTTCCTCTTCTTGCTTCATCCTCCCTAAGGCATTAGTTCCCATCCTGACCACACACTGAAATCACCTGGAAAGGTACTTTCTTTCTTGCTGCTTTAAAGATCTTCCCTCAGTCTTTGGTGTTTATAGTTAGGGTTAAGCTTAGGGTTAGGTATAAAAACATATGGATGCCTGACCCTGCCATTAGAGATTCTGAATTAATTGGTCTGCAGTGGGATCTGGGCATAGGTTTTTTTAAAGCTCCCCAGGAGATTTAATGTATAGCCATGGACATGACTGAGCAACTTCACTTTCACTTTTCACTTTCATGCATTGGAGAAGGAAATGGCAACTGATTCCAGTGATCTTGCCTGGAGAATCCCAGGGACGGGGGAGCCTGGTGGGCTGCCGTCTATGGGGTCACATGGAGTCAGACATGACTGAAGCAACTTAGCAGCAGCAGCAGCAGTGTTTATGACCTACTGTCCTGTAGCATTGCTGTATTCCTCTGATCAACACCAGGTCACCATTACATCTCAGTTCCAGCCAGTAGGAAGGAGAAAGAGAGCACGCAGGAAATGTGTGTGTTGTCCATAAGACTCAAGCCAGGGAGTGAAATATGTCACTTCCTCTCATGCCCCATTGGTGGGAACTCAGCCACATGGCCGCACCTAGCTGCAAGGGAGGCTGGGAACTGTCTAACTGGGCAGTTATGTTCCTGGCTACCATTCTTTATTTATTTTTTTAAAATAATTGTACTTACTTATTTTTTGGCTGTCCTGGGTCTTCGCTGCTTTGCACAGGCTTTCTGTAGTTGCAGTGAGCGGGGGGCCACTCTTTGTTGCCATGCTTGGGCTTCTCATTGTGGTGGCTGCTCTTGTTGTGGAGCACAAGCTCTAGGGCATGCAGGCTTCAGCAGCTGTTGCACGAGGGCCCAGTAATTGTACTTCCCAGGCTCTAGAGCGCAGGCTCAATATTTATAGTGCATGAGCTTAACTGCTCAGTGGCATGTGGAATCTTCCCAGACCAGCGATTGAATCCGAGTCTCCTGCATTGGCAGGTGGATTCTTTAGCAGGGAAGCCCCATCCTCTTCTCTTTTTAGAAGGACACCAGGGACTTCCCTGGTGGTCCTGTGGTTAAGACTTTGCCTTCCAAGGCAGGGAGTATGGTTTCAGTCCCTGGTTGGGGAACTAAGATCCTGCATGCCTCGAGGACAAAAAAACAAAACATAAAAGCAATATTGTAACAGATTCAGTAAAGACTTTAAAAATGGTCCACATAAAAGAAAATCTTAAAAAATGGGCAACAGTCATATCTACAGTGACCCTAATAAGGTCATAATTTGAGGTACTGAGTTTTAGGACTTAAACATTTTGTTGTTGTTGAGGATCACAGTTCAATCCACAGCAGATGGGAATCATGAAGGAAAATGATGAGGCACTCTTCAGTGGGGTCATCACAGAGAGACAGTGACTTGGTAACTTATCCTTCCTTTCTCCGTGCCTCATCCCCATCCTAGGCACCAGGTGAGGCCCAGAAAACTAAGATGCAGCATTATGGCACCAAGAAAAAGCACCCCACCAAGCAGAAGAGAACCCTAAAGTGTCTGAGATGAAGTTTCCCATGTCACAGAATAAGGGTTGGAATTAGTCATGAAGGTGAAAGTGCTAGTTGCTTAGTCGTGCGTTGTGACTCCATGGTCTGTAACCCGTAGGCTCCTCTGTCCATGAGATTTTTCAGGCAAGAATACTGGAATTGGTTGCCATTCCCTTCTCCAGGGGACCTTCCTGACCCAGGGACTGAACACATTCTTTACCATCTGAGCCACCAAATTGGTGCCAAAAAACAATTAACATCTCTCAGGTATTTAAATTGG
>SJYS01012485.1:12633-22673 GCA_006410695.1 Philantomba maxwellii
ATTTAGCATGCATGCAATCTTAAAAAACATACAACCTTGTTTTCTTTCAGACTTCTGGCCCTATGTTTACAACAAGTTCCTCCTGAGCAAAAGAACCCTGTGGATTTTATAATTTATCAGTGAAATAATCAATTACAAAATTGATCACAAACCACAGGAGTTCTAAGAGGTACCCCAGAAGATCTGCATTCAAGACATACTACTCCCTCATTGTACCATGGGAACCCATTTCTTCCTCAACAATCAGATTCAGTCAATCTGGCCAGACAGTGGCCCTCTTTTCTTTGACTGTCACGATGAGCTCAAGGTAGCCCAGAGACAGTATCAACTTATAGTTTAATAGAACCATTGATGTGTCCTCTAGTGATCTTTTTACAGTTTCTTTAAAAAAAAAAATAGAATTGGCATAAAACATTGTATTAAATATTAGTTTTAGGTCTTCAACATGATGATTTTGATATATGTATTATATATATGGGGAAGTGATCACCACAGTAAATTTGGTTAACATCCATAAACCTCACATTATTGCAAATTTTGTCTCTGTGTGTGATGAGAATTTAGGATTTGTTCTCTTAGCAACTTTCAGATATACAGTACAGTGTTGTTACCTATGGGCTTCCCGGATGATATAGTGGTAAAGAATCTGCCTACAAATGCAGGAGATGCAAATTCAGTCCCTGAGTTGGGATCCCCTGGAGAAGGAAATGGCAACCCACTCCAGTATTCTTGCCTGGGAAATCCCATAGACAGAGGAGACTGGCGGCCTACAGTCCACAGGATCACAACAGAATCAGGCACAACTTAGCAACTAAGTTGTGCCTATAGTTGTGCCTATAGTTGCTTAGCAACTATAATTAATTATAGTCACCATGTTGCTCAGTTCAGTCACTCCGTCGTGTCTGACTCTTTGCAACCCCACGGACTGCAGTACACCAGGCTTCTCTGTCCATCACCAATTCCTGGAGCTTGCTCAAACTCATGTCCACTGAGTCGTTGATGCCATCCAACCATTCCATCCTCTGTTGCCCCCTTCTCCTGCCTTCAATCTTTCCCAATATCAGGGTCTTTTCCAGTGAGTTAGTTCTTCCCATCAGGTAGCCAGAGTATTGGAGCTTCAGCATCAGTCCTTCCAATGGATATTCAGGATTAATTTCCTTTAGGATTGACTAATTGGATCTCCTTGCAGTCCAAGGGACTCTCAAGAGTCTTCTCCAGCACCACACATCAAAAACATCAATTGTTTAGCACTCAGCTTTCTTTATAGTCCAACTCTCACATCCATACATGACTACTGGAAACACCATGAAGTGAAGTGAAGTCGCTTAGTTGTGTCCGACTCTTTCTGACCCCATGGACTACCTACCAGGATCCTCAGTCCATGGGATTTTTCAGGCAAGAATACTGGAGTGGGTTGCCATTTATTTCTCCAGGGGATCTTCCCAACCCAGGGATCGAACCCAGGTCTCCGCATTGTAGGCAGACACTTTACCGTCTGAGCTACCAGGGAAGCTGGAAACACCATAGTGAAAGTGAAGTCGTTCAGTCGTGTCTGACTCTTTGCAACCCCAAAGACTGTAGTCCACCAGGCTCCCCTATCCATGGGATTTTCCAGGCAAGAGTACTGCAGTGGGTTGCCACTTCCTTCTCCAGGGGATCAGATCTTCCTGTCCCAGGGGTCGAACCCAGGTCTCCCACACTATAGACAGACACTTTACCATCTGAACCACCAGGGTAGAAGAGTTATCCATAGCTTTGGCTATATAGACCTTTGTTGGTAAAGTAATGTCTCTGCTTTACAATATGCTGTCTAGGTTGGTCATAACTTTTCTCCCAAGGATATATATTTTTTGGTGTTAGTTTTAGAAGGTCTTATAGGTCTTCATAGAATCATTCAACTTCAGCTTTTTCGGTATTAGTGGTTGGGGCATAGACTTGGATTACTGTGATATTGAATGGTTTGCCTTGGAAACAAACAGAGATCATTCTGTCGTTTTTGAGATTGCACCCAAGTACTGCATTTTGGACTCTTTTGTTGACTGTGAGGGCTACTTCATTCTTCTAAGGGATTCTTGCCCACAGTAGTAGATATAATGGTCATCTGAATTAAATTCACCCATTCCAGTCCATTTTAGTTCACTGATTCCTAAAATGTTGATGTTCACTCTTGCCATCTCCTGTTTGACCACTTCCAATTTACCTTGATTCATGGACCTAACATTGTTCTTAAGAGCATCAGATTTTACTTTGATCATTAGTCACATCCACAGCTGGGCACTGTTTTAGCTTTGGCTCAGCTTCTTTATTCTTTCTGGAGCTGTTTCTCCACTCTTCTCCAGTAGCATATTGGGCATCTACCAACCTGGGGAGTTCATCTTTCGGTGTCCTATCTTCTTGCCTTTTCACACTGTTCATGGGGTTCTCAAGGCAAGAATACTGAAGTGTTTTGCCATTCCCTTCTCCAGTGGACCATGTTTTGTCAAAACTCTCCACCCTGACCCGTCCATCTTGGGTGGCCCTACAAGGCTTGCCTCATAGTTTCGTTGAGTTAGACAACTGATCAGTTTGGTTAGTTTTCTGTAATTGTGGTTTCCATTCTATCTGTCCTCTGATAGATAAGGATAAGAGGGTTATGGAAGCTTGCTGATGGGGAGGGACTGGCTGTGGGGGAATCTGGGTTTTGCTCTGATGGGCAGGGCCATGCTCAGTAAATCTTTAATCCAGTTTTCTGTTGATGGATTGCTTCAAAATCACTGCAGATGGTGATTGTAGCCATGAAATTAAAAGACTGGCTCCTTGGAAGAAGACTATGACGAATCTAGACAGCATATTAAAAAGCAGAGACATTACTTTACCAACAAAGGTCTGTGTAGTCAAAGCTATGCTGTTTCCAATGGTCATGTATGGATGTGAGAGTTGGACTATAAAGAAAGCTGAGTGCTAAAGAATTGTGGTTTTGACTATAAAGAAAGCTAAGTGCTAAAGAATTGATGGTTTTGATCTGGAGAAGACTCTTGAGAGTCCCTTGGACTGCAAGGATATCCAACTAGTCAATCCTAAAGGAGATCAGTTCTGAATATCCATTGGAAGGACTGATGCTGAAGCTCCAATACTCTGGCTACCTGATGGAAAGAACTGACTCACTGGAAAAGACCCTGATATTGGGAAAGGAGAAGGGGGCAACAGAGGATGGGATGGTTGGATGGCATCAACGACTCAGTGAACATGAGTTTGAGCATGCACCAGGAGTTGGTTATGGACAGGGAATCCCGGCTTGCTGCAGTCCATGGGGTTGCAAAGAGTCAGACATGACTGAGTGACTGAACTGAACTTCTTCCAAGGAGCAACCATCTTTTAATTTCTTGGCTGGAATCACCATCTGCAGTGATTTTGGAGCCCAAGAAAATAAAGTCTCACTGTTTCCATTGTTTCCCTATTTATTTACCAGTAAATTAATGGGACCGGATGCCATGATCTTTGTTTTTTGAATGTCGAGTTTTAAGCCGTCTTTTTCACTCTCCTCTTTCACTTTCATCAAGAGGCTCTTTAGTTCTTCTTTGCTTTCTGCCATAGGGTGGTGTCATCTGCATGTCTGAGCTTATTGATATTTCTCCTGGCCATCTTGATTCCAGCTTGTGCTTCATCCAGCCTGGCATTTCACATGATGTACTCTGCATGTAAGTTAAATAAGCAAGGTGACGATATACAGCTTTGACGTATTCCTTTCTCAATTTTGAACCAGTCCATTGTTTCATGTTCGGTTCTAACTGTTGCTTCTTGACCTGCATACAGGTTTCTCAGGAGGCAGGTTAGGTGGTCTGGTATTCCCATCTCTTTAAGAATTTTCCACAGTTCCTATGTTGTGTGTGTGTGTTTGCTAAGTTGTTTCAGTTGTGTCTGACTCTGCGACCCTATGGACTATAGGCCACCAGTCTCCTCTGCTTCAATGTTGGATACATGTAAATCTATAAATGTGATATCTTCTTATTGGATTGACCCCTTTATCATTCTTCTTCATCTCCTATTATAGGTTTGTCTTTAAGTCTTTTGTCTGATGTAGATATAGCTACCACAGTTTTCTTTGGTTTTTGTTTGCATAGACTATTTTCGTCACTTTTTGTCTCTGTGTGTTCTTAAAGCTGATGTAAGTCTCTGGTAGACAGCATATATTTCAGTCTTGTTTTTGTTTTGTTTTTTATCCATCAACCATTCTATATATTTCAATTGGAGAATTTATTCCGTTTATATATAAAGTATTAATAAGTATGAATTTATTGCCATTTTGCTGATTGGTTTCTGGGTGTTTTATAATTTGTTTGTTCTCCTCTTCTCTTGCTCTCTTCTGTTGTGATGGGTGATTTTCTGTAGTGGTAACGTTTAATTTCTTTATCTTTTGTATACCTACTAGAGTTTTTGGCTTTGTGGTTATCATGAGGCCCACATGAAATATGCTATATTTGTTAACAGTCTATTTTAAGTGGATAATAGCTTAAGTTTGCACACATTGTGAAACTCTACATTTTTACCCCCTTCACATTTTGTATTTTTGATTTCACAGTTTGCATCTTTTTATCTTGTGTATGCATTAACAAATTACAGTAGTTTTACTTATTTTCCAGGTTTATAACTGACTAACCCACCACCGTTACAACATTAGATTATTCTGAATTTAACTCCATGTCATTAAAGTCTTTTTCTGGGATTTTATCTTGTTCTTTTCTTTGGAACTTATCCCTCTGTGTTTTCCATTTTCCCTGACTGTCTATATTGGCTTAATGCCATGTCTCAGTCTTGAAGGAGTGGTCTGATTTAGAAGATGGAACTTCTTCAACGCTGTTGTAGCGCATGCCTCTCACTTAAACCTTAGTGGTTATCCAAGCGGCCTTCTGTGTTCTTACAGGCTCCCAGTAGTTCAGGATCTGCCAAGATTTGTCTGCATCCCAAAGAGGAGGATCTCAGTCAGCACCTAGAGGGCACTGAATGGAAGCCAGACCCTCAGACAGCATACTTCAGTATGTGGATATTTTCCTTCAGGGGAGGACTGGCCAATGAATCTGTCTGCTCCCTCTCTGCTGAGTCCTGAGGGGAGAGCCAGTTTAAAGCTTTTTTCTTTTTTGCTGTCATCCCATTGAACCCACGAACACAAGGCCCACAGGTCACTGATGCCAGATCTCTGAGGGGCAATCATAAAACCCCAGGTGGCAGATGTGTGCATAAGAGCCTTTCTCAGAGACACCAGTAGTATAGAGCGGAGCACAGAGCGAGCATTAAGGTGGCACCCACTGGCCTCCCTGGGCTGTGGAGAGGAGGGTAGTCAGCCCCTCAGGCCACAGCTATTAACAGAGCTAATAGTCTTCTCTCATAGAAAGACTGGTCAGTTCAGTCTGCTCCCTCCACCCTGGGCTCGGAAGGGATAACTGGTGAAAAGGTGTTTCTCTGTTAGTTACAGTCTGGCGGGACCCTTGAACAGGAGCCTCACTGGCCACCAAAGCCAGGAGAGCAAGTGGCATCCTCCGGGCAGCAGCCACAAAACCCGGGGCATCAGACATGCATGTGAGCCCCTTTCTGGAAGATCCTGGCAACCTGGACGAGGCAGGGGGAGAGCGGGAAGATGAACCCACCAGCCTCCGCGGTTTCTGGAGAGCAATACAGTTGGCCCTTGGAAGCCTTTTAAGTTAGAAGCCTGTCCCTTGGGCTTTTAAGGTTAGTGACTATCCTCTTTCATGGAAAGACTAGGTGCATTTCAGTCTGCTGCCCCTGCACTGGGCCCTGGGGTTTAACCACAGGGAATCCACACAATCTAAGAACTATCTATTGGATTAGCTTGCTATAGCCTTGTGGGTCTCATGTCTGCAATCCCTGTTGGCTTTCAGAGCCAATGTTTTGGGGTCCATTTCTCACGTGGAAGTCTTAAGAGCTGTGATACCAGCAGTGGGGTCCAAACCCTTCAGTCCCCTGGGAGAAGCTGAGTTGTGAATTCTCTGCTGGTTTTATGTCACTGCACGGGATGAGGTTTATGGTGAGATTGTGTCCCACCTACCCGTTTTGATGTTGGGGGGTTTGGTTCATCTGATATGTATGAGTTGCTCAGTTAGTTTCCAGATATCTTTCGAAGGAAATCAGTCTGTGTGTAGCTATAGATTCAGTGTGTCTGTGAGAAGTGGTTTCAGGATTCTCCTGTTTTGCCATTTTGAAGCAGAAAAACATTTTTCAGTTTCTTATAAGAAATGCTGCATCACCAACATTCTTGTTGGGATGGGTAATGATATTATGTGGGAAAAAATGAATATCAGTGATTGAATTGAAAAGCGATTCAGGGTATGAGATTCAATGAGAAGTTTTAAGAATACTTTAACTAATTTATTTTCTTCATATTTTTCTCTCAGTGTATGCACAAGAACTAGATATAATGATCCATGTTTAGTTAAGTATAAAGGACTCTTAAGAGTTAACATTCCAAGTAAGAAGAAAGTGTGTGTTATAGTTTTTAATTGGCCATATTTTTCTTTCTTAGTGGTTTATAATAAACTAATTTTTTTATTATATACCACTAAGAAAAACTAATAGTGCATCTTACAGTAGGTATATCTGAAATAAACTGCTTCATTTGGTTCTCATATGAATACTGTGAGATCAGGCAAATGAAATTTGGGGAATTTTCATTTTCTTCCTAGTGAGGCTGTATTTTATTTTATACTTTTGAACCTAACCTAAAAAAAACTAGTTCAGAGATTTGTTTTCTGTAACATTCAACCACAAACTTAGAACATTTTTACTGTTGAGTAGATCATGTTCCATAATGACACTTTTCTGAAAGTGGGATATTACAAATGAAAGATGAAAGATGGGAGTTAAGCATAGGTGTTTTATGCATGGAGTCAGGGAACACTCAGATATGACAGAAAATCCTGGATAGGAAGCAAAAGATTAAGGCTGGAAGAAATGTGGGGGTATGCAGTGTATCTCAGGTCTGCTCAAAGTGCTTTCATGACATTTATTGTTGCGTTATAGATTTAGGTCTTGTTCTTGAATCTTTCAAAGGTGGTTCATTTCTCCTAAACTGTGCCTTCAGATTATATAGCTGTCAGTTTGCCTGGATTGGTAGTCAAGTTCTTCCTTCTATACAAAAGAACCAATTCTGGAAGGATTATTAGTTTACAGAATTGGTGGGAAGTCTGGTGAGACCCAAGATCAGACAGTGATGATAGAAGCAGCCAGTATCCCAGTGAGCTGCTCAGAATCTGGGACGACCAGGATTTTGGCCTTTCAGTTTCCTCCTGTCCGAAGTCAAATGTTGTTCAGTTCCCAAAACGGGGATTCAGATCATGGGCAGCCAGCAAAGCTACTTATACACTGTAACGTTATATATTATGCCATATATGTTTTAATATCACTGAACAGAGCAGTTAAAAATACATTTAATATAGCCATATTTAGCTGTAAGGAATTTTTTTTTATTATTGCATTTTTTTTAAAAGAGCACCTTTAAGTACAGTTGTTGTTGTTCAGTCGCTAAGTCATGTCTGACTCTTTGCAACCCCATGAACTGCAGCCAGGCTTCCCTGTCCTTCACTGTCTCCTAGAGTTTCTTCAAAACTCATGTCCATTGAGTCAGTGATGCTATCTAACCGTTTCATCCTCTGCTGCCCGCTTCTCCTCTTGCCCCCAGTCTTTTCCAACATCAGGGTCTTTTTCAGTGAGTTGGCTCTTTGCCAAAGTATTGGAGCTTCAGCATCAGTCCTTCCAATGAGTATTTATTGTTGATTTCCTTTAGGATTGACTGGTTTGATCTCCTTGCAGTCTAAGGGACTCTCAACAGTCTTCTCCAGCACCACAACTGGAAAGATTCAGTTCTTCGGCACTGAGCCTTCTTAATGGTCCAACTCTCACATCCTTACCTGACTACTGGAAAAAGCATAGCTTTGATTATTGGACCTTTGTCAGCAAAGTGATGCTTCTACTTTTTAATATACTGTCTAGGTTTATCATAGCTTTTCTTCTAAGGAGCAAGTGTCTTTTAATTTCATGGCTTCAGTCACTGTCTGCAGTAATTTTGAAGCCCAAGAAAATATAGTCTGTCACTGTTTGCATTCTTTCCCCATCTATTTGCCATGAAGTACAGTTGACCCTCTGTATCTACAAGTGTGCATCCATGGATTCAACCAAATATGGAGAAAAACCTTTTAAAAAGAATTCCAGAAAGTTCTAAAAAGCCAAACTTGAATTTGCCGCGCATCGGCAACTATTTACATAGCATTTGCATTGTATTAGGTATTATGAGTAATCCAGAGATGATTTAAAGTATATGGGGAGGATGTGTATAGATTGTATGCAAATAACATGCCATTTTATATAAGAGACTTGAGCATCTGCAGATTTTGTTATCCCCAAGATAGCCCAGTTGGAACCAACTTGTTGCAGGTATTGAAAGATAACTTTCCTGGAAAACTTGCAAAACATCCCCAGAACTACAATGTTCATCCTGCTATAGGCATGGCCATTTTTATTAATTCCTTCCTTGCTAAAAGTTAAAATATATAGGAATATTATTCTCCTAGAAAAAAATCCAGTTTGATTACAAAATATAATATGATTCCCTTGCTGAAATTCACCTATAAAACCAGGCATGTCTATATGGATGGTAGAGAGCCATTTTTAGATGTTTCTTAATTACACCAAACTCCAGCGGTCACTTGACTTCCGTCTCTGAATTCACAGTCTTTAAGTATCTAACCAGTCATTTATCTGTTTGCTTATTGCTTACTGCAAAGGTAATGATTGATTATTTTAAAATTTGCAACATTACAGAAATGCAGAACGAAGAGTAGTAAGTCCCCATAACGCTGCCCTCAGGGATAACTCCTGTTAACAGCTTGGTAGCTTGTACTCCAAACTGCCTGGGTTCCATGTCCAGCTTCTGCATTTAGCTGGCAGCCTTGGACTGGTTATTTGCACTCATGCTGCCTCACTTGCCTCAGTGTGATAGTAATGGCTCATGGGCGTTCATGAGGGTTTTAATAAGATAATGTGTGAAGTGTTCAGTGTAGTTCCTGGCATATAGAAAGAGCTTAATGAATACTAGTTTTTCTACATGTATTCATCTGGATAAGCTAGATTATGTCACCATTAACAAACAACCCCCCAAATCTCAGTGATTTAACACAGCGAAGGTTTATTTCTTGCCAGTGCTCCGTGTCTTACACAGATTGGCAGGGCCATTTGCTCATGCAGTCATTCAGAGACCCAGGGCACTGGCGAGTCCTCTGTGCTGCGGTCCACCCTGGAATACAAGGCTCCTTCAGTCACCATAGCAGTGAAAAGAGACTGTAAAATCTCACATGGAATTTTTACTGCCTCAGCCCATAATTCTCCCCTTCCAATTGCAGTTTATTGGCCATAACTGCAGGTCAGCTGAGAAATGTGGAGTGAAGCGGCTGAGTGCTGCTGCCTCTGTCACAGTCCACTTCTTTCCCCCCAGCATGGTAGATTATGGTAGATTATTATTTAAACTGTGATGTAGTTTTCTATTTCTTTAAACTTACCATATCATGGACATCTCTCCATATCAATACACATTCATTTATTAATCATTAAGCCCTTCTGTGTGTCAGGCATTGTTCTAGGTATGGGGTATACCAATGAAAAAAACATTTGATAATCTCTGTCTTCATACAGTTTAATGCATTGCAAACAGGAAGTGTAATATTTTTAAGTATAATATGTTAGAAGTAATAAATAGGAAAAGGAGTACGTCAAGGCTGTATATTGTCACCCTGCTTATTTAACTTATATGCAGAGTACATCATGAGAAACGCTGGACTGGAAGAAACACAAGCTGGAATCAAGATTGCTGGGAGAAATATCAGTAACCTCAGATATGCAGATGACACCACCCTTATGGCAGAAAGTGAAGAGGAACTAAAAAGCCTCTTAAAGAAAGTAAAAAAATTCGGGATTGGGAGCTAATATACACCCATGGTGGATTCATGTCGATGTATGGCAAAACCAATACGGTATTGTAAAGTAAAATAAAGTAAAAA
>SJYS01012486.1:7543-32782 GCA_006410695.1 Philantomba maxwellii
GCCACCAGCTCCCGCGACGCCCCCTGCCCGCCACCAGCTCCCGTGATGCCCGCTGCCCGCCACCAGCTCCCGTGATGCCCGCTGCCCGCCACCAGCTCCCGTGATGCGCCCTGCCCGCCACCAGCTCCCGCGATGCCCGCTGCCCGCCACCAGCTCCCGCAATGCCCCCTGCCCGCCTGCCCTGGGTGTCCCCTCGGTCGCCCCTGCCCGGGTGCATTCTGTGAGCTGCACGCACCCGGGCCCTCCTCCCAGAGGCCCATTAGCAGAACCAGCAACCCCGGCCCGGGGATGAGGCGTTCTTTGTGTCGTTGCCTTTATTTCCCCAGCAGGAGGAAGGGAGTAATCCAGATCCAGGAGAAAAACCTCTGCGTCCTCAGAAGCAGGCAGACCCTGAAACTTCCCGCAGAACAGACACTGCGAATTAACACGAGCAGTAGTCACAAGGGACAGTTAGGGCTCGCCTGCACACACCCGAGAGCTCCGGGAAGGGTCTAGAGCGCCGAGTCCCCTTTCCAGTTACACCGCGTGCGGCCCAGGCTGCTGCTGACGCACACATGCTTTACAAACTGTTGATGGCAGCGTTCTTCCTTTCATTCTATAACACTATCTTGTCCCTCAATTCATAACGCCGCTCAACCGCATTAGAATCACCTGTAAAGTTCATTAGATGCGCCGGTTCCTGGGACCCAGGCCCGGGCAGTTCTCATTCGCGAGGCTCTCCTGCACACTAAATTTCAGGAACCCCCCAGGTGGCCCTGCTGGTGAAGAACCCACGCGCCAGTGCAGGAGACACGGGATCGATCCCTGGAGGAGGGGATGGCGATCCACCCCATTATTCTTGCCGGGAGAATCCCATGGACAGAGGAGCCTGGCGGGCTATACAGCTCATAGGGTTGCAAAGAATCAGACACAGCTGCAGTGCCTTAGAACACACCTTGAGAGGGTGTCAGCTAAAGCCTGCTCACTACCAGAGAAAATAGACACTTATTTGCTAACGCCACGCGATGTTATAGAGCGTCTGAGTACCACGTTAGGAGATCATACTTCTTTTCACATCAACTGTTACGTGTTTAATTTAACATCTTAGAGGCTCTGGTAAGGAGTGATTTAGGAGTAATTTAGGAGTAATTTAGGAAATCCATCAGTCTGAAAAACACATAGACAGTCATGGTCAGCAGCCTACTTGAGGGCAGTTTCATGCCGGGGGTGTCCCAACTTGCTGTCTGTTGGGTTCTTGGGGTCTTGTGCACAGTACATTGCTTTCCAGGTGTTTATAGCATGAATCAATGAATCCAACACATAGTTTATCATGCTGATAGTGAAACACAAATTTTCTAATGCCCTCCTCCAGGGATCGAACCCATGTCCCTCCCGCCTGCTGCACTGGCATGTGGGTTCTTTACCACTAGGGCCACCTGGAGGTTCCTAAAATTTAGTGTACATGAGAGCCTACCGAATCAGAACTATCTGGGCATGGGTCCCAGGAACCCATATCTAATAAACTCTGTAACTCTATGGGTGATTTTAATGCAGGTAGACTGCAGACTATATTTTGAAAACCACTAATACACAGCTCAATTCTAATAAGCTTTCAAATAGTCTTCCCTGGGGAAGGTTGCTACTTAGATCACTCAGCACTGAAGACAAGATCCTGGTAAGTTTCTGCCGCTGCTTCATAGATCGATTTGTTGATCGGCTGGTGGGAAGAGCGGTTCTTCGGTGTGTGGTTGTACAGTGCTTTCTGGAACCTGAATGCCCCTCCAGTTCATCTGGGAATGTTGTGAAAATGCCGTTTCTGATCCGGGAGATCTGAGGGTAGAACCCGAGAGCCTGCATCTCTAAGAGCCTTGCGGGGACACCAACACTGCCTGTCTGCAACCACATCTTGAGTGCAAGGACCCAGTACAATATTTGAATTCATTGAAAAGTTGCCTCAGTTCACTTTTGATTATTTAATATAGGCCTTATTTATATTCTAAATTAAATTCTAAGCCTTAACTATACTTAAGGAATTCATTACCAGGGCTTTCAACTGTACCTGTTTCAAATATAATAGGAAAATGTTGCTTCTTTCTTGTGCTACAAATTGTTCTCATTAATGTCAATATAATATTTTAAGCCTTTAAAATTGGAAGCTTTGAGAGAAGGAGATGGTGAACTTCACTGCATAATTTGGGCAGTGGAGGGTTGGGGGGCAGGATTTTGTTTTTGTTTGCTTTTTAAAAAGAAACTGTATATTTACCGTAGTCGTCAGGACGGAGACAAGCCCCAAATGTGTGGCCTTGGGGAACATTCATTGTTTCCGCAATGCTATCAAAGAAAAAAGTTCCTTTAGTGAAAATTCCCACCACATGGCATCCCTGGAATTTAAAATATGTTTTCCATACATTTTTAATCATCTATATATTCTCCTATAACCAAACTATAAAGATCAAACAGAAGTTCTCCAACAGATCTTTTCTCTAATCTCCAACTCACATTAGCAATGGCTGATGCTTTCACTGGCTTTCAGGGAAAAGGCCCAGATGAAAAAAGAAAAAACAGAACATGGTCCCAAAGTAGAATTATGGAAGCATGCATGTGTACAAACATACTCTCGCTATCTGTAGAGACAGAGGAGAGGAAAATGTACACAATAAGTTAAATTTCTGAGATCTTAGAAATAAAGCTTTACATAAAATTCTTCCTCTTTCTTTTCCAAATGCCCTCTCCCTTTTGGAGACCCGGTACTTTCCTGGAACCCCAAGCTTTAGGTGGCTGACAGGGTTCCCTGATTAACACAAAGGAAGATTCTTATTTAATAGATAGACTCGAATAGAACACAGAGCAAAATGCATGACACGAGTGCTTTGTAAATTTGATCCAAAAACATGATCAATTTTAAGTTAATCGTGAACTTACGGATCTAAAACTCTTCCAAGTCTATGTTGAAACTTTTCTTTGAAATCATCAACTCTCTTGGATACAATCTTAGCTCCTCTTTTCCTATAAAATTAGAAAATTGTCAGGTGTTTGTATGACCCAAAGTATTCCTGACTACCAGATATACATATATTGAAGAATACCATAGTATTATTTGGGTCAGTTCAGCTCATTTCAGTCGCTCAGTCGTGTCTGACTCTTTGCGACCCCATGGACTGCAGCACGCCAGGCTTCCCTGCCCATCACCAACTCCCAGAGCTTGCTCAAACTCATTTCCATGGAGTCGGTGATGCCATCCACCCATCTCATCCTCTGTCATCCCCTGCTCCTCCCACCTTCAATCTTTCCCAGCATCAGGGTGTTTTCCAATGAGTCAGTTCTTCTCATCACGTGCCCAAAGTATTGGAGTTTCAGCTTCAACATCGGTCCTTCTATTGAATATTCAGGACTGATTTCCCTCAGCATGGACTGGTTGGATTTCCTAGCAGTCCAAGGGACTCTCAAGAGTCTTCTCCAACACCACAGTTCAAAAGCATCAATTCTTCGACACTCAGTTTTCTTTATGGTCCAACTCTCACATCCATACATGACTACTGGAAAAACCATAGCCTTGACTAGACGGACCTTTGTTGGCAAAGCAATGTCTCTGCTTTTTAATATGCTGTCTAGGCTGATCAAGCTTTTCTTCCAAGGAGCATGCATCTTTTAATTTCATGGGTGCAGTCACTATCTGCAGTGATTTTGGAGCTCCCAAAATTAAACTCTCTCACTGTTTCCCCATCTATTTGCCATGAAGTGATGGGACTGGATGCCGTGATCTTAGTTTTCTGAATGCTGAGCCTTAAGCCAACTTTTTCACTCTCCTCTTTCACTTTCATCAAGAGGCTCTTTAGTTCTTCACTAAGGGTGGTGTTATCTGCATATCTGAGGTTACTGATATTTCTCCCAGCAATCTTGATCCCAGCTTGTGCTTCAGCCTGGCTTCATCCACACCCTGAAGAGTGAAACTGGACATTTTAGAAGGAGAGGGAGTCAGAGGTGGTGCGCGGCTTGGTCTCCTGGCGCCACACGTTCAACCCCAGCCCGGCGTGGCCCTCCCCAAGGGCGGCGCTGATCCAGCCCGGAGCCCCCACTTCCCCGGTGCCCGCCGACCCTGCGCCCGCCAGCTCAGCCCAGTGCTTCTCTGCGGCCTCCTCCCTGGCCGGCCAGAGACGCAGAACCCGGGCTGAGTCCAACCTGAGCAGCAAATGCCAGCTCGCCAGCAACAAGGAGTAGAATGGTGTGGCGGAGTAGAAGGACGTGCAATCATCTTCTCCTGCGAGAACTCCAAAATTACAACTCACTGCTGAACAACCGTTGATAGGAGAATGTTGCATCCCAGCAAAAACAGATACCGCACATCCAAGAGCAAATGAGAAGCCCCAGCAAGACAGGAGGAGGGTGAAATCACTCTTCAAGTCAAATCCCATACCCGGCAGAGACACCTGAGCACTCAAACAAACCGTGCACACACCAGCACCCAGAGATGGAGCCAAAACCGTGCTCGGGATCCTTCAGGACAATTAGAGACAGCAAGGGAACACTCCATGCAAAGATGGGCTCAATAAAGGACAGACACGGTCGAGACCTGACAGAAGCAGAAGATATTAAGAAGAGGTGGCAAGAATACACAGAAGAACTGTACAAAAAAGATTCTCATGACCCAGATAATCACGATCGTGTGATCACTCACCTAGAGCCAGACATCCTGGAATGCGAAGACAAGTGGGCCTTAGAAAGCATCACTATGAACAAAGCTAGAGGAGGTGATGAAATTCCAGCTGAGCTATTTCAAATCCTAAAAGATGATTCTGTGAAAGAGCTGCACTCAATACATCAGCAAATTTGGAAAACTCAGCAGTGGCCACAGGACTGGAAAAGATCAGTTTTCAGTCCCTAAGAAAGGCAATGCCAAAGAATGCTCAAGCTACCGCACAATTGCACTCATCTCACATGCTAGCAAAGTAAAGCTCAAAATTCTCCCAGCCAGGCTTCAACAGTGCATGAACCGTGAACTTCCAGATGTTCAAGCTGGATTTAGAAAAGGCAGAGGAACCAGAGATCAAATTGCCAACATCAGTTGGATCATCGAAAAAGCACGAGAGTTCCAGAAAAATATTTGCTTCTGCTTAATTGACTATGCAAAAGCCTTTGACTGTATGGATCGCAACAAACTATGGAAAATTCTGAAAGAGATGAGAATACCAGACCACCTGACCTGCCTCCTGGGAAATCTGTATGCAGGTCAAAAAGCAACAGTTAGAACTTGACATGGAACAACAGACTGGTTCCAAACTGGGAAAGGAGTACTGTATATTGTTAAGGCTGTATATTGTCACCCTGCTTATTTAACTCATATGCAGAGTACATCACGCAAAATGCCATGATCATTTGGATCATCAAAAACTAAATCCAATTTCAAAAGAAAGTATAAGCTAAAAAAAAAAGCTTTATGTGTTCAATCTTCTGTCACGCATATTCCTTTATAAAGATAAGTAACAGAATACAAAATTTTTATTGAAAAGTAAGACAAAAATTTTTCAGTAAACAAAACCAAAGTGTTAATATCATTCATATAACTCCTAAGATTTATAACAGAAAAGTAAGCATTAAAGAAATAAATAACCAAAGGATATAAGCAACTTACAACTAGTAAGAAAATATATGGAGAAATTATAATACTCTACAGTAACAAATGAAATAAAAAGAACAACAAAATATCATGTTTACCATATTACATATTTAAATACATATCTATATATTTAGAGAGAAAGAATATCTAACATTGGCAAATAGTATGGCAAAACACGTGCAGGTTGCTAGTGCAAGTGATGATAATTCTTTTAGAAATATTCTGGCAGTATGATTCAAAAAGCATAAAAATAGTCACCCTTTTATCCACATCTGAAAATCAATCATAAGGAGATAATCCACAAAATTAAAAGTCTGAAAAAATTATATTTATAAAAATGCTTGTAGTCTCACTGACTATAAGGGGGAAAAAAGACAAGAATCTAAGTGTTCAATCCTGGAGGGTGATTAATCATGTCATATTAATAAGTGTATAATAAAGAACACACTCTGTGTGCATTCTAAATGTTGGTTATTAAGAATACACAGCAATATAAAATTATTTTATGTTAAGAGCCAANTATTTATAAAAATGCTTGTAGTCTCACTGACTATAAGGGGGAAAAAAGACAAGAATCTAAGTGTTCAATCCTGGAGGGTGATTAATCATGTCATATTAATAAGTGTATAATAAAGAACACACTCTGTGTGCATTCTAAATGTTGGTTATTAAGAATACACAGCAATATAAAATTATTTTATGTTAAGAGCCAAAACAGAATATAAAATGGAATTGCACTCTGATTAAAGTTATGAAAAAACAAAAGGTATGCAAAAATCAACACGGGAAGCCACAGTGGAAAGAAACAAATGAAAAAGACAATAAAGGCTGAATTAAGGTGACAGGATTATGGGTGATTTGATTTTATTTTGCTAATTTTCTGTAATATAATTTCATTACTTCCACCACTGTGATTAAATGAGTAAGGATTTCTTTAGAGAACTGTAAAATTACAACACCACTGTTTAATAACATTAAAATTAATAAACCTCTATTGTTTTGCTAAGAATTAAAAGAGTGAACTTAAAATTCTTAAACTCCTTTTGCTTTTAAAACTATTTCCTGTACTGGAGAAATACAGAGCTGAATAAACTTCTGCAGAAGAATGACACTCTATAGAGAAACAAAAGATGAAAGATACCGCGATTCATCTCTTATTTCTTTATTTACTTCCCATTAGTTCAAAAAGAAGGAAAAGAACAAGGGGGTAAGGTCAGAATAAATCAAGGCAGTTTGAAGGCCATAATCTGAACGGATAAAGTTGACAATCTGAAACCAGCTCCAAGGGCTTGATTAGGAGCATGCCAGATGGCAAAAAGGAGCATTCTAAGCCACACAGCCCTCGCTTCTCGGCCTAACACTGCCTAGAACATGTTGCTGGGAGAATCGGGAACTATTTGTGAGCAGCCGTGTATATCAGAGATTCAACAGCTGTAATCATGACACACCTCACCGCATTCACTCACCAATCAAGTCTCCTGTGTGCCAGTCACAGTCACACACACACACACACACACACACGAGTCTATCATTTCTAGATTCTAACTGATTCTTCTGACCAGAGGTCATAAGCAGAATATAGATACAGGAAATTTTATGAAGGAAATATATCCCTTAAAAAGTATATATCCCCAACAACTCTTAAAAGTTAAGAGTAAGGCAAATGTATGTTGAATAGTGCATGCACATTAAGATGTAAGCAAAACAGAAACAGACTCCCAGACGTAGAAGACAAGCTTAACAGCTGCCAAAGGGAAACAGGGGTATAAATGAGGAATTGGGGATCGACATACACATACTACATACTGTATTTAAAATAGGGAACCCGTGTATATAACAGGTAATACAGTTCCTGTTGCTACACTGTAGGCCCTCTTTAGCACAGGGAACTATACCCCTTATCTTCTAATAACTTACAATGGAAAAGAGTCTGAAAAACTGTATATTTTATATGTGCACATATTTATGTATCACTGAGCCCCTTTGTTGAGTACCTGAGACCTAGACAACACTGTGAACCCCCCATGCTCCAGCTGGGCTCCCCGGGGGCTCAGACGGTAAACACTGCCAGCAGTGCGGGAGACCCAGGCTCGACCCCCGGGTCAGGAAGGTCCCCTGGAGAAGGCAATGGCACCCCACTCCAGCACTCCTCCCTGGAGAATCCCATGGACGGAGGAGCCTGGCGGGCTACAAGTCCATGGGGTCTCAAAGAGTCAGACACGACTCAGCGACTTCACTTTCTTTCTATACTTCAATTAAAAATAAATAAGACCCAAAAAAAGAAGATAGAAACAAAAAAGTGAGCTGTAAATGAATATGCTTAACTCCAAGCACAAGCTGGAATCAAGATTGCCGGGAGAAATACCAACAACCTCAGACACGCAGATGACACCACCCTGATGGCAGAAAGCGGAGAACTAAAGAGCCTCTTGATGAAAGTGAAAGAGGAGAGCGAAAAAGCTGCCTTAAAATTCAGCATTCAAAAAACTAAGATGATGGCCTCCAGTCCCATCACTTCACGGCAGAGAGATGGGGAAACAACGGAAACAGTGAGAGACTTCATTTTCTTGGGCTCTAAGATCACTGCAGATGGTGAGTGCAGCCATGAAAATAAAAGACGCTTACTCCTTGCAAGAAAAGCTATGCCCAACCTAGGCAGCATATTAAAAAGTAGAGACATTACTTTACAGACAAAGGTCCATATAGGCAAAGTCATCATTTTTCCAGTGGTCATGTATGGATGTGAGAGTCGGACCATAAAGAAAGCTGAGCGCCGAAGAATTGATGCTTTTGAATTGTGGTGTTGGAGAAGACTCTTGTGGTGTTGGAGAAGTCCCTTGGATTGTAAGGAGATCCAACCAGTCCATCCTAAAGGAAATCAGTCCTGAATATTCATTGGAAGGACGGATACTGAAGCTGAAACTCCAATACTTCGGCCACCTGATGGGAAGAACTGACTCACTGCAAAGACCCTGATGCTGGGAAAGATTGGGGGCAGGAGGAGAAGAGGACGACAGANCTTCCCGACCCAGGGATTGAAGCCACATCTCTTATGTCTCCAGCATCGGCAGGCAGGTTTTCTTTACCACTATTGCCACCTGGGAAGCCCCAGTTCTAACAATAAGCTACTTTTAGTCACAATCACTTAATACTAACACTGCTATTACTGAGCCCTAACTGTCTTCCAGACACCATGCTGGCATTTTGCAGGCACTCACGTCATGCGCACAAGATTATCATCCCTACCTATTTAAGAAATTTAAAATAGATGATGACAAGTAAAATATTCAAGGTCTGAAAGATAATCAGTTGTAAGCAATGCCTTAAACTTCATGATGTGAAAACTTCTGCACTAGACCAGTAACTAATATTCCTCATATAAAGTGAAACACTTAGAATAATCTTGATATTTGAATAAGAATGGTATTTTTTTAAGCCTAAATCCACTCACACAAGATTAGACTACCTAACATTTCATCTTAACTGCTTCTTTTCGTTGTTTTAATGATATATACTTTCATACATTTTATGAGGGTATATGTTCCCAGCTATCAGGGTTTGTAACCTTATAAGCTGGGCTTCTCAAGTGTTGCTAGGGGTAAAGAACCCGCCTGCCCATGCAGGAGACAAAATGAGACTTGGGTTCAATCCCTGGGTCGAAAGATCCCCTGGAGGAGTGCACGGCCTCCCACTCCGGTCTTCCAGCCTGGAGAATCTCCGTGGACGGAGGAGCTTGGCAGGCCCCAGTCCACAGGGTCATACAGTCAGGCAGGACTGGAGTGCCTTAGCATGCATTACTAGAATTATTCTGGAGCACAACCAGGCATCTCATCCTTAAGCTCGTCATCTCCCTCTCCCTCTCCGCAAGTCTGCGTGTCGTATTCTCCTGTTTTACACCGGAGGAAACTTACCCGCAAAATAATCGTTGTGCGAAACGATATACAGATCGTGGCCTGCCTGCGCTTCTTCAAATACCTCTTTATAGGGTTTTGGTGGATTCACCATATCTCTAGCGGACATTTCTGAAGAAAGAAGAAATGAAATCAGGTTTAAGATACTTTTCATCTCTGTAACATGTGACTTGACTAGAGCACATGACACACCAGGTGTGCTGACTGCACAGGCTCCAGGGCACAGAGGGAGCCCCACCGAGACTGGCTGCCGAGACAGGGACAGCCCAGGCGTGGTCTCAGGGACCCCGCTCGAATAGGCTCCCTCCCTGGAGTTCTGAAGAATGTTAACCACTTAGGTCGTCCTGAGCCACGTGCCAAGCCCGATTAATTTCCCAATTTTGAGAATCTCAGGATAATTTTTATTTTAGTTTGCTCCAGACTTCCAAGATGATCTAGGCAAATTTGGATCACAAATCAGCCTCATTAGCCCTGGTGCCCTGTGGGGATGCCTTGACGCAAATTTTGGCAGCTGTGGACTACAGCGCGGATCCTGAATTTGCAGCTGCTAACAGCCATCTCCGCGCTGGCCCAGGCTGCCAGGGAAATCACTGGCGTCGGGGAGAAGCTCCTCCTTCTGGCCTGGCCCAGGGTGCCAGGGAAATCACTGGCATCGGGGAGAAGCTCCTCCTTCTGGCCTGGCCCAGGGTGCCAGGGAAATCACTGGCATCGGGGAGAAGCTCCTCCTTCTGGCCTGGCCCAGGGTGCCAGGGAAATCACTGGCATCGGGGAGAAGCTCCTCCTTCTGGCCTGGCCCAGGGTGCCAGGGAAATCACTGGCATCGGGGAGAAGCTCCTCCTTCTGGCCTGGCCCAGGGTGCCAGGGAAATCACTGGCATCGGGGAGAAGCTCCTCCTTCTGGCCTGGCCCAGGGTGCCAGGGAAATCACTGGCATCGGGGAGAAGCTCCTCCTTCTGGCCTGGCCCAGGGTGCCAGGGAAATCACTGGCATCGGGGAGAAGCTCCTCCTTCTGGCCTGGCCCAGGGTGCCAGGGAAATCACTGGCATCGGGGAGAAGCTCCTCCTTCTGGCCTGGCCCAGGGTGCCAGGGAAATCACTGGCATCGGGGAGAAGCTCCTCCTTCTGGCCTGGCCCAGGGTGCCAGGGAAATCACTGGCATCGGGGAGAAGCTCCTCCTTCTGGCCTGGCCCAGGGTGCCAGGGAAATCACTGGCATCGGGGAGAAGCTCCTCCTTCTGGCCTGGCCCAGGGTGCCAGGGAAATCACTGGCATCGGGGAGAAGCTCCTCCTTCTGGCCTGGCCCAGGGTGCCAGGGAAATCACTGGCATCGGGGAGAAGCTCCTCCTTCTGGCCTGGCCCAGGGTGCCAGGGAAATCACTGGCATCGGGGAGAAACTCCTCCTTCTGGCCCCAAACCCAGAGCTAGAAGGTCTTTGCTGAATAGCTGCTTTCCCAGGACTGGGAGTTCCTGGCTTTATATACAGCGAAGTATTTGGTCTTTATTGTTTCCTATAATGATTTTTAAATATAATTCCATTTGCAGCTTTCTCTTTGTACCTAACAACATACATTGAGGTGTTTTCTTTCTTTTGGACTTTATGCCAAGAATTGGGGTCTGTAGACAAACCATTAAGAGTATTGGAAGGTGGTCCTGCTCAGAATAATCCTGTAAGGAGTACCTCTCTGGAGCATTCCTTTTATTGCATATATAAATGAGTACTTTTCATATTAAATGAACTAATCTTAGATAGCAGTTATGATATAACTACAGTAATTCTGTAATGTTCTACTTAAATACAATTTTTAAAAGGAAAAAAAGATATTTTACCTCTTCTAAAATGCATTTTTAATATTTCAAATATTAACAAATTTTAACTTTATATGTGATACAATAAAGTACAACTGCAGATTTTGCCTTCCAAGACAAAGGCATAATTTATCTCCAGAACAGATACTACTATGTGAACGAAAAAACACCCTAATGGACCTTTTGGTAAGAAAGATAAGGTTCCTGGAGCAAAGCCTCAGCGGGTGCGAAAAGATAAAGAGAGAAGCGCCTCTCTCAGCAGGATGATAAAAACAGGACAGAGTCTGAGGCGCCCTGTAACGATATCTGGAGGGGGAGGGTTCAGTTCAGTTCAGTCGCTCAGTCGTGTCCGACTCTTTGCGACCCCATGAATCACAGCACGCCAGGCCTCCCTGTCCATCACCATCTCCCGGAGTTCACTCAGACTCACATCCATCGAGTCCGTGATGCCATCCAGCCATCTCATCCTCGGTCGTCCCCTTCCTCTCCTGCCCCCAATCCCTCCCAGCATCAGAGTCTTTTCCAATGAGTCAACTCTTCGCATGAGGTGGCCAAAGTACTGGAGTAAGGGACCTCAAAAGGCAGAAGGTGAGAAGGTTTGCAGAACAGTACCCGAGGGGGCGGGAGGCAGGGAGGCAGAGGCGAGACGGCCTCGGAGTGACGGGGAGTCACGCGTGGAAATACACGCGCCACCCCTCTCCAGATGAGAGAGGAGTCTGCCCTGACGCTGCCTGTTCGCTTAGTAAGCAGGTACACGTCGTGGACCGGAATGAATGAGCGTTGCACGCAGCATTCACCAAACTTATCTGTTCCGCGGTCTATTGTATGAAACCGAGTTTCACAAGGAGCTGAGAGCTATACGCAGACCTAGGAACAGACGAGGGCGAGGGGTCTGGGGGAGGGAAGCATCGGGAGTTTCGGGTTAGCAGATGCCAGCTGCTACAACAGGGTAGATAAGGAGCAAAGTCCTGGTGCATGGCGGCTAAGTCGCGGCAGTCTCAGGCAGCTATATGCAATCTCCTGGGATAAACCACAGTGGGAAAGAATACAAAAAGAATGTATATACATGCACAACAGAATCAGTGTGCTGTATGGCAGGAATCCACAGAACATTCGTACATCAACTGTTCTTCAATTTAAAAAGATTTTTTTTAAGAGTTGAGAATTACGAACGTATCAGAGGCCTTAGTGGAAATAAAACCCATCAGTAGGTGCCCCGGGGGGAGGATGGCAGCCCTCACAGCTGGTCCCAGCATCCTGGGTTCCTGGGTCTGTTTCCTGCATCTGGACCGTCTCCGCTCTGCGCCCTGAACCTCTTCTCCAAACCCTGAACTCGCTGCCTGAACACACGGCCTTGACGCACTTGAAGGCCTCTGGGTCTAAGAGTAACTTTCTTGCCATGATCCTGTCTTTCATTCTTGACGTCATCTGCACCAGCACTAAATCAACCCCTACAGGATACCGAATCCCATTTTCTAGGAAAACATTGTCTCACTCCCTCCCACCCCTCATTTTCACTACCTCTGACGGTTGCCGTTCCAAACGTCGTATTGAGTACGTCCAGGCCTTTAGGCAATCCTGGTGTCTGATCATGAGATTTTCCTAACGGTGCCCGTTGATTGCTAAAATATACTGACTCCTTGTTATCTTTCATTTTCTGTTGAAACGTTGTTATAGGCTGTGGGTTGATCAATACCTTTGCCTAAAGAAGTCATACAAAGCAAAGGTGTAACAAGCAAAAAAGAAAGAAAGAAATCTGAACATTGAAACCCAACAGCCAGGGAGAAGAGAACACGACGGTGGAAAAGCATTTCGTGATTCCTGCCTTGGCTCACCTTCAGACCCACCGTCGGACTGGGACTGTGCAGCTGGGACGTGTCAAACGTGACTTTTCGCTGAGGCTACAGTGTTTACGAGGGCGGCTCCCTGGTTCCGCAGCTCGAATATTCCAGAGGAGGGGGAATGACGAGCGCAAGAGCCACGAGAGCCCCCCAGGCTCCCGGCAGCTGCAGGAGCCGGCCTTCTGCCGGGGCCTGTCCTCTCCGTCCCGGGCAGATAACGCGGAGACCGCGCGCAGATAACGCGGAGACCGCGCGCGCGCAGCTCTCACACCAGCGCTGACGCCTCCGGCAGCGGCACCCAGCCTCGTCCTCGCCGCGCCTTACCCAGCCCTGGCCGCGCCCCTCTTTACAGGAACCTGCGAGTGTCAGCCCAGCCGCGCCCCACTCTGGACCGGGACTCTGCAGGCCAGAACCCTGGAGGGGGCAGCCCAGCCCTTCGCCAGGGGATCTTCCCCACCCAGGGACTGTTCGCCAGGGCATCTTCCCGACCCAGGAATCTACCCGGGCCTCCTGCATTGCAGGCGGATTCTTTACCAGCTGAGCTATCGGGGAAGCCCACCGGTTTTACCGTGGGAAAATGGAGTGCGGCTCAGCTTGATTCATCATCCAAGGAGACAGCACGCAGTCTGGGGCCTAGCCGTTGACTTTCCCGCACTCACCGCCTTGCCTACTGCGGCTTGGATCTTTTTCATTAAGGGCGGGAAGGAGGGTGGAAGTGATGATTTCACTAACACTTCATTTCTGCATTTCCCCCTTGGAAGTGAATAGCATACAGGGAAAAGCAGAAAAGAAGTTACCGGTATCGAAGTTTTCGATCTTAATCCGTGGGTCAAGGAAGCTGCGATTTGGGGATCATCTGCTCTGCCGTAAAATACTCTTTCCGCTCCAACGGGTGGATATCTGAAGTTGAAAAATTTTTTTGCCTCAGGTGGGGTCATTAGCTGTCAACAGTGAGAGAAGAAAATAGAATCATCAAGGACAGTTGATTGATATCAGCAAGACTGATCTATACCAATCAACGAACATCCTTCATTACATGAGTATAACAAGTACCTGGGGAGCCCAGCACCCAATAATAAAACATCTTGAAAGTTGTTTAATGGAAATAACATATTTTTAAAGTTATATTTAGCTGCAGCAGCATGGATAGACCTNAGTTGATTGATATCAGCAAGACTGATCTATACCAATCAATGAACATCCTTCATTACATGAGTATAACAAGTACCTGGGGAGCCCAGCACCCAATAATAAAACATCTTGAAAGTTGTTTAATGGAAATAACATATTTTTAAAGTTATATTTAGCTGCAGCAGCATGGATAGACCTAGAGATTATCACACTGAGTCAGAGAAAGACAGATATCATGATATGCCTTATATCTAGAAAATATCACACTAGATTATCACACTGAATGAAGTAAGTCAGACAGAAAAAGACAGATATCATGATATGCCTTATATCTGAAATCTAGAAAAATGATAAAACGAACTTATCTACAAAGCAGAAACAGAGTCACAGATGGAGGATTATGGTTACCAAAGGGGAAAGGGGGTGGAAGACAAATTAGGAGTTTGGGATTAACATATACACACTGCTGCATATAAAAGAGTAAACAGTAAGACCCTCCTGTATAGCACAGGGAACTCCACCTTCATGGGAAAGAACCCAAGAAAGAGTGGATACAGGTATATATATATAAATGATTCACGTTGCTGTATTCCTGAAACCAACAGAACACCATAAATCATCATAAATCAGCTATACTCCAATAAAAATAAGTCATATTTAGAAAACAACCAGGAAGTATTTAGATTAGGAAGAATACCATAAAAGGCTCTTTTCAATCTAAATAAATGGAAAACTCCAGTAGTTTTCGTAGAGCTGGAAATTGTAAGCCTGGGATTTTCATTTCCTCATTCACACTCAACAGAAGGTCTTATAGTAAAAAAAAATCCAAATGGACCACATTAAAGTTATGCAACTCTCATAAGGAATGTTGAATGTTGTTTATCTTAGATTCACACAAATGCATATTGAAAAGACTCACCCTGGGAAATTTTTCAGTCAAGCAGGTTGCAGCTCTGTATCCAATCGGAAGAACTTTCCCTGCCTAAGGAGAGAAAAGCAGTAATCGGTCCTTGTGAAGGTACAGGGAGGGTGTTTTGAAGAAAGCAATGTATTTCCAATTTGGCCTACGCTTCTAACACTCCAACTACTTAACACAATTAAGAAAAACAGGAAAAACAAATACCAGATCTAAAACCATCCTGAGGTATGCTAGGATGAAGCCTCAAAGAATGAGGCTTCCTCCCGGCTCAGTGGTTAAGAATGTGCCCGGCATGCAGGGGAGGCAGGTTCTGCCCCCGGGTCAGGAGGAGCCCCTGGAGAAGGGAATGGCGACCCACTCCAGCACTCTTGCCTGGCAGGCTACAGCCCGCGGGCTTGCAAAAGGGTCGGACACACCTGAGCGGCTAAAGCAACAATAGGAACATCAGGTGCTATGTATATTTTGAGTTTACCTTTTTTGTTGTTTTTTTTGAAGTTTCTGAACTCTGCAACCTGCTAAGGGACTCCGCTCTCAGAAATACCTTGCCACGGTTCACAGGTCAAGCATCAGCCGCCCTATCATCACGGGCTTCCCTGGGGGCTCAGAGCGTAAAGCGTCTGCCTGCGATGCAGGAGACCTGGGTTCAGTCCCTGGGTCAGGAAAATCCCCTGGGGAAGGCAGTGGCACCCTACTCCAGTGCTCTTGCCTGGAGGCACCCCACTCCAGTACTCTTGCCTGGAAAATCCCATGGACGGAGGAGCCTGGTAGGCTACAGTCCATGGGATCACAAAGAGTCGGGCACGACTGAGCGACTTCACTTTCACTTTATCATCAGTACAGTGGGACTGTGACCGAATTCAAGCTGAACACAAAGGATAAGCTTTTCTGAGTGTGCATGCGTGTGTTTGCATTAGGGGTATATTTCCGCCAGCACCCTAGCTTTTGATCTATGAGAACATGTCCCCCCTGGCCAAGCTCCTTCTGTGAATGGTCCGAACCTCACTTGGCTTTGTACTAATCTGGGTCTTATCTGTCCTTCTCTTGCCCAAGCAAAGATTATAACTGCTCGTTCCCAGCCATGCATCCCCTTTATCATTTCAAGGCAGCTGATAGCTATTTTTGCAAAGCTTAAGTTTCTCTTTAGAAGGCAATGGCACCCCACTCCAGTACTCTTGCCTGGAAAATCCCATGGACGGAGGAGCCTGGTAGGCTGCAGTTCAAGCAGAGAGAAAGAAAGTTCCCGTAAGAATGTTCTAGATCTCTGGAGGGGGCTGGGGAGAATCCGTGAAAAGCAGAGAGGCTGGGAGTTGGGGGAAGCGATGACTGTACAGGCGTTGGCAGGGGGAGATTAGATAAATGAGGGATGGCTGGGTGACAACGTAGACACCTGGATACAGACGAACAGGTGGAAGGTTTTATTATGATGAACGTTAACTGCAGAACTCCTCTTAGAGGGAGAACCAACAAAGATTAAGAGAGTATCTTGATGACATCTGAGTACAAAAGAGGATGCCCACAGACACGCTCAGACAGAGAATGTAACTGCTTTGCCAAAGAATGAGGCTTCCTCCCAGCTCAGTGGTTAAGAATGTGCCCGGCATGCAGGGGAGGCAGGTTCTGCCCCCGGGTCAGGAGGAGCCCCTGGAGAAGGGAATGGCGACCCACTCCAGCACTCTTGCCTGGCAGGCTACAGCCCGCGGGCTTGCAAAAGGGTCGGACACACCTGAGCGGCTAAAGCAACAATAGGAACTCCTGATGGGACAGACTAAGGAGGGATTAAGGGAAATGACCGGTGAGATTGAGAGGAGACTTGCCTGATGGTCCACTGGTCAGGCTCTGCGCTCCCGAAGCAGGGACACAAGTGTGATCCCTTGCTGGGACACTAAGATCCTTCACGCTGCATGGCACAGCAAAAAAATAAAACAGGGAGAAAGAGAGAAAAATTGAGCGAAAAGTGAGCGGAGGGAAAGATGAAACAGCGAGGTCAGAGGCCAGGAGCCCAGGATGAGCACTGGCCAGTGGCACACAGCCCAGCCTTAATGCCAGACCTGGAGTAAACTCTACTTATAACTGCACAAAGTGAGAAAGAGTCCTGTGTGAAAAAGGAGAGGGACGGTGCTCTGACTCGAGCTGAAGAGGGTGGGGAAAAGAGAGGAGCGATGTGTGACCTTTTCCATTTCCTTTAATTTTGAGATACAAGAAATTTTTTAATTCAGCTGGAAATTATAAGAAATCCCAACGGTGTCAGGGAACATAAAGTTTCTCTTACTATACATGTTACGTAAGTGCCAACCATTCTTTTAAATATTTAATGGAAAGATTACTTCATAAAGCTGGGGATACCCAGGGAGCTACTCTCCAGATGACAGACGATTAGAGAGACAGAAGGAAGGACGGGTGGACTGACAGGTCCATCCGTCCACAGCCTGAGCGGCTTGTCCCTCATCCACTTCCCTGCGAGAGTTTGACAGCAGATACTCCAGGTTCCCATCATGCAAACATTTTATTGGACAGAAATACCCTCGATACTCCTCCCAGAGCTGCTCACCTGGAAAGCAGCTTGACTCCAAGTCAGTGGCTATAATCAGGTTTGGATGTCCGCCCTCAGGTCGTTTGATCGGGGGCACAGAGATGGAAGCCATCATGTCTGATTTCCGTCTGCAGAGTCATCATAATACATGTGTCCATCTCCTCCTTCTTATTTCACTTTTCTCAAGGATGACTGCTCATCAGCTTGAGGTATGAAGGATGCAGAACTCGCCACCCCCAAATATGCCTCTTTGGCACAAGGATTATATTGAACCGATTACTTTAATAAATACCAGACATGGAAGAAGCTCTGAAAATGGAGTAGAAGTTGCCCTTCTGTAAGGAGCATGCATTTTACAAAAGACATCACTGTACACATGTCTCCTTCTCTGCATGAGGAAGAGAAGTTTGGATTGTCCAGAAACTCTAAATGTCCAGAAACTCTTATCAGTGGAGAAGATACCAATGTAAGCTGTGTAATAAACCTTACCCTTGCTTACCACGCTTTCCCTGGTAACCTGCCATAGCTGGCCTTCTTTTCGCACCAANATGCATTTTACAAAAGACATCACTGTACACATGTCTCCTTCTCTGCATGAGGAAGAGAAGTTTGGATTGTCCAGAAACTCTAAATGTCCAGAAACTCTTATCAGTGGAGAAGATACCAATGTAAGCTGTGTAATAAACCTTACCCTTGCTTACCACGCTTTCCCTGGTAACCTGCCATAGCTGGCCTTCTTTTCGCACCAATTCTTTTTTTTTTTTTTCATAGTTGCATGAGCTTTTTTTAAAATTGAAGTATAGTTGGTTTACAAGGTTGTGTTCATTTCTGCTGTACAGCAAAATCACTGAGTTATACGTATAGGTAACTACTCTTTTCCATTTTGCTTTATCACAGGACACTGGACGTAGTTCTCTGTTAGCATCTTTTTTTGTCTTTAGCTAAATGGTACTTAAAGTGGTGGCTTGAGCCATCTTGGGGTTACTCAGTCTTCCTGGGTTTTTTCCGTGTACATGTGAGGTATACATGTTAATAAATATGTTTGTCCTTCTTGCTAATGTCTTTCGTCACAGAAGGTTCTAGCCTAGGACTCAGAAAGGTAGAAGGAAAGTTATTTTCCCTTCCCGATCGTTCCTCTGTCAAGTTCCAAGACGTGACTATACTCTTTTCTTCTTAGCCTACATTTTGAATCTGTGTATTTGAACAAATCCCAAGCATACTGCCCAAGTTTGGTGAAAATCTGTTGTGTAATTTTTCATGTGGTGCAAGTAAGAAACAAGCAAAATGAACTTTTGTCTTAATTGCATAAACTGCTAAATATGCAACAATAGGCAAATGGTTAAATAAAATATGTTACTTTCAAATGATATGCTATCATGGAATGGTTTAAAATCATGTATATAAACCATTTTAAATGTTCACGAGACAACATGAATTTTAAACAGCAATATAAATTTGTATTGTACAAATTCACAGGCTCGCATCTCTATTGGCAATACGCACATAACACAGCGACAAAAAGTTGTGAGCTGTGATTGCCATTTCTGAGTGGTGGCATTTGTTGTTGTTCAATCACTCACTCAGTCGTGTCTGACTTCGAGGCCCCCGTGGACTGCAGCACACCGGGCTTCTCTGTCCTTCACGATCTCCCAGAGTTTGCGCCAGCTCACGTCCATGGAGTTGGTGATGCTCTCTAACCACCTCATCCTCTGTCGTCCCCTTCCCCTTGTGCTTTCAATCTTTCCCACCATCAGGGTCATTTCCAATGGGTCAATTCTTCACATCAGGTGGCCAAAATATTGGAGTTTCAGCTTCAGCACGAGTCTTTCCAATGATTATTCAGGACTGATCTCCTTTAGGATGGACTGGTTGGATCTCCTTGCAGTCCAAGGGACTCTCGAGAGTCTTCTCCAACACCGAAATTCGAAAGTATCAATTCTTCGGTGCTCAGCCTTCTCCATGGTCCAACTCTCACATCCATGCATGACCACTGGGAAAACCATAGCCTTGACTATACAGACCTTTGTCAGCAAAGTGAAGTCTCTGTTTTTTAACACACTGTCTAGATTTGTCATAGCTTTCCTTTTAAGGAGCAAGTGTCTTCATTTCACGGCTGCAGTGGTGAACTTACACGTGCTTTTATTTTCTTCTGTGTTGTTTTCTCAATATTTTACTATGTGTTGCTTTATTAAGCAAAAGAAAGCAATGAGGGGTTATCAAAAAGTCTATAAACAATATCAGATAGAAGGGAAACAGCCACAGGAGCACCAGAAATAAAAACGAGCAGGAAGGGTATGCAGAGCCAGGGCAGAATGCAGGAGCAGGGACGTCCTGGTGGTTCCGCGTTTGCGAATCCACCTGCCAATGCAGGGGACACGGCCTGGAGCCCTGGCTCAGGAAGCTCCCGCGGGCCGGAGCGGCAGAGCCGGCGCCTCCGCTGCGCAGCCTCCCGCCCAGGCCCGCGCTCCCGCAAGCAGCCGCGCCGCGGCCGGAGAGCGGCCCGCTCGCTGCAGGCGGAGAGCACCTTCGTGCAGACCCGGGGCAGCCAAAAGCAGACTGGAAAAAAGGAGGCCGGCTGGAGTTCTCCCCCCCAGCTCTCGAGGGCGGAGGCCTCAGCTGGTGCTAGTGACCCCCAACCTGAGAAACGGGACAGTGATCCACTCAGAGACTCTCCCTTTTGCCTCGAGGGCATTTGCTTTCGGCTGGGAGATGTCTGTGGTTGCGGCCTCCAGGCCTCCGCTGAATGTGTAGACTATCCAAACACCTGATGCTCTGCTCTAGAATCTGCTTCCTTCTTCCCTGGCTGTCCTTTTAAAAGCTCCAGGCTTGTCACAAGGGCAGCCCCTTTCATTTCTGGACTGACTCGCCTGCGGGCTTGCCTCTCCCTGCTGTCTGGGTTTTCTGCTTGCTGGTTGGGGCCCCTGCCTTCAAGCTGGCCTCTGGTCCTCACCCAGTTTACGGCGGCGTCACAGGGCGTGTTGAGTCTCGGGCTTTCCTGTGAAGTGATCAGCTGATGAGGCTGCCTTTATCTCAGTAGGGTCCCCAGTGTCTTTTTTCCTCTAGGTTGTTCAGAATTTCCAGAGAGTAGTAAGGTGGTAATCCGACTGAAGCACAGCCTCTCTGCTGGACGCCGTTCTCGGGGCTCCCTGTGTGCTGGCTCACTTCAGGATGATTTCCAGGACGTAGGCGCTGTCATCATCCCCGTTGTGAGCAAACGGAGGCACAGTGAGGCTGAGCGACAGGGTTACACGCTCACATGCCGGCCGATATCTGAACCCAAGCAGGTCTCTCCCCTGATCCGCGACGCCCCGTCTCCTGCCCTGCGCGCTGCTGAGAGGGTGGTCCCCACCCTGCCTCCGGCCTCGGGGCTGCGCCGGGAAACCCGCAGAAGGTGCGCGTTTCCTTTCCGGCCCTGCCTTATCTTCAGCTTGGTGTCTTCTGATTCCAAAAGCCACTTTGGGAAAATAAATCCACGGTTCCGGTAGCAGGGAGCACGAGCTGGTGCGGAGATGTGGGAATCGTGGTAGACGGGGGCGAAGGACGGGGCCAGCTTTACTACATCTGATTCCATGGGCTGAGCTTCTCCGGGCTTTTTCCGGGCAAATAGGATCATTTCCGGAGAAGGCATGGCACCCCACTCCAGTGCTCTTGCCTGGAAAATCCCGTGGACGGAGGAGCCTGGTGGGCTGCAGTCCATGGGGTCGCTAAGAGTCAGACACGACTGAGCGACTTCTCTTTTGCTTTTCACTTTCATGCATTGGAGAAGGCAATGGCAACCCACTCCAGTGTTCTTGCCTGGAGAGTCCCAGGGACAGAGGAGCCTAGTGGGCTGCCGTCTATGGGGTCGCACAGAGTCGGACACGACTGAAGCGACTTAGCAGCAGCAGCAGCAGCAGGATCATTTCAGGTAGAAATGACTACCCGATTTCTTGCAGATTTCGCCTCCGCATGCAAAGTCAGCGGCCATATCGCCATCTTCCTATTCTCCAAAACATGTTGATAATTTTAAAACTGCTGTCTCCTCTTTTATTTTTTTTCCTCGTGGTTTATTATCTTAGAAAAGAAAACCTACAGGCCACAAAACTCGGGAGAGTATTTCCTGTAAAGACCTCACTCAACCACCCCCAGCGGCCCCGTGCAGCCCTTCCCAGCAGAGGGAGCAAACCCAGGGTGGCAGGGGGATGGCTGGTTGCCTCGGTCCCCTGCGAAGCAGAACATCTGCGACAGATAAAGGGGGGGCGCGGGGGGGCAGGAGGTGTCAGACTGTCCCCTGTGAAGGGAGGCCAGGGGGAGGCGTCAGGAGGGAGGAGCCGTGGATCCCAGCCCGGCTCTGGGGCACTCGGGCAAGGCCAGGGCGCGGTCCCTGAGCCGGTGCCAGGGGTCTGCGCTGGGCAAACTGGCTCGGATGTAGGGTCCCTGCCGTGCCGTGTCACCGGGCGTGCAGCCTGCAGGAGCCACAGGCCACCGGGCCCGGCGGTCAGCCGCCCCCGCCCAGCGGGCCCCCAGGGGTCAGGCCCCGGCGCCGGACACCAGTCGTGTCTGGTGTGCCTTTACTTCTCACGTCTCCTCCGTCTTCTTTGCTTGGGAACGGTTCCTTCTGCTCTCTTGTCTTCCGCGACCTTGACATTTTTTGAGTGCAGGCCAGTTATTTCGTTCGTTCTGCCTCAGTTTGGGTCTGACTAGTGTTCTCTTGGGAT
The DNA here is from genome assembly GCA_006410695.1 of Philantomba maxwellii. Taxonomy (NCBI): domain Eukaryota; kingdom Metazoa; phylum Chordata; class Mammalia; order Artiodactyla; family Bovidae; genus Philantomba; species Philantomba maxwellii. The sequence continues at coordinate 29,969 of SJYS01012486.1, forward strand.
TAAAGTTATACATGCTTGTCAGGGGCATCACAGAAGGAACGCTGTGCTTTTTCTCGGGGAGCAAACACAGTCAATTTGTCCGCTGACTGGTGGGGTCAGCTTTGCTCCCGAAAGAAGTAAAGCCTGCTAGGTTTCTCCTCGGTAACGTTTGCCATCAGTAATTATCCTATAGAGCCAGTAAACAAGGCCCTACTGGACACACAGGGAGCTGCACCGGATATCCTGTGATAACCCGCAATCGAAGAGAATTTAGAAGACTGCATACATTCACAACTGAGCAACTTTGCAACAAAGCAGAAATTAACACACTGTGAATCAACTATATTACAAACTAAAAAAAATATTCTTTGTAAATATCCAGTCCCTCACTAACCTTGGCACACCACACGGCGTGTGGGATCTTAGTTCCCAGCCAGGGATCAAACCTGCCCCTCGCCAGCCCCACGTGGCCGCCCTGCAGGGGAAGGGCAGCTTCTTAACCACCGGAGCACCGGGGAGGCCCCTAAACTTCCACCTGCTGTTCTAACATCCCTGATGATCCTTGTCTAAACCATTACTACTGTGATGGCTGCCAAACGGTCATGTTTAATTCCATCATTTCCTCTACACTTATTAACCGGAATGAAGCCGAAAGGAAACTCGCTTTCCTTACTATTTATTTAATCATTCATGTTTTTATATCAGTATTAAGTGCATGGATTTCTAATAAAGACATTTTCAATAAATTCCTTTTTATATATAAATTTCACTGCATTGTTTTCCACAATGGGTTATTACAGGGCACTGACTCCAGCTCCCTGCGAGCAGGTCCCTGCTGGTCTGTTTCACGCCTGGCACTGTGTGTATCGGAATCCGTACTCCGAAGTTACCCCCTCCCCGCTTCCCTTTATTCAATGGCAGTGGTCTTGAATGCTCAGAGTATAATAGTCTGGTGGAATCCCTTCAGGAGCCCGGTCAGCCTTGTTTCTGCACCACTTCGACATATCTGCAATAGTCTTTGAGCATTTTCTTACTTTTGGGCTCTCAACAGTGCTCCAAGTTCATATTATAATACACCAGCCCTAGAGTCCTGATTCCCCTAGAGTCCCTTTAATAGAGACTGATGTTTAGAAATCAAGATCCAGGCTCTGGTGTGCTCATTGCTATGAGATAAACATTACTTCTAGATCCCCTTAGAGCGCGAAGTTAGGAAATGTGTGATATACGCACACCCGCACACACTTGCAGCTCTATCAGTTCTATAATATTCTATTTAGTTAAATGTATCTAGCTTAGATACTGACAAGGATACAGACAGATATAACCGTAATGTGAGCTTAGTCGCTCAGTCGTGTCCGACTCTGTGACCCCATGGACCGTAGCCTACCGGGCTCCTCTGTCCATGGGGATGCTCCAGGCAAGAATACTGGAGTGGGTTGTCACGCCCTCCTCCAGGGGATCTTCCAAACCCAGGGATCAAACCCAGGTCTTCCACACTGCAGGCAGATTCTTCAGCATCTGAGCCACCGGGGAAGCCCATGAATACTGGAGCGGATAGCCTATCATTTCTCCAGGGGAGCTTCCTGACCTAGGAATCAAACCAGGGTCTCCTGCATTGCAGGCGGATTCTTTACCAGCTGAGCTACCAGGGAAGCCCTATAAATAAATAAAGCTCTATAAATGTAGAGCTATCTAGATACAGATATGCAGATAGACCATGAGTTTCCACTGATACCTCCAATTACAAGTCACACAGCAGGATTCCTTCCACCCTCTCCTTTTTGTTTTTGTGACTTTTTTCTCTGCCAGTGAGAAGCCTGGCTCCTACCATCCTGTCTTTGCCTGCCTGCTCAGGCTCTCTGTGTGCAAACAAGCTCCGAGCCCGTGACCATCTCCGCGCTCCCTCCTCACCACGCCCGGGCCACCTCACTTGGCCACCTCGTCAGTCAGCCCTCAAAACACAGGTTTCAGGGACCAAGTCCCTCTCTCACTTCACGGGATTGATTCCCAAGATTCAGGTCAACTCAGGAAGGTTGATGGAGAAGGCAATGGCCCCCACTCCAGTACTCTTGCCTGGAAAATCTCATGGACGGAGAAACCTGGTGGGCTGCAGTCCATGGGGTCACTAAGAGTCGGACATGACTGAGCGACCTCACTTTCACTTTTCTCTTTCATGCATTGGAAAAGGAAATGGCAACCCACTCCAGTGTTCTTGCCTGGAGAATCCCAGGGACGGGGGAGCCTGGTGGGCTGCCGTCTCTGGGGTCGCACAGAATCGGACACAACTGAAGCGACTTAGCAGCAGCAGCAGCAGCAACAGGAAGGTTGATACAAGGCCATTTTCAGCTGTGAAAGATCCACCAGCCCATAATCGTTCACTCTCCGAATGCAGGGTAGGCTAATACAAAGGTTCCATCTCTCCCTTGGTCAAGATCACTGTTTCACTCTCAGATGTCCCTAACTCTGAACGTCTCATCAAAGAGGAGTGATAGCATCAATCTTTCTGCCCATTAAACCCTGAACCCATTATGCAAATAAAACCATCCACTTCTGAGAATTCTGCCCAAATTGGCTCTTTGCGAATTCAGACAAAAATTAGGAGTTTTTAAAATTTGTTCAGTTCAGTTCGGTCGCTCAGTCGTGTCCGACTCTTTGGGACCCCATGAATCGCAGCACGCCAGGCCTCCCTGTTCATTACCATCTCTCGGAGTTCACTCAGACTCACGTCCATCAGGTCGGTGATGCCATCCAGCCATCTCATCCTCGGTCGTCTCCTTCTCCTCCTGCCCCCAATCCCTCTCAGCATCAGAGTCTTTTCCAATGAGTCAACTCTTC
>SJYS01012486.1:41461-65324 GCA_006410695.1 Philantomba maxwellii
AACAGCTCAACTGGAATTCCATCACCTCCACTAGCTTTGTTCGTAGTGATGCTTTCTAAGGCCCACTTGACTTCACATTCCAAGATGTCTGGCTCTAGATTAGTGATCACATCATCATGATTATCTGGGTCGTGAAGATCTTTTTTGTACAGTTCTTCTGTGTATTCTTGCCACCTCTTCTTAATATCTTCTGCTTCTGTTGGTCCAGGCCGTTTCTGTCCTTTATCGGCCCATCCCTGCGTGTTAGGCATGCATTTATTTGTGGCTGTGCTGGGCTTTCCTCTCGGTGCACTGAGAAGCAGTGCTCTCCAGCTGCACAGACTTGTCACCGCCCTGGCTTCTCCTGTTGCAATGCACGGCCTCTAGGCTGGGCCTTCAGTGGTCGCAGCCCGTGGGCTCAGTAGCTGCAGTTCCCTGGGCTCCAGAACACAGGCCCAATAGTTGTGGCTCATGGGCTTACTTGTTCCTTGGCATTTGGGATCCTCCCGGACCAGGGATTGAACCTGTGTCTCCTACATTGGCAAGCAGACTCTTTTACCACTGAGCCACCAGAGAAGCCCGGTGACTTTTTTTTGAGTACCAGGGTTCACACGATTATCAGGTTCTCGTAAGATTTGCAAATGGGTAACCCCTTTGCCGGAGAAGGCAATGGCACCCCACTCCAGTACTCTTGCCTGGAAAATCCCACGGATGGAGGAGCCTGGTGGGCTGTAGTCCATGGGGTCGCTAAGCGACTTCACTTTCACTTCTCACTTTCATGCACTGGAGAAGGAAATGGCAACCCACTCCAGTGTTCTTGCCTGGAGAATCCCAGGGACGGGGGAGCCTGGTGGGCTACCGTCTATGGGGTCGCACAGAGTCGGACACGACTGAAGTGACTTAGCAGCAACCCCTTTGCCTCCACCCACTCCCTGAATAGCCATCAGGGGCTCCCCTTGTGGCCCAGATGGTAAAGAATCTGGCTACAACAAGTGAGACCCACGTTCAGTCTCTGCGTCAGAAAGATCCCCTGGAGAAGGGCATGGCTACCCCCTCCAGTCTTCTTGCCTGAAGAATTCCATGGACAGACGATCCCAGCAGGCTACAATTCATGGGATCGCAAAGAGTCAGACAGGACTAAGCAAGGGACACTTCTACTTTCACTTTCTGTTAGTGTAGAACAAGGGGAAAGACATCTCTTTGCACGACATTTACCACAGTGTAAAATCATTGGTTTGTTGGTCACAAGTCTCTGGATTTTAAGAGTGTTTTGAACACAGCTACTGAATAATTTCTCTTCTTTGCACAGCCCTAGGAGAAGGCGATGGCACCCCACTCCAGTACTCTTGCCTGGAAACTCCCATGGACGGAGGAGCCTGGTGGGCTGCAGTCCATGAGGTCTCTAAGAGTCGGACACGACTGAGCAACTTCACTTTCACTTTTCACTTTCATTCATTGGAGAAGGAAATGGCAACCCACTCCAGTGTTCTTGCCTGAAGAATCCCAGGGATGGGGGAGCCTGGTGGGCTGCCGTCTATGGGGTCGCACAGAGTTGGACACGACTGAAGCGACTCAGCAGCAGCAGCAGCATCTAACGTACTGTCTAGTCATTGTAGACAGCAGAAGCTTTTTAAACTTGTCTTTGAAGCGTCCCTTCCTTTCTCCTCTTTGTACTCAGGGCTCAGTGCACTAGCCGCTCAGGACAAAGGCCCCGGGAGCCTCGTAACCTGGCAGGGCAGACCTTCGCCTGCAGCCTCGGGACGGGAGTCCTTTCAGAGACGCGTCCCTCCTCTGGACACTGGAATGGCCTGATGGAAAGCAGGGGTCCTCAGGGGCTGGTTTCAGCAGGCTCAGCAGCTAGATGTTTCCATCTGAGCTGTCCTCACTGCTGAACTGGAACGTGGGTTTTGACCCCACCCGTATGCACTTCCTCCCCACTCTGAGGCTGGATGAACTCGAGGGTATCAAACGCTTCCCCATCCCACCCCTCGGGGAGCACACTGGGCATCCCCTGCTCTTTTCCTTTCAGCTACATGAGTTCTACAAAATCTACAAGAAGTAGACAATACGCATAATATCTAAACTGTTGCAAGTATAAAGAAAATGAAAATATGGAAGGCTTCCCAATCCTTTTCACATATTAGCATTACCCTAACACCAAACTTAGAGAAAGATAACACAAAAAGGAAAACTCTGTCCAATTGGACTGCAAGGAGATCAAACCACTCCATCCTAAAGGAAATCAACCTTGAATTTTCATTGCAAGGACTGATGTTGAAGCTGAAGCTCCAATACTTTAACCACCTGATGCGAAGAGCTGATTCATTAGAAAAGACCGTGATGCTGGGAAAGATTGAGGGCAGGAGGAGAAGGGGACGCCAGAGGATGAGGTGGTTGGATGGCATCACCAACTCTATGGACATGGGTTCGAGTACAATCCAGGAGTTGGTGATGGACAGGGAGGCCTGGCGTGCTGCAGTCCATGGGGTCACAAAGTCAGACGTGACTTAGCAACTGAACAAAAACTGATACAAAAACCCTAGTAAATATCTGGGAAATAAAATCCAAAAGTATATTATAATAATAATATATCACAACCAAGTAGGGCTTAGCCCAAATATATGAAGATGGTTCACTATTAGAAAATTAACCATGCTAATTCAGAAAAGATGTATTTCAACAAATGCAGAGAAAGCTCTTCATAGCTCAAGCTCTAATCCTGATTTTTAAACATACTTAGCAAACTGGGGTGGAGAAGGTGACGGCACCCGACTCCAGTGCTCTTGCCTGGAAAATCCCACAGATGGCGGAGCCTGATGAGCTGCAGTCCATGGGGTCGCAAAGAGTGGGACACAACTGAGTGACGTCACTCGCACTTTTCACTTTTGTGCATTGGAGAAGGAAATGGCAGCCCACTCCAGTGCTCTTGCCTGGAGAATCCCAGGGGCAGGGGAGCCTGATGGGCTGCCATCTCTGGGGTCGCACAGAGTCGGACATGACTGAAGCGACTTAGCAGCAGCAGCAAACTGGGGATGGAAATTACAAATATAATACTTAATGGTGAACCATTAGAATCATTCCCATTAAAGTCTGAAAAGAGGCTTTCTATATTGTATTATTGATCATAGGACATGTAGTGAGATAGGAAATTAAAGTGAGAATTGTAAACATCAAAGAAGGAAAGACCATAGTGTCAATATGATTGTCTACCGAGTAAATCCAAAGGAAATAGTAAGCAATAAAGACTAAGCAGAGTTCAGCAAGATGACCGGATGTAAGAATTTAAAAAAAAAAAATGAAAACAACTATATGAAACAGCATTTAGTCTTGTTATAAATCAAATAAATATGAATTAAAACAATGCCTTACAAATCATTATTAATTTTTAAAATTCAGTAGTGCAATCTTGCAGGAAGTGATCTGGCAATAAGAACCAGGAAAAGATCCATCCTCTGACTTCACCTGAGACTCTATCCTAAGGAAAGATTCTAAGACATATGATACCTAAAGAAGTTCACAGACTATTTTTACAGAAAAATAGTGGGAAAATAATCTTTTATCCAAAAAGAGAAGGAAGGAATTGGCTAAACAATCACATATCAACTTAAAGAATTTTTTTTTTATCGCTAAAAAAATTCCTTGAGTTCTTTGTAACAACTCTGAAAATGTATTAAATAGTAATAAGTGAAAATAAAGACAGTTTTAATGCTTGCTGTAACAACTACATGCATTTGGAGAAAAGTGTTACAGGAAGTATAGTACAGTCGAGAACTCAGATCCTTTTTTTCTAGCCACGCCTCATGGCATGTGGGCACTTAGTTCCCTGACCAGGAATTGAACCTGCACCCCCTACATTGGAAAGGTAGTGTCTTAACCACTGGACTGCCAGGGAAGCCACAAAGCCTTACCCCCTTAAATTGGAAGCTGTGACTTCAAATCCTGGGGTTACCACTTCTTAGCTGTGAGACTTTGGCCAGATTATCTAATTTGCCTCATTTTCATCACCTGTAAAGAGTTGATCCCTGCAAAGCAACATGAGTAGCAATGTAGTTATAGTAAAGCCACCAATGACCGTTAATTAATGTGGATGCAGTGAAGTGCCAGTGGGCACAGTGTTATGGTAATGAGATCAGGTGTGTTTTCATTCCTGTTTTCTCAATTTTCCATGTTATTATCTTTGCTTTATAGTGAAAGTAGGTATTTCAATTTTTTTAAAGATTTTTTTTGATGTGGACCATTTTTTTTTAGTCTTTATTGAATTTGTTACAGTACTGTTTCTGTTTTATGTTTTGGCTTTTTTCGTCATAAGGCATGTGAGATCTCAGCTCCCTGACCAGGGATGGAACCCACACCCCCTCTATTGGAAGGCAAAGTCTTAACCACTGGCCACCAAGGAAGCCCCAGACACTTTAACATTTACACACGCATTTTTAAAGGAGCCTCGTTTCTAGTCTTCACTCATCCCTCCTCTTGCCTGTGATCCCATCTCCACTCCCTCCTGCTACGTGGGGTCTGGTTCCGCTCATCACCTCCTTGGAGTTATCTCAGACTCCCCTCCCGATCCACTAAATAAACGTGTCCCGAAACGGAATCTTTACTCCATTCCCTCCACCGTCACACTTCTTCAGGGGAAAAAAAAATTCACAATACTTTTCTCTAATTCTAATTTCACTCTTCAGTATATTGGAATCTGAATTCTAACAATGTCACTAGTTCCCTTACTGTTCAAAGCTGGTTTTCTTTATTCTATTTCCCCTATCGCAGACGTTTTTAACACTGCGGGTCACTTTCTCCTTGACGCTCTCTTCCCTATCCTTTCACATTTAGAAAGGAGGATGTGAAAGGGAGGAGGAAGCAGGGGTTTTAGAATCGCCTGTATCGGAAACCGAAGCTGGTCTCCGCTCCTACGCGAGGTCAGGTCTGAAGCCGTAGACTGCAGAACCCATCCAGAAAGGAGAAGCAGGACGGCCAAGTGAGAAGAGGGGAAACCCAGCGAGGGAACCAGAGAGCAAAGGGGTCAGAGGCCAAAGAACGCCCTGAGCCCCAAGGGGAACAGGAGTCTGCAGACGCAAAAGAGAAAATTCTGCAGAATCCCTGTGACCAGTTCAGCGAAACTGTGTTCTCCGGTCTCTCCTTTATTCCCGGAACATTTTAAGGATGCTCCCTTTCTGTTCCTCAATACCACCTTCTTCAACCTACGTTTTCCTTCTATCCCACTCACTCATCCAGCCCTCCTCCTATTTATCCAACATATATTTACTGGATGGCCACTATAAGCTGGGCACTGTGATATGCCACGAAGCTATGCGAAAAATACGAGGAAATCCTGGTCCTCAAGAATTCACGTAGTTGGGACGTCTCTGGTGATTCAGTGGTTAAGACCCCACGCTTCCACTGGGGGAAGAGCAGGTTCGATCCCTAGTAGGGGAACTAAGATCCCACATACCACATGGCAAGGCCAAAATGTTTTAAAAATAAAAAAATAAAATAATTACCTAGCTGACATTCCTTTTCCTGCCTCACACGTTCCCCAAGGTTCCTGCCCAGATCGTCTCGTCCCACCCCCACCCACGGCTCCGGCTGTCTCCCTGGCTGTTTCATCTGGCACCCTGCAGACGTCTCACACTCAGGACCACAAGCTCCAGGTGTTCCCCAGATACCTATGGGCCACCAAACCGGAAGATGTCTCATTATTAACCAAGAAACTCCTAAGTTGTCCATCAACTTCCCTGTCTTTCACCACATAGATCCACAACCGGATGGCAATTCTTAACAATATCATATCCTAAAAGCTTCTCAGAATGGCTCTTTCCTATCCGTTCTTTGTGCTGCTGCTGCTAAGTCACTTCAGTCGTGTCTGACTCTGTGTGACCCCATAGACGGCAGCCCACCAGGCTCCCCCCGTCCCTGGGATTCTCCAGGCAAGAGCACTGGAGTGGGTTGCCATTTCCTTCTCCAATGCATGAAAGTGAAAAGTGAAAATGAAGTCGCTCAGTCGTGTCCGACTCTGTGTGACCCCATGGACTGCAGCCCACCAGGCTCTTCCGTCCATAGGATTTTCCAGGCGAGAGTACTGGAGTGGGGTGCCATCGCCTTTTCCGCTCCATTCTTTCTAACTCTGCATTAATTTCAGGCCATCATTACCTTGAAATAGCCTAACTATCCAATATCTTTCCCTTCCAGTCCACCGTTATTATTGATAACATATATATCTTTACAAAAAGCAAATTGTAGTTATTTCCTCCCTCATGAAGACCCACCATTGCTCTCTACCCACACGTTTTACTCCTGCGTTGTGGACCTTTCGATTTCTTCTTCATCTCCTACCGCTATGCTGGCTAAACAGAATTGTTTACACCTCCCAACTCAAGAAGCTTTGGCCACGTTGTATGCCATTCTTGGCTCAAGGTGCCTCAATCCTATTTCCCATCTGACAGATACTGACACATTTTTTTAAGGACTCAGTTCAGGCACTCAGTCATGTCCAACTGTGACTCCATGGGCTGCAGCAATGCCAGGCTTCCCTGTCCATCACCAGCTCCTGGAGTTTACTCAAACTCATGTCCATTGAGTCGGTGATGCCATCTAACCATCTCATTCTCTGTTGTCCCCTTCTCCTCCTGCCTTCAATCTGTCCCAGCATCAGGGTCTTTTTCAATGAGTCAGCTCTTCGCATCAGGTGGCCAAAGTATTGGAGCTTCAGCTTCAGCATCAGTCCCTCCAGTGAATATTCAGGACTGATTTCCTTTGGGATGGACTGGTTGGATCTCCTTACAGTCCATGCAGGATCTTAATTCTCCACCCTGGGATTGAACCCACGACCCCTGCACTGGGGTCACAGTCTTCGCCACTGGACTGCCAAGGGAGTCCCCGACGCCTTTCTAACAGGCGCAAGCGCTACTGGTGCTGCGAAGGCCTTCCCATCCCCTCCAGACAAAACTGCCTGAGTTGTCCATGGAGCTCCACGTTTACAGGGCACCTCTGTTAAGGAAGAATCACATTTGCTTTCTACTCACATAGACATCTATATAGCATTTGTTTAGTTATCGTCTTCAATGTTGGAGTGACAACCTGAACCCACAGGGTAGGGACCACGCGCGTCTCAACTGTTGGTGCCTGGACCCAGCGTAACAGTCGCGAGTCTTAACTGAAAGAACCAATAAGTCACAGAATACTGAGTGGAAAAAGAAAAATGTTTCTGAAAAAACCTATGTGAATACTAGGATACAACATGTACTGCAGAAAGAAGATTGAGAAGATGCAGACTGAGGGATGGAATGTAAGTCAAGGAAGAAAGGGGGAAAGTGTTAGGAAAAACTTACACTTGGCCAGCAAGGCATCCGATCAAAAAACTTCCCAGAGTATATGGGTCTGACGTGATCTGGAGGCTCTCCTCCCGGCTCAGCGTTCTCAGCCGCCCTTTGCTGCTCAGGCTGTTGGGCCAGCTGGCACTCAGGTTCTATCACCAAGCCCATCCGGGGCTCCATCTCGGTCGGCTCCTCTGGGCGGGTGAGCCCCACGTCCACCTCCACGGGAGGCTCCATCTCTGTGCTGGGCCTCATCACCACACAGGCGGACTCTCCTTCCAGTTCCCCTCCACGCTCCATCCCCAAAGCAGGTAGCTTGCCCGCTGGCACCACGAACCCTTCAGGGTCACCAGTCACAGGACATCTCCTGCCCCCTGAGGCCTGTGGACTTCCACACGTCTGGCCCAGGGGAGGCTGTGTCACCTTTTCTGGACAATACCCTGCCAGGAAACGCTCCTTTTCTAAACCCACTCTTCCAGGCAACGCGCTCAGAGGAGGTTTTGTTTCCTGTGCGGCTGAGACCCTGTGGACTCCTAAATTACTCCCATCCATGAAGGTCCTAGAAATATTCTGTCTTTTCAATCTCAGTTCAAGCCCCTTGCACGATGGAGGTCTTATTTCTGGTGATGCCATCCTCTCCTCACATGTCTTACTACATGGGAAATCTTTTCCTAAGCCCACTCTGAGCCCCAGCCCCGTGGGAGATGTTGTTCCCATGAAGACTCTCCTCTCTTGTAAGTCATCCCCTCCTTCCGGGGCGAGTCCCACCTCCGTGCTCAGGGGAGATTTCCTCCCAGATGCCGTCATTCCCGGTCCAAGGGCACTCATCTCTGAGGGGTAAGCTGGACCGGGCTGGAGGGGAGCTCCTAACCCCTTGGAGGGCCCCAACCCTTTGGGGGACGGCACTCTCAGGAAAGAGCACATCTCCACCCCGAGTCCCTGCCCGTCCAGCACCTAGCGGGGTTCGCAGGGAAGAGGAGACAAGGTCTGTTTACCCGGTTCCCTGGGAAACGGGGGCGGGGCTTGGAGCGCGAGCCGCGCCCCCCTCTTCCCTCCTCTCTCTCCCGCATCTCTCCTTCTTACTCCCGTACCCTCGCCGCCTCTCTACCCTCTCCTTCCACCCCTCTTTAGTAGACGGGAGGGCAAGAAAATTGCTTGAAATATGTGGTTCTGGGCTCTAGAGCAAATGATGCCCAGCTTCTCAGAAGGCGGTCCCCTCGGGGCGGGTTCGGCCAGGGGTCTCCTCCCCGCGGCGGGCCTGTCGACTTCACTGGTGTTCAGGGAACACTAGCCCTCTCTCCGGTGGTGGGCGCCAGTTCTGCGTCCAGGCTCGTGCAAGCACCTGCACACTGCATGGAGTTCTCTCAGTGCTCAAGAACTCCTTTAAAAGAAACCGGTGAAGCTGTGTCTGGCAGCTGCGGTAAGGACCATCTTAGAAGCGTGACTTGCACTTCACTAACGGTACCTTAAAGAGCATTTCCAGTAACTATAGTAAAGCTTGGAACGAGTCACACAACAGTGCACGATGGGCTTTTTTACCTACTTAGTGATCGTTGGCTGCACGGGGTCTCTGCCGTGCGCGGCGTTTCCCCAGGGGCAGCGAGTGGGGTCTACTCTCCAGTGGCGACGCGAGGGCCTCTCACTGGAAGGGCTGCTTCTGTTGCAGAGCACGGCTCCAGGGCTCGGCAGCTGTGGCTCAGGCTTAGCCTCCCAGAGGCATGTAGCACCCTCCCGGACCAGGGATCAAACCTGGTGTCATCTGCGATGGCAGATGGACTCCCAACCACTGGACTCCCAGAGAAGCCCCCCGGAATATTGGATTTTTAAAATACTGTGGCAAACTCAAACTTACATATGGGATTTTCTTTAAACTCTTTCAAGTTTTCATGAATATGTATTTGAATATTTGTCACGTTGGACAGGGAGGCCTGGCGTGCTGCAATTCATGGGGTCGCAAAGAGTCAGACACAACTGAGCGACTGAACTGAACTGAACATATGCTGGGGGCTTCCCTGGGGGCTCTGCTGATAAGAATCTGCCCACGATTCAAGAGCCCTGGGTTCAGTCCCTGGGTCAGGAAGATCGTCTGGAGAAGGAAATGGCAACTACTCCAGTGTTCTTGCCCGGGAAACCCCAGGGACAGAGGAGCCCAGGTGCTACAGTCCACGGGGTCCCAAGGGAGTCGGACACGGCTTTCCAACTACCAGCCGCAGTGAGGGGCAGGGGGCCACTGGGTGGCCAGTGGGTGGGGCCCTTTCACAAGGTGAGGGGAGAGCGCCATGGAGAAGGTGGGCCACTGGCACGGAGGGAAGCCCTCCACCATCAGCAGGCTCGGCAGGCCCCTGGCGGGCGGCGCTGAGCTGAGGCTGCAGGACGCCCTGCAAACGCACGAGCTTTCGAAACCTGACCAGCTCAGGTTCCCACTTTTTCTCACTGCCTTGCCACCAGGCCTACAGCTCCTCCTGGCAGAATTACCTTTCCTTTTTTCTCCAAACTGTCCCAGTTAAAAGCAAACGTTACCATTCATCACTATCTTTGCAGAGAGTCATTCTTCAGCTACACAATCAAGGGAAGACAGATTTCTTGGAGGAGAAGGAAGAAGACATGGAGTGTTGTGGGTGGCTGAGAGACGCAAGGTACTGGGAATTCTCCAGTTCGTGTTTAGAGATTTGGGGGCAAAGGCAGCCCTCGAATGCTGTGCCGAGCTCTGTATGACTGTATTTAGGCTCTATCCATTTTGATACACAAAAATGTATCAAATTATCTGTCCTCCTCAGGTATCCTGGGTTAGGAAAAAAAAAAAAGCATATTGTGAGTGGAAGTACAAGGGCAAAGCTCTACTGTGGCATTTCCAGCTCTCCAGAATCAGCACTGCATCGCAGAAGACCAGGCACTGAGCAGCGCTTCCCCGGGCGCACACTCGTGGCTAAACTATAAAATACCATGGGGTGAATTCATGAACGAAGTGAGGTGTGTTTTTTTGGCCATGGCTTGCGGCTTGCTGGTCTTAGTTCCCAGAACATTGAGCGTGGGCCCCTGTAGTGAAAATGAGGACTTCTAATGACTAGACTGCCAGGAAATTCCCTCATGAAGGAGGTGAGTTAATAGACAAAATTGGTAAGAAGAAATGAATGAGGAAGCAATAGCCCAGAGCAATGATGGGGAGTTCCTTAACAATGAATAAATTTCGGCATCCATGCATTACCTGCGAGGTCTCAAGTCAGATGTTCACCATTCCAAATGTAATTAAACTCAGGAGTTCCTTGGCGGTCCAGTGGATAGGACTTGGCGCTTTCACTGCCAAGGGCCAGGTTTGATTTCTGGTTGGGGAACTAAGATCCCACAAGCCAGGTGGCACTGCCAAAAAAAAGTAAGTTCACAAAGATTTTGGTGGTCCCTATTATATCAATCAACGTTCCTCTGGGAGGAACTGAAATCATGAATAAATTATGGTCCTGGCCCCGAAGAACCTTAAAATCCTAATGGGAATGAAAGCCTAAGGGGGAAAGTCTAGGCAGACACTTTCTAGCTGTAAAATAAGGCAGACGGATATCAGAACTATTACAGACAGTAAAGTGCCATGAAATTACAGGAATAAGATCACTCCGGAGAAGAATCCTCAGATGCCGCCCAAAGGAGCCCGCAACCTGGCCAAGGTGAGACCTGAATGAGGAGAGGGCATGATGTTCCAGACGCAGAGAAAAAAGTGGTCAAAGATGCCAAAACGGAAAGTGGCGACGCTGTGGATCACAGAGAAGGCTGGCATGATGAGGGTACAAGGCAAGTATTGGGAGGAGCGGGGACTTAGAATGAAAGAAACACGGGCTGGGACCAGAGTTGAAGAACCTTGCTAAACTCTGTTCAGCGACTGAATGTCTCTGGGTAGGATTGACTGGTGAAGGGGTAAAGAATGGATTGAAAAGGCAGGCGTATGCATTAATTCCAGTTTATATGAATACTATCATGGCCCAGGCTTTGGGAATATAGCTCAGATTTGGGGATTAGAGAATTTGGGGTGATAAAATGGACATGAAGAGCTCAAAATGATTCTGCTTTTTCAGGTCTAGGTGACTGAGAGGCTGTGAATACCAGTCATCAAGCAGAATCAGGTTTGGGATGCATAGTTCTCGTTTTGGACATACTGTTGACTCGCCAAAATTAATATGATATATCCCATTTCCTGATTCTTCCTGGGACTGTTCAACAGGTATCACCATGACTAACACACCATATTGGAACCACCCCTGGGGATAACGTGCCACAGACACCATTTACACATGACACATAATGCTCTTGGGGTTAGTAACTGGGGAGCTGATCTGAAAGACTGGCTGCTCAAGGATTCAAATTACCTTCATTGCAAAATGTTGCCTGAGCACCCACAGGGTTCAGTTCAGTTTAGTCACTCAGTCGTGTCTGACTCTTTGCAATCCCATGAATCGCAGCACGCCAGGCCTCCCTGTCCATCACCAACTCCTGGAGTTCACTCAGACTCACATCCGTCGAGTCCGTGATGCCATCCAGCCATCTCATCCTCGGTCGTCCCCTTCTCCTCCTGCCCCCAATCCTTCCCAGCATCAGAGTCTTTTCCAGTGAGTCAACTCTTCGCATGAGGTGGCCAAAGTACTGGAGTTTCAGCTCTAGCATCATTCCTTCCAAAGAACACCCAGGGCTGATCTCCTTCAGAATGGACTGGCTGGATCTCCTTGCAGTCCAAGGGACTCTGCGGAGTCTTCCCCAGCACCGCAGCTCGAAACCCACAGGGCGCCTCAGCCCGAGTGCATGCGTGCCTGTGCGCACGCTCAGTCACTGTCATTTCCAGCTCTGCAACCTCATGGGCTGCAGCCCGCCGGGCTCCTCTGCCCGTGGAATTTTCCAGGCAAGAATATTGGGGTGAGTTACCATTTCCTACTCCAGGGGATCTCTAAAATAAATATGAATACAATACAGAGATATTATCATTAATAAATGAAACAAATACAATAGTATGATTACTGCAAATGATTCTGTACAAAAATACCATGAAGTTATAGTTCACAGGAAATGGAAACAATGATTGACCTCACCCCTATTATGTGAAAAAATGTACACCAAAAAATGCAGAGATCAATGTATGTAAGAATGGCAAAGATCTACAAGCAGGACACTGCCTCGAGTTAGTGAAATAGGGTAACAGACGTTTTGTGCATTGCTGGTTGGAGGACAGTGTGGAAAAATGTATCAGAATTACAAAGTATGTAACTTTTAACAGCAATCAACTGGGAGAACTTTGTTACAGAAATACATCAGAAATGGCTTATTAATTAAATTACTCTCTGCAGCACTTTATTGTTGTTGTTATTCAGTCCTGTCTGGCTCTTTGTGACCCCACGCACTGCAGCACACAGGCTACCCCGTCCTTCTTCACTTCCCAGAGCTTGCTCAAGCCCACGTCCATCGAGTAGGTGATGCCACCCAACCATCTCATCCTCTGCTGCCCCTTCTCCTCCTGCCTTCAATCTTTCCCAGCATCAGGGTCTTTTCCAATGAGTCAGCTCTTCACATCAGGTGGCCAGAGTATTGGAGCTTCAGCTTCAGCATCAGTCTTTCCAATGAGTGTTCAGGGTTGATTTCCTTTAGGATGGACTGGTTTGATCTCCTTGCAGTCCAAGGGACTCTCAAGAGTCTTCTCCAACACCACAGTTCAAAAGCATCAATTCTTTGGCGCTCAGCCTTCTTTATGGTCCAGCTCTCTCATCTGTACATGACTGCTGGAAAAACCATAGCCGTGACTAGACGGACCTGTCAGCAAAGTGGTGTCTGCGCTTTAATACGCTGCCTAGGGATTAGATTTTCTTCCAAGGAGCTTCCAAGAAGCAAGTGTCTTTTGCTTTCATGGCCGCTGTCACCATCCTCAGTGATTTTGGAGCCAAGAAAATAAAATCTGTCACTGTTTCCATTGTTTCCCCATCTATCTGCCATGAAGTGATGGGACCAGATGCCATGATCTTAGTTTTCTAAATGTTGAGCTTTAAGCCACCTTTTGCACTCTCCTCTTTGATTTTCAAGCGGCTCTTTAGCTCCTCTTGGCTTTCTGCTGTACAGGTGGTGTCACCTGCTTATCTGAGGTTACTGATACTTCTCCTGGCCATCTTGATTCCAGCTTGTGCTTTAACCAGCACTGCAGCACTAACACCCCGAAATATGAAGCTGCGATCTGAAACTAGAATTGACAAGACTATTGATACGTTTCATTCAATAGATTGCTGATACAGCCAAGAAAAATGAGGACACTTTTCATAAAATGATTAGAAAAATCAGTGTATTTTCCGATGGCCACAAGATTTCACGCATATTCTTGTTAAAACACGATCCTGGCTTTCTTTCCTCAAATCTGTACAGTCTGTGACTTGAGCATCACTGATGCTATCTCTGTGAAATTTTGGGGGTAGGTCATAAAAAGCCACCCAGCCTCTGCCTGGTATCTTGGGGACATTCATGCTTGAACCCAGCGACATGCTGTGAGGAAACCAAAAACAGCAGGCAGGCCATAGGCAGGGATTCTGGCAGCTGAGATCCAGACATGCTGAGATCCCTGACATGCCGAGGTGACGTGAGCCCCAGGACTGACCCCCCGCCATGACATCAGAACATCACCTAAGCCCACTCAACCCCAAGAGACAGTGATTGTTTTAAATGACTAAGCTTTGGAGCCATTTGTTTCTGAACAATAGATAACTGGGACAGTAATAGAGAGAGAAATAAAAAGCCTATTGCAGAGTCGGCCATGTTTTAGATTGCATAAAGTGGAGAAAATACATAGAGTTGAATATAACAGTAACTTTGCAAAAACAAAGTTAACGCTACCTCTGGGGAAAAGAACTGGAAAAAGAACTAAGTAGTCAGAAGATAGGAGTGAGGCTTTTCAACATACATCTTTTGAATTTTGATTCACAAGAACAAACTAATGAGAAAATAAAAATGCCATACGTGTGGATGGCATAGAAATGAAGACAGTGGTGCTAACTTTGGAACAGGAGTGACTTGAACTTTTATTTTAAAATACTTTCATCTTTTCCTTATAAATCAATACATAAGGGTGTTCTGTACCTGTCAAGTACAATACATTTTATAACAGAATGCTTATATTACGCATATCCTGACCCTAAACTACCAATTCCAGAATACAAGTGGCACTGAAGAAAGATTTGTCCTTAATCCCAGCTATCAGACAGCCAATACAGAAGTCCTCACAACAGGGCTATAAATAAACAGCAAATTGGAAAAAAAAAAAAAAAAACCCTCATCCTGAGGAAAAATCGATTTAACACTCTACCAAATTCCGAAAGGATTTTTGTTTGGTTTGGTTTCAGATGCCCAGACTGCCTGTTGTCTGAGGCTGTAGTGAAACAAGTTGTTTATTTAACTTTTTATTTTATACTGGAGTCCAGCCAATTAACAATGTCTGTGCCAGTTTCACTCGGGACTCAGCCGTCCATAGATGCGCATCCATTCCCCCAGGGCAGCTTCTCGGCGCCACAGGGGCGGAGAGTCCGCCTGCCGATGGGGAGACGCAAGAAGCTCGCATTTGACCCCTGGGCGAGAGAGGCCTCGAGGAGGCATGGCGACCGCTCCAGTCTCTGCCTGGAACATTCCGTGGACGAGGCAGCCTGGCAGGCCTCAGTCCCCGGCGTTTCAGAAAGCGGGGCCGGGCTCCGGTGCACACGCCGCCGGCCCCAGCGCCCCTCCCGGCGGGCGGCGTCCCCGGCGGGGCGGCAGGCGCCCGGGGCGCGCGTTCAGCACCCCCGGCCCCGCTCCCGGCAGCCAGGCCCGCTGGCTGGCTGGCTCCTGCAGAGGACGCTGGCGAGCGCCTGGCTCTCGAGTGGAGCGGCGCTTAGGGGCGCAGCCTCTGAGCCAGTCTGCCATCCGGACGGCCTCGGCACCCCGCCCGGATTCTGCACGAGCTACACGCGCTCCGGGCGCGGCCTCCACCAGCGCAGCGGGCAGCGCCTCCGCGGGCAGCGCCTCCGCGGGCAGGGCCTCCGCGGGCAGGGCCTCCACCAGCGCAGCGGGCAGCGCCTCCGCGGGCAGCGCGCGGGCAGGGCCTCCGCGGGCAGCGCCTCCGCGGCCCGACTGGCCCTGCGGGCCGTCCGCCCCGCGCCGGGCGCCGAGACCGCCCCGGGGGCCGCGGTCCAGCGGAGGCCGCCGGGCACCAGGCGCCTCACGCAGGAGGCAGGGGGGAGCCCCCGTGAAGAACTAGCGCCAACAGTGACCCGTGGCAGGAGACTCTGAAGCGGCCCATCGCTTCCCAGCGTGGCCTCCCCACCAGCACCGGCACAGCCCTCGGGAGGGCAGCTCGCCGCGGGAGGCCCCCCGCCTAAACGGACGCCGCGGGCCCGGCCTCCTCCCGGAGGGAGCGGCCCTCGGCGGCCTCCCCCGCCCGGCCCCGCGCCGCGCGCCAGCAGCCTCCCCTGCCGGAGTCTGCCCACCGAGCAGGGCCGGGGACACCGCGCCGGCAGCCACTGCCCTGGGCCGGCCCGCGCTCCAGGGCGCCCCGAGAGCAGGGCAGCGGAGCAGCCCCGCCCCGCCGCCCCCGGCCCACGGCCGAGGCGGCCCCAGGCAGCCCCCGGACAGCAGTGGCGCGCGCGAGGCGGGGCTGCGCGCGCAGGCGCCGCCGCGGGTGGGAGTGGCCTGCGGCTGGGCCCGCCCCGCGGCGGGCGGGGTCACGTGAGCCGGCGGCCCCGCCCCGCGGCGGGCGGGGTCACGTGAGCCGGCGGCCCCGCCCCGCCAGGGCGGGCTCTGGAGCGGGCGGGGGCGCGGACGGAGCGGGCGGCGGGCGACGGCGGAAGTGACGGAGGGGCGCGCCCGCTACGTGCGGCGACGTGGCGGCGAGGCCGGCGCCCGGCGGCGGAAGTGGCCCTGGCGCCGGGCCTGGAGTGTTGTGTTTTGGTTCGCGGAGCAGCCGGCGGCGGGCCTGAGGGGAGGAGGGAGGAGGAGGAAGAACCGGTGGGAGCGCGAGGCCGGGCGGCGGCGGCGGCGAGAAGGGGAAGCGGAAGGCGGCGCGGAGAGAGGCTGACGGAGCCCGGCGGGGGCGGCGCCGCGGCGCGGGCCGCGCTCCGGCCAGCCTGAGGGGAGCGGCGCGGTGGAGGACGCGCCGCCGCCGCGCTCTAGGCCCCGCCCGGCCGCGCCCGGAACCCGCCGCCGGAGCCCCGGCGCCGCGGCCCCGCGCGCTGCGAGCCCAGGTACCGCGCCGGCCGCGCGCCCGCGAAGCGGGTCAGCGCCGCGGGCCGCGCCGTCACGGGCCCAGCCTGCCGGCTCGCGCCGGGGCCCTGGCGCCCGCCGGAGCGCCCCGCGGGCCAGGCTCCGGGGCCGGCGCGGAGCGGCGGGGACCCCCTGCTCCCTGCTCAAGATGGCGCCGCGGGAGCGGGCCGGGCTCGGGGAGGAGGCGCGAGGGCTGCGCGCGGGCCGGTCGGCGCTGCCGCCGGCGGCTCAGGCGGGCCCCGAGGGGGAAGCTGGGCCCCCGGCCCGTGTGAGTCCGGGGAGCTCCGCCCACCCCGGCCCCGAGCCGGGGAAGGAGGGAGCCGGCGGCCCGGGGGCTCTCGTCCCCGCTCTGGAAGGCGGGGAACCGCGGCCTGAAAGCAGCCCGCACGGCTCGGCCGCCGAAGCCCTCGGACGGTAGAGCCCTTGAACGTGCTCTGCTGTTCGCCTCCCTGCAAACTGGCTGCTCTCTGAAGACGTTGAGACTTTTTAAGCTCTGAACGTCATAATTCGCTTACTTGGTTTTTGTGTTTTGCTGAAGTTGGAGCCTGTGTCCAATCAGTTGCCTTTCATAACTAGTGAGGAAAAAAAACCCCACATGGACACCACTGCGATTATTCAGGGCAGTTCAGAAACTTGATTCTTAATTTAAAATGGGGATCATAAGAGCTTCTTAGGATTGCTGTAAGCCTAATTCGTGGAATGGTGATTGGCATAAAATAAATGCCTAGTAAATGTTAGCTGCTGTTATGAATTCAATTTTGATCAAAGAGCACCCAGAAGGACTTTACAGAATAGCAGTTATTTTCAAAAGATTTAAAATGCATTTTCTGCAAAATCTTGGGTTTTGGAAAACAAAAGTTTGTAATGAATACAAATGAATATTACAAAATATAGCTTTTAACCTTCATGTAATGCAAACTATATTCATAATTAGATTTAGTTAATATTTTTGTTTGAGGTCCTTGGAGGGAACTATAACCAAAGCTAAATCTTTTTTTTTTTTCCCTTTAATGCGCATCTGATGTTTTCCCTGAAATTTCGGGAGGACTATAGGAATTCAAAGCATGTTGTCCTTGATGAGTAATTCAGTTTGCTGTTTTGTAGGTAATAGCTGGGAAGTGTTTCAGTTGCTGTTGTGTGCGATATATGAAGAGTTGTTGGTACATTTTCAGTTTACATGACATTCTATTGATATTTGGTCATTATTTCATCAAAGGGGCACTTTAATTGCCCATTTTCAATCGCTGCTATGTGTTGACCACTGTCTCAGAAATATTGTACGTATATATTCTCTTAATTTCTCACAGCAGTTATGAAAATTGGTTAATCCCGAGTAGAGAGTTTGAAATGAAGACACTTGCTCCAACAGAAATTAGCATAGTTATATCGAATTAGATCCCCAAATGTATGTTTGGGAGTGGTGGGAGGATAGATGTGAGATTGGAGCATTTTTTTAATCACAGAAAATTCTTTATGCAGAAGCAGGAAGAATAGTATAATGAAGCCATCAACTAGCTTCAGTTATCTTGTTTTATTTATACCCCCATTGTTTGGGAGCAACTCAGATCTATTATTTCATTTGTAAATATTTTAGGTACAGTATGTATTACTGAAAGATAAGAGGTCTTCAGTGCTGCCGTTTAAATAAAGTAGAGGAGACTTTATTGTCTTGGATATTTATTAATGAGTTCATTGTTAAGAGAGGTTCTTCTATAAACTCATTTCATGGGCAAGACAAATTTCTTATGAGGTACCTAAATAAAATCCAACAGTGACTTGAGAAGGAGAATCATCGTATTTAATGTTATTAAGTACAGATCAGATTTTGATTAAAAGTAGAAGAAAGCTATTATGATTGATTTGTGGGTTAGTTAGTGTTAGTCGCTCAGTCGTGCCCGACTGTTTGCGACCTCAAGGACTGCAGCCCACCAGGCTCCCTGTCCCTGAGATTTTCCAGGCAAGGATACTGGAGTGGGTTGCCATTTCCTTCTCCAGGGAATCTTCCCAACCCAGGGATCAAACCCGGGTCTCCTGCACTGCAGGATTCTTTACTGACTGAGCTAATGATTTGTGAGTAGCTTGGAAAATAATTTTTTATAAAGTTTGCTAATATCTTTGAGAATTATCATTATTAAATGATGAAGACTTAGAAGTTGCACTTTAGGCTAGTCTTTTCTAAGTGTGTTAAATAGAAAATAATGACACGTTTAATTGTTAGCCCCAAAACTACAGATAAGTATAAGTAAGTAGGACACTAATTCACTCACCATCCAAAGAACCGCTGTTAACCGTTCCATGGATGATGTATTTGAGAACATGAGAATACAGTATTAAATCCTTTAGCCACCAGACATAGATCTATTTAAAATATTTGTTGCTCCAAAGTTACCATTAAATAAAATAAACGTGCCATTTACAAGGAGCCTTCAAATAATAATGGCTGACTTTTATTGAACTTAACTGTTTTACGCTCTAAGATTTTTCCCTTAATTGACAATTTTATTCAGAACCGTTTTAAACTAAGTAATCTAGTTCCAGAACCAGAACTAGTCACCTTTCAGGTTGCGTGGGTTGAAAATCAGCTCTGTTGAAGCTGTCATGTAACTGTGTGACCTCAGTCAAGTCACCTAACCTTTCTATGCCTGTTTCCTTATTTTTTAAGGATTGAAATAGGCAACTTTGTAGGATTGTTGAGTGGCTATGTTAAGTAATTAAAACCATTTGGCACAAAATTGAGTCTTTAATAAAGGTTAGATTTAAAATGTTTACAGAGCCTTAAAAATTACAGTATGATTTTAGGCTCAAAGCTCATGCCTTTACTTATTAATCAAGGCAGTGAATTAAAGTAAATGACAGTCAGTGTCCAATAGAGGTTATAATTGTTATGTATTACTGTGTTACAGGCAAAATTTTAAAGTGATAATATGAGGTTTGCTTTGTTTTGCTGATTTATATTTTTAATTACTTCAAATTTGTTTTTTTACAGGTTTCTTTACCTCCAGAAAGAAAAGAATTGACACCTTGCATCCTGGAAGTTCATTTAGGAAACTGAAATTAGGGACTTCTTTCAAATTTGGACATGGCTAATCGAGGCGCAGCAAGACCCAACGGGCCAAACACTGGGAATAAGATCTGCCAGTTCAAACTGGTGCTTCTGGGGGAGTCTGCTGTTGGCAAGTCGAGCCTTGTGCTTCGTTTTGTGAAGGGCCAGTTTCATGAATTTCAGGAGAGTACCATCGGGGGTGAGATTTTCTTTTACCTTTCTTCATTTAATTGACTCATACATTGACAAATAAGATTTTACAGTTCTGATTGTATGATGATGGGTAACTAAATAGGTCACAGAATGAATAAAAGAGCTGAGCTGCAGACTCAAGCTTTATAGCTTGATTGTTGATGAGATAATGTGTTTTAATATTTTGATTTTCTGGTTACCTCCAAGATGATAAAATACAGATGCAAACATGAGAAGAATCAGTGTCCTAAGTCTCAGATTTGATTGCTATCTTTCTTGATAATGTTTGAAAGCATTTTCAAATTATCATACGTCTGCTGAATTGTGTTGGCTTTGGAATGAATGGCGAAAATAGTAAACGCAAAGAGTAAAAGAGTTACCATTTAAATTCTAAATAACTGGACTATTTACAAATTACACTGATTTGCTAAATTAGTTACATTTTATTAAACATGTTTAAGAATGCTCCTGCTGCTGCTGCTAAGTCGTTTCAGTCATGTCCGACTCTGTGCGACCCCATAGACAGCAGCCCACCAGGCTCCCCCATCCCTGGGATTCTCCAGGCAAGAACCCTGGAGTGGGTTGCCATTTCCTTCTCCAGTGCATGAAAGTAAAAAGTGAAAGTGAAGTCGCTCAGTCGTGTCCGACTCCTAGCGACCCCATGGACTGCAGCCCACCAGGCTCCTCCGTCCATGGGATTTTCCAGGCAAGAGTGCTGGAGTGGGGTGCCACTGCCTTCTCCAAGAATGCTCCTAGGGTGAGGGAAGAGAAGAAGTGAGTGATTAATGAAGAGGGACGTGAAAGGGAAATGAGACCTGGAGAGAAAGTGAAAGAAAAGGGGAAAGCAGTGGCGTCAAGACTGCTCACAGGGCCACAGGGACGGTGTTCAGACAGTGGGGAGGGAAGGTGTGGGACCAGGAGGAGACAGCCAGCAGTGCCGCCCTGGGGAGATCCCTGAGCTTAGACCTGCCGCTGTGCATAGCAGTGGGGCTGAGCCCTTTTTGGTTTTGGGTAATGTGTCAAATGAGCTTTTGAATTAGGTAATGTCAGAGGAACCACCCAGCTTTAAGATTCACGCTACTTTGCAAGAGGTGTGTCATTAAGCAGGACCATATTTTTTCAGGTGGTCACGAGTATATTTTCAACCTCATGCTTTAAAGAGNCCAGGCTCCTCCGTCCATGGGATTTTCCAGGCAAGAGTGCTGGAGTGGGGTGCCACTGCCTTCTCCAAGAATGCTCCTAGGGTGAGGGAAGAGAAGAAGTGAGTGATTAATGAAGAGGGACGTGAAAGGGAAATGAGACCTGGAGAGAAAGTGAAAGAAAAGGGGAAAGCAGTGGCGTCAAGACTGCTCACAGGGCCACAGGGACGGTGTTCAGACAGTGGGGAGGGAAGGTGTGGGACCAGGAGGAGACAGCCAGCAGTGCCGCCCTGGGGAGATCCCTGAGCTTAGACCTGCCGCTGTGCATAGCAGTGGGGCTGAGCCCTTTTTGGTTTTGGGTAATGTGTCAAATGAGCTTTTGAATTAGGTAATGTCAGAGGAACCACCCAGCTTTAAGATTCACGCTACTTTGCAAGAGGTGTGTCATTAAGCAGGACCATATTTTTTCAGGTGGTCACGAGTATATTTTCAACCTCATGCTTTAAAGAGGCAGACACTTTCTTTCGCTTCTGAAACACATGAGCTAGGCGCGCTTTGGCATATGGCGGCTCCTTTGGAGTCCGCCTTTCAGAAGCGTGACTGGCACTGTCCGTTGAGTGTATGGTCTCAAGTAAGCACACTGAGAATCATGCTTATGATTTTAGATCATCCCTTTAACATAAGTTACGAACTCGGCTATCTCCTGACTTTTCTATAGGAAATACAGTAGATAACGGATATTTCCTATTTAACAGACTAGCAGTGTAACAAGTGACGGCCAGCCCCCAGGGTTTGGGTAGCATGTTACAGTGCGATCCCATTTTATTGTTAATACTTTATGTTTGTTTATAATGAATGAGCATCAGAAATACAGTCCTTTACATGAGTTTTTTATTTTGATTCAGAAATCTTGGTATCTTTAAAAACTCTGATGAACACTATATCACACATGCTTTGTTGTTTCCTTGTTAATATAACTGTGTATGTGTGGTTTAGTAATGAAATATTACCTCTCAAGCTTTAGCCTCCTCCAGAAAACAAATTGGACCAAAGGTAACTGGTTCACATAGTATATGAGTCACTCAGTTGTGTCTGGCTCTTTGCCCACCAGGCTCCTCTATCAGTGGAATTCTCCAGGTGAGAAGAAAGAGTGGGTAGCCATTGCTTTCTTGAGGGGGCCTTGCCCACCCAGGTGTTGAACCCAAGGTCTCCTGAATGGCAGCAGAATCTTTACCAACTGAGCCCCCAGGGGCGCCCAGCCCGTATGGCAGGAAAAATTTAAAGACTTCCGAGACGGCGTCCACCACCTTAACCTGGTGCAGAAGGCTCATTATTAGAACTACTTTTTGGCAAGTGATTGTTGCTTGCAGCATTTCCCAAAATACACGCGCATTGTAGGGTTAACACCCGGGCCAAAATAAGTTTGGGACTTGCTATATTCTTACCCTCCCTGCCTTCACAGTACATATGAAAATAACAAAAGCAGTGAAGTACTGTAGTAAAGACCTTAATTCCTGGGAAATGTAGCCCAAGAGGAGAATTTTTGGTTTTGTTATGGATACTCCCAATTACCGTCTTAGAGTACTTTTTCCTAATGACATCTCAAGAAGGACATTTAAAAGAAAAGTTTCACCCCATGTCAACACATCATAAATATACATATCCTCTGATATGTGTGTATGAGTGTGTGTATATAATCTCTGTTTCCATTTAATACCAATTAGATTGTTTACATTTCATTAATGAAATTGTCAAAAAGTTCTCATTCTAACATGTAAACTTCTAATACTTTGTACAGACTGAGTCTGGCATTTTTAACCACCTTTAGAAGGAATTTACATCCAAGTTTCTGTCTTAATGGCTATTGAATACCTTTTCAGTATGCTGACCACATATTAGTCCTGGTTTTTTGTTTCTGAAAGATAATTAGCATATGTGTTTCGGGCATAAGATGTGTTAACTTGCTTACAGAGTGAGCACTGTTTTATGCTCTTTGCTAAACAGCTCTTCAGTCTTAAGGACTAGAGTAGATTGTAAGCATCTCAGGATTTCAAGGTTTGAGTTGTTTAAGATCTGTAACTTGTAGGTAATGTGTATTTTTGTTTGGCTGATGTGTGGGAGGAGTTATCTAAAAATGAACCTGGCCAGATGTTTTATGTTTCATCTAGTCTTTATTTTAGATTTAACTATTTATGTTGAATAACATTTAAGAGCTCACTTAAACTTTCCATCTCTGATTGCATTGTAAGGTGGGAATGATACACTGCACTCTTGAATTTGTGTATTCTGGAACCTTAGAGTGATCAAGAACCTTAAGATGTCGTCAGTTTTTGTGGTGGTTCTTAAGCATGATGGCTTGATTTAAGAAACAAGAATCCATGTTGTCTCCCTGTATCCCCGCCCCTGCCCCTATAGATCTGTCTCTGTCTCCCTGTATCCCCTGCCCCTGCCCCTGGATTCTGTAGATCTCATAGTGAGATGGGTAGTTAGGTGCTGCGTTTGGCGCTTTGGGGAGTTCTGGCTTACGGCAGGAGTTAAAGGCTGCGTGACGTTTGTGTTCTGCTGTTTGTCTGAGACGAGCCCTTCAGGTTTGCGGGGAGCTTTCGGCTCAGGTGGTTGCCTCCCTTCTTGTTATCTCGTCTGGAGGCTCAGAAGCGCTTCAGTAAGTACTTGTTGGGTGATGGGGCTGGCCATCTTCCACTTAACTTGAACACCTAAAGACTTCAAAGATTTCTAGGGAATTCCTTGCGTCAAAAATATACTTGTTTTTAAAAGACTTTTGCATGCTCTCTATAAGCAAGTGGATCCTCAAGGTAAATCAGAGCAAGTTTATAATGTACAATGAAAAAGCATGCACTCTTTCGACTCTTTGAAAGAGAAATGTTTGATATCACAGTCAGTAAATGGAATAATTGCCTTTTTTTTGAAACTGTGATTTTTGTAGGATTTAAAAAAAAAAAAAA
>SJYS01012486.1:66858-87151 GCA_006410695.1 Philantomba maxwellii
TGCCTTTCTTTGGGATTGGAATGAAAACTGACCTTTTCCAATCCTGTGGCCCCGGCTGAGTTTTCCAAATTTGCTGACATATTGAGTGCGACACTTTACCAGCATCATCTTTTAGGACTTAAAACTGCTCTACTAAAATTCAGTTAGCTCCACTAACTTCATTCATAGAAAAGCTTCCTAAGACCCACTTGACTTCCCACTTCAGGATGTGGCTCTTTTTGAGTGACATCATTCATGGTTATCCAAGCAAAGGCATCTGCATATTGTTTTCAATTAAAACTACTTTTGAGAAAGGATAGAAGACCTGCGAACAAACCACCTGATTTTTTAAATATACATTATTCTTTCTGTTACAATGAGAGTTGAAATTTTTTGAAGTTAATCTTTTGGCTTTAAGTGGAAGAATATTGTCTTTATGTGTAATAATGTTTCCTTATAAAAAGCACATATTCAGCATTTGAGACAGGTTGTATTACTTGAAGAAGTTAGTAAAGATTTGATATTTTATATGTTTGTACCAGTTCTGACCAAAAATATTTTAATAGTCTTAACTACAGTTATTCTCCAGTGTCCTGGTTTTAGATGTTATCGTATATGGCTACTTAAACATTGCTGTGAATTAGGAACCAATAAGCTTAGCTTCAGTCCTGGCATTGTTTTAGAACAGTGCTGTTTACACACTATAAAATGAGAGAGACTTGAGCTAGATAAGGAGTCTTCTAGAGCAGACTCTTTTTTAAAGAGTGTGCTTTCTCCACATTAAACGAAGCAAGCAATACATGTAAACTTTTTCTTCCTCTTAAAGTTTGTTTCACGTTTTGCGATCATGAATGTCTGTTTTTGCCCTGTCTCACTTCAATCATTAATTCCCTTTGGTGATGCTGAAATGTTCAGGGCTGTTTGGCAGAATGATTTCACCAATTAGCTCTAACTAGTCAAGACTATGGTTTTTCCTGTGGTCATGTATGGATGTGAGAGTTGGACTGTGAAGAAGGCTGAGCGCCGAAGAATTGATGCTTTTGAACTGTGGTGTTGGAGAAGACTCTTGAGAGTCCCTTGGACTGCAAGGAGATCCAACCAGTCCATTCTGAAGGAGATCAGGCCTGGGATTTCTTTGGAAGGACTGATGCTAAAGCTGAAACTCCAGTACCTTGGCCACCTCATGCGAAGAGTTGACTGATTGGAAAAGACTCTGATGCTGGGAGGGATTGGGGGCAGGAGGAGAAGGGGACGACCAAGGATGAGATGGCTGGATGGCATCACTGACTCGATGAACGTGAGTCTGAGTGAACTCTGGGAGTTGGTGATGGACAGGGAGGCCTGGCATGCTGCGATTCATGGGGTCGCAAAGAGTCGGACACGACTGAGCGACCGAACTGAACTGAACTGATGATGAACCACCTCTGTTGATTCACTAATTTATTGCTTTTATTCTGTTATATACAGGGATATAAGATTGTCAATCTTCTCAAAAATTCATTCAACAAACTTACCAAGTTCCTAGTACTGTGCTAAATACTAGAAATCGAAGTTAACCTTTCCCCCCTTTTGGGTCTTTCACGGTAGTAATCCGGGGTTCCTCTTACGTACTCTTCCTTATGACGCGTGCTGAACCAGCTCACCTTACGACAGCATCATCTGGAGTCATCACAAGAGCCTTTTGTTGACAGGCCTCTTAGTGGCGAATAGGGATACATTAGAGTGAGAAAAGAGCAGAAGTTACCCCGGGGCTTTTGGAATGTGCGTTGGCTGTTTTGATTTAAACATGAACTCTGGCTACCAAATTACCAAATCTCTCAGGATGAGAATGAAGTCACATACTGGATTTTGAAAATAAGAAACAATCCTTGATGTTTTACAAGTATTGCAAAACAATATTTGAGGTAAGTGTTCACCTTTTTTTTTTTGGTAATATAGATGAGGAAAGGTAACAGCAGAGTGGAGTCAGTCATCCATGGCTCTCTATCCTGTTTGCAAAGTTGGAGGTGTCACTAGCAGGCACTCTTTGGATTCAAAAAGAAGAGAGCTGTGTGAAGATACCGGACTTCAGTCACTGTGATGATCAGACATTGTTAGCATTTCTGTCAAATAGAGTAGCTATTCAGGGACTTCCTGGCAGTTCAGTGGCTAAGATTTCATGCCTCCACTGTAGGGTCACAGGCTCAGTCCCTGGTCAGGGAACTGAGACCCCATGTCCCTTGTGGTACGGCCAAGAAAGTTTAAAAAACACTTTTTAAGTTATTTATCCTTGTGTGTTAGAGCCTAGAGAACCCTAACTTTTTAATCTACTATATTCATAAGTAATTTGTAAATTTTAGGAAAATGTGACTTCTGTGAGATGCAGGGTGATTTTAGGATCTCTTGTAAAGTTGGTTGCGTGTTATATGATGCACTCGTAGGGTTGGCATTCCCCCAGCGTCCTCTGGACCTTACTGTGGCTCTGTGAGGAAATGCTGATTTTATAGATGAGGAAACTAAGGCAACAAAAGCAATGCGGCGGAGGTTGTGCAACTAAGTGACAGTTGCGATTAAAGACAGATCTTTCTTTTTCTTCCGTGCAGTCTGTATTCTGGAATTCATGAAGTTTAGGGTCAGGATATACATGATGTAAGCACTCTGTTATAATTAAATGTGTGGTACTTAACAGATACAGACCGCCCTTATGTATCGATTTATAAGGAAAATGATGTGAAAGTATCTTAAATAAAAATTTGGATCACTCATGTTCCAGAGTTAGTGCTGCCGTCCACATGTGCCACATTTTATTAATTCGTCTTGTGAGTCAAAATTCAAATGGTTTCCTTCCTATCTTCTGCCTACTCAGTTCTTTTTTTCCAGAGATTCCCTGTTTGCTCAGCGGGTGAAGAACCCGCCTGCAGTGCAGGAGACGCAGGAGAAGTGGGTTCGATCCTTGGTTTGGGAAGACCCCCTGGAGGAGAAAAACAGCAGACTGCTCCAGTCTGCTTGCCTGGAGCATCTCATGGACACGGTAGCCTGGTGGACCGCAGTCCAGAGGGTCAGAGAGTCAGACAGCCCGAGCGACCACACGCCGCGCAGCCCGTGTTACTCTGTCCTTGAAAAGTTACTGTCACATTAACATCTGTATGTTTTCTCCACTTTATGCCATCTGAAACATAGAAGACTGTCTGCAATACGCTTTTTATTTCTCTTTATTACTGTCCCAGTTATCTATTGTTCAGAAACAAATGACTCCAAAGCTTAGTCATTTAAAACAGTTACTGTCTCTTGGTTCTGGGGGTTGAGTGGGCTTAGGTGATGTTCTGATGCCATGGTGGGGGGTCAGGCCTGGGGCTCGCGTCGCCGCAGCATGCCTGGGAGCTCAGCTGAGGCTGTCGGCCAGAACACCTGCCTGTGGCCTGCCTCCTGGTTTGGGTTCCTCAACAGCATGTCGCTGGCTTGCAGGAATGTCCCCAAGATACCAGGCAGAGGCTGGGTGGCTTTTTATGACCTACCCCCAGAAGTTCAGAGATCACATCGGTGATGCTCAAATCACAGGCTTGTACAGATTTGAGGAAAGAAAGCCAGCGTCGTGTTTTAACAGGAATATGCGTGAAATCTTGCAGTCATCCTGGAAGATACACTGATCGTCTGGATCATTTTATGAAGAGTGTCCTCATTTTTCTTGGCTGTATCAACATTCCATGGAATGGATCCTGTCAATATTCTTTATCAGTTCTAGTTTCAGATTTGCACAGTAGTTTTACAGTTTAAGGTGTTAGCAGTGCTGCAGTGAATACTATCATAGTCCTTTCTTTTGTATTTCAAGTAGTGTTGTAACAAATGTCTTGAAGTTGATGGCTGTGCCAGAAGTTACATGCTTTTGTAATTCTGATACATTTTCCCCACGTCCTTCCCAGCAGTGCACAGAATACCTGTTACCCGGTTTCACTAAGGTTTCACTAACTCGAGGCAGTGTCCTGCTTGTAGATCTTTGCCATTCTTACATACATTGGTCTCTGCATTTTTTAGTGTACATTTCCCATAATAGGGCTGAGGTCAAGCATCTTTTCATATTTAGAGTCCATCGTGTTTCCATTTTCTGTAAACTGTGACTTCGTGGTGTTTTTATATAGAATCCCTTGTGGTAATCGTACTGCTGTATTCTGTTCCCTTTGTTAGTAATAATACTCTGTATTTCTGTATTCATATTTATTTTAGTAACTGGTAATCTATTTTTTAACCATACCATTATTGTTAGACATTCAGTGTTTACATTTTGTTTGCTGTTTTGGGTAATGTTGAATATATTCTTGGAAATTTTTCCCCTCTGGACTTATTTCTGTAAGATCAATGTCTAGATGTGGTTACTGAATCAAAGTAATTTTATTTAATGATTATGGTATCAAAGGAATTTCAGTCATCACTTTTTTCTTCCCTTAGAGACAGATATTCCCAACTTCCGTGGGCCTTGCTTAGCTAGATGATTATACCTGGGTCTATAGTTGGTGATGGACAGGGAGGCCTGGCGTGCTGCGATTCATGGGGTCGCAAACAGTCAGACACACCTGAGCGACTGAGCTGAACTGGTAGGTCCTGAGCTCTTACTCTGGGGCTTAGTCTTGTCTGTCTCTGCTTGCTTTCTTCAGCTTGCCCTTCTCCAGTCTTCTGTTATAAAATCCTCAGATACTAGCACTTTTATTTTAAACTCACTTAGGTAGGATTATTGCTAAGCATTAAAGGTCAATTTCCAGGCCAGTAACGTTTTAAAAGTCTGGAAGATTTCTTTCAGGCCTGGGAACTATTAAGTGCTAGATTCTTGAACCAAATGGAGTAGGAATAGCACTAAAGAGAAGGGGGGAAGAAGCCTCCTTTGCAAAATAGCCTGGGCACTGTCCTGCACATTACCTTTGATTTTCTGCCATTTGAAAATGGTATGTCTGGGTGTGGAATTTTCAGCATTTACCTTTCTTAGTGTTCTCTGAGCTCCCTGGATATGTAGTTTGGTGTTTGACATTATTTGGGGGAAATTCTGTCTTTTTTGCCTCACATATTCTGTTCCTTTCTTCTCGCGATATTCCCTCTATGAATATACTACACCTTTTGTAGTTGTCCCAAAGTTCTTGGATATTTTGTCCTACGTTTTCCAGTCTTGATTCTCTTTATGTTTCAGCTTCAGAGGGTTCTGTTGATAGACCTCCAGGTCTGAGGTTCTTGGCTCAGCTGTGTCCAGTCATCCGAGAAGTCCATCAGAGGCGTTCTTTATTTCTGTTACAGTATTTTTGATCTCGGCACATTTGGGGGTCCTTCATATCTCCCATCTCTCTGCTGACATTGCCCGTCAATTCTCAGCATTCTGTCTTCACATTAGGGTTCTTAGCTCATTAATCCTAGTCGTCTCCAATTCCCAGTCTTTTGATTCCATCATTTCTGCTGCTGATACTTTTTCTGTCTCTTCAAACTGNGGCTGGTCCGTAGCTGGCCTCCCGCAGTTTCACCAGGTGGTCCTGCAGCAGCGCGGGTCTCCTCGGTGACTTTGCTCAGACGCCGTGCTTTTCTGTACCAACTTGTCTTGTTTCTCCAGTTTGGGGGTGGTAGATTGCCTTGTAACCTCACTTTTTCAGATCAAAGAACAATTACTGATTTTTCAGCTTTTGTAGTTTCTCCTTTGAACTCTTGAGTTCCTGAGGTGCAGAACCAGGCTGCTTTGTGCAGCGTGTGGGATCTCAGTTCCCTGACCGGGGATTGAACCTGTGCCCCCTGCATTGGGGACATGTAGTCTTAACCACTGGATTGCCACGGAAGTCCCTGCAGGGATTTTTTTTTAAAGTACTGTTTAAACTATTCGGCAGCGTATCTGTTGTCCATAAATAAGCTGTCCTTCATAGGCACCTGCCTGCTGTCCAGCAGTTAAGACTCCACTCTCCCCCTGCAAGAAGTGTGGGCTCCACCCCTCGTTGGGGAACTGAGACCCCGCAGCCGTGCGATGCGGCCAAAAAGTAAAAACAAATAAAATGTCTTTCACAGACGTGTGTCCCTCCAAGCTCAGCTAGCTTTATCACCCTTTCCTTTCGCTGTTTGTTGGAAGCGTTCGTCTGACACTGGTCCCTAGCTTGTAACAGCCTCCCCCTCTCCTCCCTTCTCTCTCATCTCCATCTCTCCC
The DNA here is from genome assembly GCA_006410695.1 of Philantomba maxwellii. NCBI lineage: Eukaryota > Metazoa > Chordata > Mammalia > Artiodactyla > Bovidae > Philantomba > Philantomba maxwellii. The sequence goes on from SJYS01012486.1 coordinate 72,980, forward strand.
CCGCTCCTCGTTGGGTTCTGGGCCTCCATTCTGTTCCCCCATTTAGGGTTTGCTCCATCACTGCTACATCCACCCAGTCTGGTGAGTCCCCGTGGTGTGGTGACCACAGTCTGTCAACCTTGAGGGTTCAAACACTGGGTTTATCTCGGGTGACCGGGTCTGGTGCACTAGCTTAATACTCACCAAGTTCAAACTCCTGCGACTAACTTTAAAACAGTATGCGTTCGTGTACTATTAGATGTACTGATAGGGTCCTGTTCAGCTGGACGTGCGACTAGCTTAGTCCTGGCTCGTAGATTCCCTGGGAAGAGTAGTGTCGTTTAAGAGTGACCATCAAGCTGTGACTGATTGTGACACAAAAACACACACTGGCTTTTTTTTACTGTTTTGTTATTTCTGAAAAAAATTACATGAATTAGTCTTTTAAAAAGTGTATCTTCCTCCTAGACAGTGTTAGAGAAAAAGTGGTGATCATTGTTTTTACCTCTTTTTGCGTGACTTCATGCAGAGTCTTCCCTGTGTATCATCATGTGCTCCAAGATTATATTCATTTGGCAACAGTTATTTTCAGATGTTGCTTGAATGATTTCTGCTGTGTTGAGATAGGCATAGTCAGTGTTTCATAACTTCACCCATTTTAGAGGCACACTTGGCATCAGGCACATGCACCTTGCGCAGGCGTCATGCCCAGCCCTGCTCACTAGACAGTGACGCCCTGTTTCCCGCCTCCATCCCTGCCAAATACCGTCCTGTTTGTGAATTTGCTCTGGGAGCCTCACTCATGTGAGAAATTAATATGATGGTGTCCTGATATGACTGGCTTAGTTCACTTAGTATGTGATCAGGGTTCATCCATCTTGTGAAAGTGTCAATTTTTCCTTATTTTTATTTTTTTAAGCCCCACCCCCCAATTTTTCCTTATTTTTAAAGGGAAACTAATATTCTATCTGCCACATTTTGCTTTCTCATCCACCCTTTGATGGACTGTGGTCTCTTCCACCTTTTGCCTATTGTGAATAACACTGCTGTGAATATTGGTGTACAAACTCCTTTCATATCTTTTGAGCATATCGCTGGAAGTGGAATTGCTGAGTCACATGGTAACTCTGTGTTTAATATTTTTGAAGAATCTCTATATCATTTTCCACCGTGGCTGTACTATTTTGCATTCCCACTTTGAATGCATAAGGTTTCAATTTCTCCACATCTTTGTGAACTCTTGTTTTCTGCTGTTTTGATGGTAGCTGTCCTGATGGTGTGAGGTGGTGTCGTGTAGCGCTGATGTGCATTTTTCTAGCAGTGATGTTGAGCATCTTTTCGTGTGCGTCTTGGCCGTTTGTGTGTGTATTTCCCCACCTTGGGCCAGGCCACATGGCTTGTGGAATCTTAGTTCCCTGACCTGGGATCCAGTCTGGGCCCCAGCAGTGAACGCCCTGAGTTCTAACCACGGGACTGCCAGGAAATTCCTGGGCATTAGTATATCTCTGGAGAAATGTCTATTAAAGTTGTTTGTCCGTTTTTTAAACTGGGTAGTGTGGACTTTTGTGTGTGTTGCTAAGTTGTGGGAGTTCCATGTGTATTCTGGACACCAGCCCCTTGAAAGTGAGTGTTAGTCGCTCAGTCGTGTCCAACTCGTGGTGACCGTGGACTGTCGCCACCAGGCTCCCCTGTCCATGGGACTCTCCAGGCGAGAATACTGGAGTGGTTGCCATGCCCTCCTCCAGGGGATCTTCCCGACCCAGGGATCAAACCCGGGTCTCCTGCATCGCAGGCAGATTCTTTACATCCAAGCCACCAGGGAAGCCCCAGTCTCTTACCATTCACTTATCAGATGTTTAAGAACGAGCTCAATAAGATGAGTGTCAGACAGATCTTCTCATAGAATGGATTTACCTGGGGACGTCGCCGCCTGCTGGCTGCGCTGGGTCTGTGTGTGCCTTGCGGGCTTCGTTGCCCCATAGCCTGTGGAGTCCCACTCCCCTGAACAGGACTCCAGCTCGTGTCCCCTGCACTGGGAGCCGGGGTCTCAACCACTGGACNTCTCATAGAATGGATTTACCTGGGGACGTCGCCGCCTGCTGGCTGCGCTGGGTCTGTGTGTGCCTTGCGGGCTTCGTTGCCCCATAGCCTGTGGAGTCCCACTCCCCTGAACAGGACTCCAGCTCGTGTCCCCTGCACTGGGAGCCGGGGTCTCAACCACTGGACCATCAGGGAATCCCTGCCGTGTTTCTAATACACGATCTACACAGTGAGATTCTTGCCTTGCATTCTCCTGCAGTGTTTGCTGTCTGAGTTTAATTGCTGTGTGTGCCTTTCTCTTTGTCCCAGTCTGTCTTTATCCCTTCTTAAGTTCTTCCTTGCTTTAGTTGAACTGTAACTCTTCGGTGAATGTTTTATCTCCATCTTTGCTCTCTAATCTAGTGCTCTGTAGTCTAATCTCCTATATACACATGCAGTTTTAATGGAAAATAAGAATGGGCTCAGCTTTTATTTTTTCTGTTGTTGGCTTTAAACCATCCATACATTCCTGTTTGTGTGCAATTTTATCATCTGAAGTCAGTGCTAACCTGTCTGATAAAATTCATTCTATTAATATTATAATTCTGGTGGCCATTGATTCCCTTTTTTTCAGCAAACCAGTGTTTGCCTTCACAGATAACTTTGTTACCTCGTCCCTGGTCAGTTTTCTCTGTCTTTCTTCCTGGAATTTCCTCCAGATCCATCAGACTCAACCGTTGACTGACTTGGCTCTAAAACCTTTAGGGCTTCCCCTGCACATCCCTTCCAAACAACCTTGAACTTGGATTTTACGATCCCAAGTCCCTGACCTGCATCTGAGGTCCTGAACAAAGCTCTTCCCGTCTCTTAACTACTATAGCCTTTTAGTTTTAATAGGGCACCAAATCCACCACTTTTGTGAAAGTTATATTTAAGGGAGGACGTTTACATATGTATTATGTATTTATATTTATATATAAAAAAACATATAATTTTGCTTTTTGACAAGAGGTCATTTTGTAAATTTTAAATTCAGGTCCTTCCTAGTGCTCACCAAGCCGTCAGTGCCTTTCCTTTATACAGTATTGTTTTTAATTAATTTATTTTAATTGGAAGAATCACTTTACAATATTGTGGTGGCTTTGGCCATAAATTGACAGGAATCCACCACGGGTGCACCTGTCCCCCATCCTGAGCCCCACTCCCTCCCCTTCGCTCCCCTCCCTCTGGGTCCTCCCGAGCACCATCTCTGCGCCGTCTCACGCATCGCACCTGGCCTTGTCGCCTCTTTCACACGGTAAAGTGCACGTGTCCGTGCCGGGCCCTCGCCCAGAGCCCTAAAGCCTGTGCTTCACATCTGTCTCTCTTGCTGTCTCACATACAGGGTCATCATTAACCATCTTTGTAAATTCCATGTATATGCATTAATATACTGTATTGGTGTTTTTCCTTCTGGCTTACTTCACTCTGTATAATGGGCCCCAGTTTCATCCACCTCATTAGAACTGATTCAAATGTATTCTTTTTTAATGGCTGAGTAATACTCCATTGTGTATATGTACCACAGCTTTCTTATCCATTAGTCTGCTGATGGACATCGGGGTTGTTTCCATGTCCTGGCTATTATAAACAGTGCTGTGATGAACATTGGGGTACACGTGTCTCTTTCAATTCTGGTTTCCTCCGTGTGTATGCCCAGCAGTGGGATTACTGGGTCGTATGGCAGTTCTATTTTCAGTTTTTTAAGGAATCTCCACACTGTTCTCCATAGTGGCTGTACTAGTTTGCATTCCCACCAACAGTGTAAGAGGGTTCCCTTTTCTCCACACCCTCTCCAGCATTTATTGCTTGTAGACTTTTGGATCGCAGCCATTCTGACTGGTGTGAGATGGTACCTCGTTGTGGTCTTGATTTGCATTTCTCTGATAACGAGGGATGCGGAGCATCTTCTCCTGTGCTTGCTAGCCACCTTACATTAGGTTATTTCTTACTGTTAAATACAAAAATGCTTCCAACTGAAAAGGTGTGTTTTCCCTACCCTCCTTGCTCCCTTACCATCTTTAGAGATTCTATGAGATGTTACAGTAACAAAGCAGAGTGTTTGTGGCTCCGCCAGCTGTTGGCAGAGTTATTTCCAGGGTCGTCACAGCGTCTCCACCAGAGCAGGAGTTTCTGCTGTGCTCTGCTTTAGTTTCATTTTTCAATTTTGCTTAGTTAAGGGATAAAATTTACCTGTTTTTGCTCTGAGAATGATTTTGTTGATTACTAGTGGTCTTGATTTTTTCCTGTTATATGGCTTTTGTGAATTTTGTTACACATTTATCTTTGATGTATGTTTTCTTAAGATTTGCGTGAGGTTTCTATATATTAAAAATCAAGCTCATAACATCCACTGTGGAGACTTTTCTAGGTGTGTTTGCCCCTGTGTTTGGAATGTGTGACACGTGTTTTAATTACAGACCTAAAGAGCTTAATTTTTGTATAATCAAAACTGATCTAAGGCTTTGGGATCAGTCCTCATAAAGTAATTCCTTCCTGTCAGTTTGGTGAGATAGTAGGTTGGGGAGCGGGGTGATGGCTGGCCCGGTGCTTTCTCTCGCGCCGGCTGTGGAGCTCGTGTGGACTCATGCTACCTGTTTGAATTCTTTCTTATCCGTTGTCAGCCTTTGGGTGCTGTTGCTGGTGGGCCGGTCTCCCTCACCCAGTGCCCGCAGCGTCCCCTCCTTGCCCGCTGTGTGTCGGGGTCTTACACGTTACACGCCTCGGGGTCCTGCAGAGCTGGCACTCACAGTGTCCGCCGCGCTCAGCTGGCCCGGGCTCTGTCACTCCGTCATCTGTCGTGTGGCGGAGACCGCAGCGTTAGCCGCCGAGCTTGCCATCGGAGCCGATGTGGCAGCTCCAGGGGGGCCTGTTAGACAGGCCGGCACCCGGGTCTCAACGCAGCTTTGTTTTTCTCTACCTGCCGTCACGAACACAGTAACTCTCGAAGTGATAAAAGCTGTTTCTTTGTGACATATGGGCCTGAAAAGCAAACCAACAGCTATTGCTGGTGATGGAAGTGAAGAGGAAATTGAAGGGGCCTAAGAAAGTGATGGTTCTTAGCAAGAAAATAGATGTTTTGGATAAATTAAAGTGGTTTTGCAGATTCAGGTAAGTTGGTGGTCGGTTAATGTTGCTACAGTATTGGTGTAGTAGGTTATGTTTTGCGTGCTAGAATTTATTTTTACAACTTTATAAACGACTAGTAATGTCCTTTTCGAAGCACTGAGGATTTGAAGATATCATCTATACTTGACTGACTCATGGGAGAAGTTAAATCCTTCATTAGTCCTTGAAAACTTGCGGATTTGGGGACATCCTGATGGCCGTGCAGCATGCAATGTTTAGAAGCCTGGGCTGCTGGAGTCCCGCGTCCCTGCCCTCGTGATGCTACAGCACCGTGAGACGGCTCTCACCGGAGACTGTACTCGCGGCGGTCCACTGGCCTCTGATCCTGGCCTTTCTCTCCTCCCCCCAAATCACGCTCTTTCTAACATACGGTGTTAACAATGCGGTGTGGCTAAGTTAGAAAGGTCTTGTTGGTAGTTTGAGGTTGTGTTAGTTACATAGTAACTTGAGAGAGGCCTTTTGAAATACTTGTTTTTTCCTATTTGGAAACTGTAATTAAAATAGTCCAGAATAATTGTACATATCTGTTAGGAACTTCAGCAAGCTTTTTGAATATTTATATGAGCTGAGATTTATAGTAGATACTGGATATGGACAAGAGTAGATTGTTTCTGGGGAAGGCAATGGCAGCCCACTCCAGTGCTCTTGCCTGGAGAGTCCCGGGGACGGGGAGCCTGGTGGGCTGCTGTCTCTGGGGTCGCGCAGAGTCTGACACGACTGAGCGACTCAGCAGCAGCAGCAGCAGATTGTTTCTTAAGGAACTCTCAGTCTAGGAGAAAAAAAGATCCTATGCACCAGTAATTACAGAAAGTGTGAAGTATTTCCTCGCACAGGGGGCTCTGCGAGCGCAAAGACGGGACCTGCTGGAAGGGTGTGATGAGGAAGGCTTCCCAGAGAGGCGAGGAGCCAGCTGATGTCCTTGTCATTTGCTAGTTTGATAGGGACCAGGTCTTCTCCCAGCATTCCACGGAAAGCCTGCTCGCTGCTTGTGTATTGTGAGGCGGTTCCCTGGGTCTTTTCCAGCCAATTGAAAGAACTTGCTGTCGCTGGGTGTTAGCTGGTGTCTTTGGATTTTCATTTCAGTCTCCTTCCTTCTTCCAAATAATGTCTCTTTCTAATATTTGTCATTTATTAAGACATTTAATAATGATTAATAATTATTATTCATTAATATTAATAAATATTACAGTATTTCAGAATATCTCAAGTGCTATTATGTAATTGTGATCTTGACTTTCACATCTGGCTTTTAGATTCAGAGAGATTGCCTAAGAGCTTTGCATAAACTGCTGGTTTCTGGCTTAAGGGTGAAATTGACACTTGATCTGTTTTACGGAAGAATTCTGTGTGTATATTAGGAATGTTGACTCCTGCCCTTGTATAGTTTGTTTAAGTAATACACGATTCTTCCTTTCAGCTGCAGTGGAGTCGCTTCGTATCTGAGAGATGCTCCTTGGTCCTGGGGCTGTCACTCTTGACGTATTGGCTGACATTGCTTTCTCCTGTGCTTTGTCATTTTGTTCACGCGTTTATAAAAAAGATTGGTAGCCTTTTGTGGTATCTCTAACTGATTGGAGAGTCAGATTATATTTCCTTTAAGGCAGCATAATTAATAATTCTTTACCTGAGCCTAGGGTTGATTTATGAAAGTGTAAATGAATCTCTTTGTTATCACTGTACTTTGTGGTTATGGAACAGAGAAAACAGAAGTCTGAATGCAAATTATAACCCAGTTTGTTCAAGTTGCATCAAACTATACTTGAGAAAGGGATTGTATTTTGTGATCCATTCCTTACCTTTTTTCCCTCTCATTTAAAAAGGAGTACTTAATTTTTTTTAAGTGTTTAAAAATACTGATTCTGCATGAGAACTTTTCATCTCTGTGAAAAAGTGACATAGTCCTTTTTTGGGTATCCTTTACTGTACATACCAGATATGGAATTGTTTTTAATATTATTGCTGATTTTGTATGGTAAAAGAAGTTTTCATTGGCATATATTGTGAACATGACTAGCCACGTGTGAGAATTCACAGGACTGTTAATAGAGTCCAGCTGAAAGCAGACATCTCTGTTGCGATGGCTGCGGGGTCGAGAAGGTGGCAGCCGTGGGTGCTGGGGCCGTCCCAGCAGCCAGTCGGCCTAGGAGAAACAGCATGAGAGACGCCCGCGGCGTTTCACAGAAGCGATGAAACCAGACCAGACTCGACTTACCCAGCATAGTGGGATCAGCCAGTGAATCTCTTAAAATCGACATCACTAGATAAACTGCTACAGTTTACAGGAATGAATAATAATTCTCTTATATTGGAGGACAGAGTATTTGAAAACGTTATAACTGAAATCTGTGCCAGTTTCTGAGAAGGACTGGGACACACCTTGAGCTGAAGGAAGAAGGGTGAGGGAGCAGCAGGGCGGGGAAGGAGGGGCCTGGGCGCCTCTGTGTGGCCCGCGTGCTGGGGAGCGGCTGGGGTCGGTCTAGTTGACCTCTCGTGCCGCTAACTGCTCCTGAAAGGGCAAGGTCAGGGCTTGCCGTGCCTTAAAGTGCAGTTCAGTTGTTTATAACTTACCTCTTACAAATCAGTTTCTTATTTTTCATAAATATACATGTGGTCTTTCCTGATGCTTATTTCTAGAGCCAGGAGAATCTTGTTTATAAAAGACATTTTACTTCATATTATTCTCAGACAACAAGTGAGAAAATAAGCGATACAGTAATTATTTGTGAGATATGTCAGCCATCTGTTTAAGAGCAGAAATATCATTGTAAAATGTTACTTTCTTATTAAAATCTGAGAAAAGAACAGATGAAAAAGTACAAATCAAAAAATCCATGAAGCGAAGGATGAAAGCTAGGAGTTGATACTGAATCTCTGTTAATAAATTAAGTCTAGGTTGAGGTAATAACGATTACAGAAATTAAAGTCTCATAATGCTTTGATGGAATAATACAAGAAATACACTGGTTTAGTGATGATGAGCTGGCATTGAACTCCCAGGGTGCGCCAGCAGCCCCGGGGAGCGGAGGAGGCTGGCGGCTGCTGTCAGCGTAGCATATCTGAAGAATCTGGCTTAGGTTAGGGTTAGAGTTACAGGCCTGCTCATCCACCACCCCCGCTGTTCAACAATATCAACATATGTGTTTCTTAAAGCATTTACAATTTAAAGCTTTTAAATTCACAGTTTGTAAAAACAGCTTACAAGCTGTATTAAAGTTATTTGATATTATACTTTTTAAGAATGTAAGAGGCACTTTCAATCTGTGATTTTATTACAAAGATTTTATATGCAAGTATTTATGAATCTAGCTTTGAAGCATAGATCTTGCAGGTATTTAAAGCCACTATTAACTGTGAGTATGCAGTAAATAAGGTTTCCAGGTTTTTTCTATAAGTTTAAGATAGTAGGAGAAAAATGATAAACTTACTGCAGACATTTTCTTCTTTCAGCTGCTTTTCTAACTCAAACGGTGTGTCTGGATGACACGACGGTAAAGTTTGAGATATGGGACACGGCTGGCCAGGAGCGGTACCACAGCCTGGCGCCCATGTACTACAGAGGGGCCCAGGCCGCCATAGTCGTGTACGATGTCACGAACGAGGTGAGTAGAGATGCAGTCTACACTGAGGCTTGTTTGAACATCCGTTTCTAGTATTCAGAATTTCGGTTACAGAAGAGATTTTTTTCAATCTTTGTTAGCCAAGTATGACATTTCTGCCAAAGCAGAAATAGAAATAGCTTTTATGAAATAGAAAAGCTGATTTTTAAAAACATGAAAGTGTCTCAAATAATACAGTAGTCCTAAGAATGTCTTTCCAAGAGTCACATTGGACAGTCTTTAAAGCCTCAGCCCACAAAGACTCTCCTTATTCTTTGAGCCTGTGCCAAATAGCTGTTTCTTTGTTCCCAGGAGTCCTTTGCCAGAGCCAAAAACTGGGTTAAAGAGCTTCAGAGGCAAGCCAGCCCTAATATCGTAATCGCTCTATCAGGAAACAAGGCTGATCTGGCAAACAAAAGAGCTGTCGACTTCCAGGTATGCTGAATTTAACTTGTGGGTGCCTATTTTTCTTCTGTGTCCACACTTGAATTTTAAAACTATACAAATGATAAAAAATTTTTAGACAAATAGTATGTGGTATGCTTTGTCATTAGACATGTGGTATACTATGTAATTAAATCTCATGATAATAAGATCTCAGACTCACAGACTGACTGAGAGAATGAACTTGATGGTTACGGGGCAGTGGGGGGGGACAGTGAGTTTGGGATGGACAGGCACACACTGCCGCGTCTAAGCGTGGACGAGCAGCATGGGCCTCCAGGGAGGCGTGTGCTGCTCAGTGTACCAGCTTACATGGGGATGAGTCTGGAGGGATAGATGTGTGTACAGGGAGCTGAGCCACTCTGCTGTCTACCTGAAACTAACAGCATTTGTAATCAACTATATTCCAGTATAAAATTCTTTAAAAATATCCATCTGAGAATCTCACACATATGTGTAAAGAAACTCATAATAAAGAATTTTAAAATATCTTTATTTAATTGTAATATACAAGCTGATTCAAAGATTTTTGTTGACCTAAACAGTTACGAAAGAAGTAATTAGTTCACAAACAGTATGGAAGTATATAAAGGAAAAAGTGATTGCCTCCTACCCTAATCCCTCCAACCCTCACATACACTTCAGTATCCTTCCTAACTTTTAAAAATGTGCCTCTATATATCAGCACACATATGCATGCCCACAGAGTCACATGCCCCTAGAATGTTCTTGCTGCAAAAGTCATTTAAAATAAACAGCAGTTTTATTTTAAAGAGTCAGATGCCGCTTAGTTGACGACACCACCACCTCCCTCAGCCTCGTCATCTGAGAGCAGGTTTCTCTAGTTAGACGTTTCTAGAATCTCCCATTCTCTCGCTCTTCAGCTTCTCTACCGGAGGAGTTTACTTGTGGTCACTAAGTGTATGATCAGTGACGGGACGATTCCTTCCCTGGTGTTGGAGTAACTCCCGTGGGAGGAGGCGTGCTGGGTCTCGCAGCGTTAGGCAGTGAGCTGAGCAGGCGCACGTGTGGTCTCCTTCGATTCTGTGACAGCCCTGGGAGGTACGGTGTCATCTGTCACCCTTTCCGAGATCGTGACCGCCCCAGCACAGAGGCGCAGGCAGGGCAGCCGCGTTAGAGTCAGAAGCCGCCCTGTCACATAGCATTTCAGAGGGTCTTCGCTTCGTTTTCTTTATCAAATTGGAAAGATAACTGATGGTTGTTCACAACACCCGTGAGGCTCGAGAACAGTAATACAACTAGATTGTAAAGCATGACCCGGTGAAGTAGCAATAAAACCTCAAAGATGACTCGCGACGCTCAAAACGGGGCTGCGGGAGCCATCCAGGGTTGGGGACACAGGGCCGCGTCCAGCGGTGCACGTCCGCGTCCAGCATTTGGTTTCCCTTTGTCGTCATTGCATATGAGGAGCATCAGTAAAACTAAGCTGCCACAGAGATCAGAGAGAGTTTTATGGCATTTAGAACAGAATGGCCTCCCCCTTCTCCCAGAGAAGGAAATGGCAACCCACTCCAGTGTTCTTGCCTGGAAAGTCCCATGGATGGAGGAGCCTGGCGGGCTACAGTCCAGGGGGCCACAGAGAGTCAGATGCCGCTTGGTGACGACACCCCCACCTCCCTCAGCCTCGTCATCTGAGAGCAGGTTTCACGGGAGACCAGGTGACGCAGGCTAGGGTGGCGCGAGAAGTCACGGCAAGAAAAGGGAACGGAAACTGCAGCGCCCTTGCCTTTGCTGTAGCTGTGAGTGAGTGCTTATTACACGGTTGCTGGTTATAGGTGATCAAAGTGGACCAGTACTAAGGAAGCCTCTTTTTTTTTAATGACAAAAATAAGGGAGGTATAGTAATAGTGTGTGTAAAAGTGTCTCATTGATCTCATTTTTTGTTACACAAACAGGAGGCACAGTCCTATGCGGATGATAACAGTTTATTATTTATGGAGACATCAGCTAAAACGTCAATGAATGTAAATGAAATATTCATGGCAATAGGTAAGATTGACTTTTTTGCACACAGTAAATATAGTTAAAACAAGTTATACTGGGGGCATATTTGGTTTGACAGTCTTCTTTTTTTAAAAAAGAAAAAAAAAATTCTTGGTTTTTTTCCTTTTTTACTGATTATACCCATGAAGCATTACTTTGTTAGGCATTTGTGAAATTTGAAAAATTATTACCCATTAGGTTACCGTGCTTTCAGTTTAGTTAAGTTTCTTTTAGGTGAGTTGAAAGCCTGAACTTTGAGCTAATAGTTCAAGCAGGTAGATTTTCTGAAGATTTCATTGAAAATTTTGGATAAATACATTTTTGTATTAGGTTGTATTATAGCTTTTATATAAAAGAGGGATAAGCTCAGTAATGTTTTCCAGTGCAACATAAAGTCTTAATGAGATTTTTCTCACTGATCATTAACTCATCTCTCCTTTGCCCTAAACAGAGCACTGGTTTTATTTTTCAAGTTCTTTTTAAATCATTGATGACTGACAGGTATAACACTGATAAGAACATTGTCCGTGCAGATTGACAAACGGTTTTAATGCAGATACTTTAGCAGAGAGCATTTCGCAGCTTTGAGGCGCAGAGGACGGAAGGGAAGCTGAGCAGCGCCCCGGGTCCCTGTTGCCTCGGCGGCGGCGGGCCCTGCAGGGCGCCCGCGCCTCTCCGCTGAGGGCTGTCAGCGATACTGAGTGCTCTGATGCAGTCGTTGACTACAGGTGATGAAGTTCCGTGGGAATAATGAAGCCTTCCTTTTTTGTAACAATTAAAATATTGTTATTGACCCTTGCCTTCTCCTGGCGGGGGGCTTCCCTGATAGCTCACCTGGTAAAGAATCTGCCTGCAAGGCAGGAGACCCAGGTTCGATTCCTGGGTCAGGAAGATCCTCTGGAGAAGGGAATGACAACCCACTCCAGTCTTGCCTGGAGAATCCCATGGACAGAGGAGCCTGGGGGGCTGCAGTCGTGCGGTCCCAGAGAGCTGGACACGCCTGGGTGACTGACGCCACCCCGCCTGCTGGTGGTCTGAAGGGGCAGGCTCTCTGGGAAGGGCACCCACGGGCACCGCTCACGTGCCGGGCACGCATGCCATCCTCCGGCAGCCCTGCACACAGCAGCGATTATCGCCTGGGATGTCTACATCCTGGATCCCTAATAAATTTTCTCTGATATTGAAGTCATAAATTAACCAGTTAACAGCTGATTGAGAGGCTAAAGGAAACCCAGGAGGAGCGGCGAGCGCGGTCGTGCTCTTCCTAGAGGAGGGAGTTCAATGGCGGCTTCATTTAGTAAAACCTTGCCTTGTTTGCTATGTAAAGTATTTTCCTGAGAAACTCAGGCTTGCAGCTTATTGGGGAAATACTAGCATAGTTAAGAGGGATTATGCGACAGTATATACTCTTTTCCTTTTTAATAAATGGAACAAATCACACCCAAAACCACATCTGAAAAGTTAATAACAGGAAATTAAGAGATGATGCGCCCTTCCAATCAGGCTGAACTTCAAACCTTTCTTTCTGACGCTATTAAAACTCCACCAGATGGGCTTTATTTAATTTGTACCTTTTATTCAGGCTTGCTATTTAGGTTATTTTTCTTTTCAGTCAGAAAGTAGTCTGTGTATTAGAGCTTTTGTTTACATTTCTGAAATTAGAATTTTTTTCCTTGAAAGAAACTCCAAGTGTAAATTGAATTGTGACCTCTCCATTAGTACCTTAAATAAATCACACAATTGACTCATATTTGCGCTTTTGATGGCTTCCCAAGTAGAGTCAACTTGTTTAGTGGGAGAGTCTACAATAAATTCATCACCTGCTTTTAATTTGATCAGGTCTTCAGTGGCTTTTTCCATTACACATCTTTCTTAACTTGATTCATGATTTTTAGCTTCTTATAATCCTGATCGATTCAGGGTCAGATGGGTTACCTGCAGCACTCAAGTCAGATAGGAGCCTGCTTCTTTTGAGACTCCCTGAAGGTTATCTTAACACAGCAAAAATTAGCCAGTGTAAGTTAAAAGGTCCTCATTCCAGCTTATGTCTTTCAGCCCCTTATTCACTTAGATCTAATTACAAAAAGCCCTTGGGGAAGTATGCTAAAGGGAGAAATGATCACTCAGTCTAAAACAGCATGTTGTTAATTATACTAAAGTCTGTAACATTAGCCTACTCTTTGTCCTCTCGGGGCGTTGTTTGTAAATACTTTTGACTGGAAATGCAGCCTTGTGTTGCTGGTCACCCTGCCCCTCCTGGAGCCCTTGCTGGAGAAGCGGCCCGCGGGTGAGGCTTCGCTTCCCCAACCTCGGTGCTCCTGGCTCCCAGACCCAGTGCCCAGCCCAGCATCTGGGATTCTAAAGATGATTAGTGCTGTTGTGGAATGTTACAACACAGGGTGAAAAGGTCCAGGACACACCTAGGCATTTCCATTTCCAAGGAGAGCCTGTTTGGCTTTTGTGTAACCCAAGCCATGGCTCAGGCCAAGCTGGATTCTTGCCAAGAGAGGGCCATCCCTGAGGCGACAGGAATGGTCGGTGCTTTAGAGATGCTTCATAAATCCCAGCATGCAAGGATCCTCGAGACCCAAGTGGACTGCATCTGGCAGGTGGTTTTCTCATCAGTGGGCCCCACGCTGCGGAGAATTAGCAAAGCTGAAACTGTAACCGCAGCTGTGGGGTTTGTCCAGATGTGGCCAGCCATGCTTATCTGGCTCCACAATGGAAAATGGTTTTTTGAGATAGCACCTTCAGGATCAAGTCCATTTATATCAGGCAGCACTGATGAATCAGATTAGGATTCTTTATCAGCCACAAGAGAGGATACAGAAGGTAGAGGTGTATAAGCGAGGAAGAAAATAGGAGATTCAGCCTGTTCTGATTTAGGGTAATAATTTGTTCAGTAGAGGACACTTTCTACTGAGGGATAGTGTTTTCTGTCCTGACTTGTTCTGGAAAGCGT
>SJYS01012486.1:111197-125665 GCA_006410695.1 Philantomba maxwellii
GTGCTGCGATTCATGGGGTCGCAAAGAGTCGGACACGACTGAGCGACTGAACTGAACTGAACTGAATCCTGTGAGGATTAACTGAAGTAAAAGAGTACCAAGAGAAGTTATAAAATGCAATGCCAATGAGAAGGGCTAAGAACAAAAAACCGAGAATGTCTGTTCTGAAGAATCTTTTCCCACAGGCACAAATTCAGCATTTATTCAAGGGCTTCATCACCACATTTGCATGTCATTATAAAGTGAGGTGGGTTTCTTTTTTTGTTTGTCTGCTTTTTGTTTTAATTTCAGTTCAGTTCAGTCGCTCAGTCGTGTCCGACTCTTTGCGACCCCGTGGACTGTAACCTACTAGGTTTCTCCGTCCATGGGATTCTCCAGGCAAGAATACGGGAGTGGATTGCCATTTCCTTCTCCAGGGGATCTTCCCGACCCAGGGATCGAACCCAGGTCTTCCGCGTTGGAGGCAGACANTTCAGTTCAGTCGCTCAGTCGTGTCCGACTCTTTGCGACCCCGTGGACTGTAACCTACTAGGTTTCTCCGTCCATGGGATTCTCCAGGCAAGAATACGGGAGTGGATTGCCATTTCCTTCTCCAGGGGATCTTCCCGACCCAGGGATCGAACCCAGGTCTTCCGCGTTGGAGGCAGACACTTTAACCTCTGAGCCACCAGGGAAGCCCGAGTTGATGGTAATACTGGCATTTGATAAATTTCAAGCAAAGAAAAATGAATTTCCTTGCTAGCTTTATAGGTCATATTTTATAAAATACAAAATATGCTCCTGATAAATTTGTGTCCAAATTTATGTTTTCGTAATTCACTTAAATTACTTCCTTTTAGGAGCACTTTTATATTATAAATCGTGACCTCTCTTTCACTGGTTGAATTTTTTTCCTCTACTTACTTGTTTCTATTAAAATGAAGGATGCTCAGATGAAATCATTTTAACACAATTAACACGTTTTAGCGCAATTCCTGTAAGTTAGAGCCAACAAATGTTTGACCTGGAGACTAGAACCTGGCGAACAGCNAATCGTGACCTCTCTTTCACTGGTTGAATTTTTTTCCTCTACTTACTTGTTTCTATTAAAATGAAGGATGCTCAGATGAAATCATTTTAACACAATTAACACGTTTTAGCGCAATTCCTGTAAGTTAGAGCCAACAAATGTTTGACCTGGAGACTAGAACCTGGCGAACAGCAGTGAGTGAGCTTGGAAATAATGAATCTGCGTAAACTCAGCATTTAATGACGGCCTCTCCTTACTGAATATCTCACAAATTTTCCTTTCATTTTCCAAGAACCCTGATATCAAATGATACATTCTAACAGCGGTCCCAAGTCCAGGGATACAGGTCCGTTCCCAGGTTAGTCTGAAGGCTAAAAGTCCTCCGCTCCTGAAGGGAGCCTGCTCTGAAGCACTCTGGAACGGCAGGGTAGAGCCTGAGACTCGGCAAAGACCCTGAGGACACTGGCTTCGCGCTGGCCGCCTGGGTTTCGCTTAATCTGGAGTCTTCATTTTGGGCTCACAGCCAGAGCTAGGCCAGAAACAGGCCAGCTTCCAGGAGCCCTGACATTGTGATGGTCTCGGGTGGGTCTATCTAGCGCTGCTTTGGAGTCCAAGTCCTCCTCCCTGAGGCCCAGACTCTTCAGAATCTAGAAAAATCCCCTTCAGAGGCAGCTGGATTTCCATCTCCAGTTGCTATTACCTCTGACACCTTAAACAGATAGTTTTACCTCTCACGTTTCCATTCTCTCATCTGGAAAATCGAGTCAACACCACTTAGAAATGGTGGCAGGGGTTGAGAAAGAGATAGAACAGATGTTGTTTAAGGATCCAGACTTACAATGATCAGTAAATCAGTCCTAGAGATGGAATGCACAGTATCGGGAAGAGAGAGAACATATATATTTTAATCGTCAAACTTGCAAAGAGACTAGAACTTCCAGCCACTGGAGAGAAATGATAATTATGTAATGTGATAGGAGTGGTGATTATTGCTGCTATGGCAATCATGTTACAATATAAAAATGCATCAAATTAACATGTGCCTCTTAAACTGACAGAATGTCACATGTCAAATATGTATTTTTTAAAAGCAGTACTTAGATATCCTTAGATATGAGAATTCTTGGAAGACCACTTGAGAAATCACTCTATATTCAATATTTAATAAGTGGACATTGTCGTTAATAATAACTCGGTGGGCTACAGTCCACGGGTCACAAAGAGTCGGACACGACTGAGCTACTTCACTGTGACTATGTAACATCCAGCTGAGGACTAGCGGGGGGCACTCTTTCTGCCCCCTTCTGCTTATGTCAGAAGCTTTCTTTATCTCCTTTATACTTTAATAAAACTTTATTACACACAAAATAATAATAATAATAATTCTGCCCAGGAAAGGGTGGTGGAACCCTGGTTAAGCATCTCATGGAACTCAGGTTAACTTGGCTGAAGCTTTTTGAACGCCAGGCTTTCCATTTTGGCAAGCTCCTTAGCTAGAACTTTAGACTGCAGGTCGAAAGCATTGCTTCTTGGACGTCCCTCGCGGCTGGGAATCTGCCTGCCAATGCAGGGGACACAGGTTCGATCCCGGGTCTGGGAGGCTTCTACATGCTGCGAGGCAACGAGGGAAGCCGACGCCGTGAGCCGGCCTGGCGGCCCGGGAAGGGCAGCCCTGCTCTCTGCACTGGAGGGCCCAGCAGAGCCACAAATAAGCGCGTGAGTAAATGCAAATTGGAATAAAACTTAAAAAGAACTGCTTCTTGAAATAAAAGACTCCAGCCACACTTTTTGGAGAAGCACATATATGCCTAGGGACTGGCCTCATGTCCCAGCAGCTAGGACTCCCCCTAAATGCAGGGGACACTGGTTCGATCCCTGGCTGGGCAACTGAGACCCCCATATGCCGAGCGGTGCAGCAAAAAAGATGAAAAAAGAAAAAAACCGACCCCGAGAGGCCCCTCGCAACTCGCATGGAGACTGGCCTTTCCTGAGGCCGCACGAGCGGGCCCCTGAGGGCCCCGTCGTAACTCGAGAGGAACCTGCCGCAACTCGAGAAAAAGCAGGAGGTTCTCAGCTCCTGGCGAGATGAGACCCTTGCCCGCTGCGGCGTCCCACTCCTGTAACACAGAGTCGTGAACGCTGGTTCCTCTAAGACGAGACTGATGCGGCTTGGCCAGCGAGCACGAGGATGACCTTTGCAAGCACGCTAGTCACCCGAGTCACTGACCACCTCGAGCAGCTATATTACCACCACTCAGAGAACTTTCCTCTCTCCCAAAAGAGGGAAGTTCGGGAAAGGTTTTGGTTCCATTCAGATCTAAGCAAGTGTAATAGATCTGCTTTATCAACTGCTGTGTGACTACCCCATTTAGACAACTTCATGTTTGGGTCACATTGTTTCATATACGTGCCTCTTTGAGAAATAATTACAATTCATCTTGTGCCTGCAATCTGAATCTAAACTGTGGCTGTTGATCATTTCTTAAACTGGTCAATGAAATATCTAGGCATGAATAAGTCACTAAATAATAGATCAGTAGATAATTCTGGAAGCATGAGAGGTTTTGCTGCCAGGAATAAAACATATTAAGATGTAATCTGCCGCCATTCAGTATACATACCAGCATTTGCAATGTGCAGCACTCCAGTGGTGATTTGGGGCATCCCCGGGAAAAGGTGCCTGTCTGCCAAAGCACCGAGGTCGCTGATTCTTCCCCAAGACCTCCTGGCTTCGGGACTCTCGACACTGCTTTCCAGTATGCAAGTGACT
Source organism: Philantomba maxwellii (assembly GCA_006410695.1). NCBI lineage: Eukaryota > Metazoa > Chordata > Mammalia > Artiodactyla > Bovidae > Philantomba > Philantomba maxwellii. Next base: position 114,977 of record SJYS01012486.1, read on the forward strand.
GCGGAGCAGCCACTCCATCGGACCCGGGACACTTCCCTCCTTCCCAGACGCAAAAGCCTGTCCATTCTCCAGAACGCTTTGGCAAAGGCTTTGTGCATGTTCTCATACACGCTTTTCATCCCTTTTGTCCTTGTCTTTTTGGAGGAGAAGGAGTCTTCTATAGCCCTGTAGTCTTGACTAAACACTGTGTTGAAAGAATTGATTACTTTTTGCTCTTCTGACGTCATTTGGTAGGAAGGATCAAGTTTGGAAAGTTGATGGAGAAGTAAAACCGGGAGTTCCACTGAGGTCAAGTCGGCCGCTGAGGCTCCGTGATGTCCATCAAACAAACCAAAAAAACACACATTGGGTTTACTGCCAAAATTATTCACGACAATGAATTTATCATTCATGTCAACCCTCCATGTAGAATTCCTGTCTTCGCAAACAGCTGCTCCTTTAATTAACAGGTGATCGATTTTCTGAGGATGTGTGGTGCTCTCGCAAACGTTCGGCATGATCTTATAGTATGCTGGTATCTGTCTCTTCCACAGGAGCTCAAAAGCATTATTAACGCTCTGCAAGGCCTTCTCGTTGAATGCAGAAGATGACAGCAGCTTCGCAATGACGGCCTGCCTCAGGCCTAGGATCGCGGAGAGCCCCGGTTTCTTGCCCCCCGTCCACTGCAAGCCCAGGGTGCTCAGAGCCACGTGCTCCTTCTTGTGGAAGAAAACTGCAGGCAGGTCAACCTCACGCTTGCAAATGGAGCAGGGGAATGTGAGCGTCTCGTTTTCCTGCGCTAGGGAGTGTTTCTCAGAGACTTCTTTTAGTGGCCTCTTCTTCTTCCTTTTAAAATGCTTTCTTCTCAACGTCAGTGGGACTTCATTTTCTGAATCAGCTGTTGGTTTTCTCGTGTACAATTGCCTTGCTTTCCAAAACACTCTGTGAACAGAATGAAAGACATTTACATGCCTGAAATGAGGCGATTTGCAGTTTCCTCGAGATTTAATATTGTTCTAAAATATTCTGATTGCTCTTTCTGTGATTCCTCCTCCAAAACACAGAGGACCAACCCAGGGAATTGGTCACTGGCCTGTGGAGGCCCGAGTGAAATTAGGTAAAATCTCTAGGAAGCCAGATAGACCTCTAAGAACAAAAAATCAGCATAATACTTTATCCGGGCAAGTGAAGGTATACGCTTGAGCCTTAGCAATGTGATTTCAAGTATAAGCATAATTATTTTTGTACTTAATTTTTTCCTAATAATAAAGTAATTATATTATATAATATATATAATATAAAGAGATATAATAATTTTTAAAAACACTTTTGTCCTAATTAAAGCACTCTCAAGAAAATGGGTGGGAGATGTATCTGATGCGGGTGCATCTAACACGCTGCTCTCCCGACGTGCATTTAAATCCCTGCGCACAGCTCTGTCGGACGCAGCCACCCATCCCTACGGTAACATTTCAATCACCAGTTTCCATTTCATAAATGCTCATTGATCTGTTAGCCTATTAGCAAACTTTCCTGGCTTTGCCGCACCAATTTTTGTTTCTCTTTTTTAATGGAAAATTTAAACGACACACAAGAATGGAAATATGTAATGAGCCCCCACTGCCAGCTTCAACCATTATTAACATTTTTTCACTCTTGCTTCTGTGTCCTCAACCACGCATTATTTCATTTTGCTCATTTCTTTGCTGGAGCATTTTAAAGCACATCCTTCAGGTCCATCGATCTCACTCATCACTTCAGTGCTTAGCACGCATTCACTTCCTCAGTGTCTGCCGCAGGCCAGCCACAGCACAGCTTAGGAAGCAAGTTGGTGTCCTGGCCTTGAAGCCACGAGGGGGAGTCTGTGGCCTCATCCACACGCTTACACGGAGAACCAGACAGGTCCGCTGGGGCCGGAGCAGAGCCCCGTGACGAGGCCCAACCGAGGGCCCAGCCCTTCATCTGCGCAGGAAAGGGGCAACAGACAGCTGAGCCGACTCGAGAAACAGTTGAGAAAAAGCAGCAAAGGCTCCAAGGCAAACCCACGGGGCGACCAGCCAGCAGGCTGGAGGGGGAAGAGGACCCAGCCAGGGAGCTGGACAGGCAAGCAGAGAAGTTCGGGAAAATGGCAAAACTCTTCAGCTCTTCTGACCAAAATGTATATCAAATATCTTTTAACTGCTGTTATTGCATAATATTCATGTAAAGAATAGAGTTTTTCTGAGGCTTGTTGAACTGTTTGGACCATATATAACGCACACTAATTCCGTAGTGAGACCTAGAGTCTCCCAATAAACAGCAAGGTGTGCCNGTTATTGCATAATATTCATGTAAAGAATAGAGTTTTTCTGAGGCTTGTTGAACTGTTTGGACCATATATAATGCACACTAATTCCGTAGTGAGACCTAGAGTCTCCCAATAAACAGCAAGGTGTGCCAGCACGTACGTTCCCATCGGTAGAGGACGGCCGTCATACAACTCACTCTCTCTCACATGGAGCCCCTGGGAAAGCAACATGCCCATTCGTGCATTCAACAAGCACCAGGGGCCTGCCATTTGCCAGGGACTGCTTTATTTGCTCGGCACAGAGAGGTGAACAAAGGCCTTGTCTGCGATTGAGCTTATAGCCTCATATGGAAACAGACAATAACTGAAGGAAACATGGAAACTGGTGCCATTAGAACTGCCGGCACGAAAGAGCAGAAAATAAGAGTGGAGAGGCCGTCCCCAGAGGCCCAGGGCCTAAGAATCTGCCTGCTAAGGCAGCGGACGCGGGTTCGATGCCCGGCCGGGAAGGCGCCCCTGGCGCTGGGCAGCGGAGCCCGCGAGCCTCAGCAGGAGCGCCGGGACCTGCGCTGCGCGGGGAGGGAAGCCGGGCAGCGAGAAGCCTCTGCTCGCGGCTGGAGAGGCGCTCCCACTCACTGCAGCAGGGAAAGCCCACGGGCAGAGCTGAGACCCAGTGCAGCCAAAACTAAATTAAAAATAAAAACACTTTTAAGGAAAAGAATAAGAGTAGACAAAGAGGGGCTTCCGGGCGGCCCAGCTTCAGACTCTGTGCTTCCAGTGCTGGGCACAGTCCAGTCGCTGGAGCAGAAGACCCCGCGTGCCGGGTGGCGTGGCCGGGAAGAAAACGCAGAGAGGCAGAGCGCTGTTAGTAAAAGGCGGTCAGACAACTGCACCCCTCCCCCGTGAGCACAGTCCCCCAGGAAGGCATGCGTTCATCTGACTATATCCCTCTCGCGTGAGCATCATCCACCAGNTCATTCCCAAAGTACACCCAAAGAGAGAGTTTGGCTTTGACCTCAGGGTATTGAACCCTCCCTTCTCTAGACTCCGCCCACCTCTTTGGCTCTAATTGTGGTCTCGCTTCCCAGATTGTCATGGGCACTCAACTGCATGAGCCCTACTCAGTGTGGGGACGGCCCAGGCTCCTGGCCCCCAGTTCCGTGGGTGGATGCAGCAGGATGAGCTCCAAGTCAAAGGACCTTCCTCCCACATGTGGACTCAACGAGGGGTGGACATGCGGATTCAGCGAGGGGTGGTGGGGCAGCCTAATCTAGCTTGTCCAGTGCACGTGTCCACATCTAGCAGCGCGCGAAAGAGACCCCGCCTGGGCAAGCCCGTGTCCAATGTACCAACGGCTCCCATCCCAGCGGTTACCTCACAGTGCCAACGGCCGCTGTACTGCGACCCCACGACCCCAGGGACCCGCGAACCACCCCACACCAATCAACCTGACTGAAGACCAGGGGACATGAAGTCACAGAATAATCTCCCACACATCCTGCTGTCCTGGTCCCACTCTACCCCTCCCCCCGCCCCCAGCGGCCAGCTCCCTGCACCGCTAGGTCAGGAGGCCTGGAGGTGGTGTAGACACGGACCTGGGCAAGAGAAGTTCAGGCTGTCCCTTCCCCTCTCCATCTCTTCTCCAGCCTCTCCCATCTCTGGCAGGACCCAGGACCTTCACCAGGTCCAGCCTGGCCCTGGCTGGTGTAAGGGGTTGAAGGGAGCCCTGAGAGCAGGCAGCTCCACAAAGAGACCCAAGTGTTAGGAGTAATTACTGTTATTAGGGAGCTCTCCTTGGCACTTAGGTCACCCCAATTTCTTGATGAGCCAGGCATGGGTGCTCAGGGTCACTCAGCTCTAAGTGACCAAGTCCAGCTAAACTAATGAGACATAACGACGAAGCTTGCCTGTGACTGACCCCAGAGGGCACGCCCAAGAGGTGTCCCCGGAGCCCAACCTTGGAGTGGAGTCCGTCTTGGGTGCTGGAGCACGAGGAGGAGCACCGCAGGCCAGGACCCCCGCAATGGCTCCGCCCACTCCCACCTGCAGACTGGAGGCTCTGCAGGGAGGGTCTCACCCCCAGTCTCGGGAGATGCGGCCCCGTGTCCACCGCATCCCGGGTCCCCAGGTTGCGCTCTGCTCCCACGGACTCCGGGAGTTAGAAATCATTCCCAGGACTCGGAACACCGGGTCACCAACGGGGAGCTAAGGCCACCAACTCTTGTATGGTACCGCAGACCCTTAGGGTCCCGCCCAAGCACAGCAACTTGTAGAGGAGGAAAAAGAACTTCCCTCTGGCACCCTGAAGCCGTCTCCCCCCCGCCCCACGCCAAGGGACGAGTCTCGGGGGCCTAGCCTCCTCCCAGCGCTCAGAGAGCGGGACACCAAGCCTCTCCCCGCTGCCCTGGGGGTGGCCTGGCCCAGCCGCCCCTGCGAACCTCGGGATCCCCGCCAAGATCCCGATGCCGAGAGCCGCCGGGATTGGGAGGAGGCGTTGCTAGGAGACCGAGGGCCGGGCCACGTCCCTCCAGGGCTGTCTCACCCCGCGCCAGCGCGCGTCCGTTCCCCTGAGCCCCACCCTTGGCCCCGACAGCCAGTCCAGCGTCCACTCGGGTAGCGGCCCTAGGGAGCCGCGCGGGCAGGCGGGGACGCGCTCCGAGCCATGGAGGCGATACCTGTCCTGGGCCTGGGCACCTGGAAGGTGAGGCGGCCGCTTGGTCGAGGAGGGGCGGCGCCTTCCTTCGACACGCCCCTGCGTGGAGACCCACCTACCTGGGGACACCTGCAGCATCCTCCGCAGGTCCAGCTGGTCGCTGGCACCTGCCGGGGGCCCGCCTCTGGCTTTTGGAAATGGAGTGTTTAGTCATTAGGTTTTCTAGAATTGGGGGTTGTCCTTCCCAACTGTTTATTTCAGTTCAATTCAGTCACTCAGTCGTGTCTCTTTGCGACCCCATGAACTGCAGCACGCCAGGCCTCCCTGTCCATCAACAACTCCAGAAGTCCACCCAAACCCATGTCCATCGAGTCAGTGGTGCCATCCAACCATCTCATCCTCTGTTGTCCCGTTCTCCTCCTGCCCTCAATCTTTCCCAGCACCAGAGTCTTTTCAAATGAGTCGGCTCTTCGCATCAGGTGNGGCCCAGCCGCCCCTGCGAACCTCGGGATCCCCGCCAAGATCCCGATGCCGAGAGCCGCCGGGATTGGGGGGAGGCGTTGCTAGGAGACCGAGGGCCGGGCCACGTCCCTCCAGGGCTGTCTCACCCCGCGTCTGCGCGCGTCCGTTTCCCGAAGCCCCACCCTTGGCCCCGACAGCCAGTCCGGCGTCCACTCTGGTAGCGGCCCTAGGGAGCCGCGCGGGCAGGCGGGGACTAGCTCCGAGCCATGGAGGCGATACCTGTCCTGGGCCTGGGCACCTGGAAGGTGAGGCGGCCGCTTGGTCGAGGAGGGGCGGCGCCTTCCTTCGACACGCCCCTGCGTGGAGACCCACCTACCTGGGGACACCTGCAGCATCCTCCGCAGGTCCAGCTGGTCGCTGGCACCTGCCGGGGGCCCGCCTCTGGCTTTTGGAAATGGAGTGTTTAGTCATTAGGTTTTCTAGAATTGGGGGTTGTCCTTCCTAACTGTTTATTTCAGTTCAGTTGAGTCGCTCAGTCGTGTCTCTTTGCGACCCCATGAACTGCAGCACGCCAGGCTTCCCTGTCCATCAACAACTCCAGAAGTCCACCCAAACCCATTTCCATCGAGTCAGTGGTGCCATCCAACCATCTCATCCTCTCTTGTCCCCTTCTCCTCCTGCCCTCAATCTTTNGCAGGACGCCCCTGGGCGGGGAGGACCCCCTGGGCGGGGACTGCTCTTCCCCGCTCCAGTCAGCGCGACCCCCTCGGAGCACACAGAGCTGACCCTGCTGCCTGAGCCTTGTGACGGATTTGTCCTTGTTCTTGGGATAAAAACCTTCAAGCTCCACCTATGTTCAATTCAGTTCAGTTCAGTCGCTCAGTCGTGTGTGACTCTTTGTGACCCCATGGACTGCAGCATGCCAGGCCTCCCTGTCCATCACCAACTCCCGGAGTTCACTCAAACTCACGTTCACTGAGTCAGTGATGCCATCCAACCATCTCATCCTCTGTCGTCCCCTTCAACTCCCACCTTCAGTCTTTCCCAGCATCAAGCTCTTTTCAAGTGAGTCAGCTCTTCGCATCAGGTGGCCAAAGTACTGGAGTTTCAGCTTCAGCATCAGTCCTTCCAATGAACATCCAGGACTGATCTCCTTTAGGATGGATTGGTTGGATCTCCTTGCAGTCCAAGGGACTCTCAAGAGTCTTCTCCAACACCACAGTTCAAAAGCATCAATTCTTCGGCGCTTAGCTTTCTTTATAGTCCAACTCTCACATCCATACATGACCACTGGAAAAACCGTAGCCTTGACTAGACAGACCTTTCTTGACAAAGTGGCGTCTCTTCTGTTTAACACGCTGGCTAGGTTTCGCTTCTGGTAACTGTCTAGCTTCCTCGGCATCACTGCTGCCCTCAACCCCCTCCTTAACTCTTCCCGGCTGGGTAAAAAATGGTATTTGGTTATTTTAATCTGAATTTCTTGCTGTTCAATTAGGTTGCTTTAAGGTGTTTTTTTTTTGGATGTGGACGTTTTTAAAGTCTGTATTGCATTTGTTCCAATACTGTTTCTGTCTTGGTTTTTTGGCTGCAAGGCACGTGGGATTTTAGCTCCCCAGCCAGGGATAGAACCTGTGCCCCGCTGCACTGGAAGGAGAAATCTTAACCACTGGACGGCCAGGGAAGTCCCTTCAATTGTTTTTTTTGGGGGATTTTTTTTAATTTGTTCTCAGCTGGGCCTCAGGTGCTCTTTGATCCGCACCGCGTGTGCAGGCGTGCTGTGCACTCACTCCCAGCAGCCGCGTGCCCCAGGCCACGCCCAGGTGGGAAGGTTTCTGGGGCGGCACCTTCAGGCAGGTTCTGACACACCCCTGGGCTCTATATCTCCACACACAGCCCTCAAGCCTGCTGGTGATTAGGGCTGTAGGAAAACCTCCTTACAAAAGTGACTCAGAGCAGCTTATTTCCAGAGGCAAAACTAGAGAAAACGGATTCCTGAAATACTCTGCAAGGGAAAAGACGGGTCTACATCCACGTGGATTCTTAGTAGCGCCTTTTCTTCTGAAGTATATTTGCTGTCTGTTCTGTGCTGTTCACTGAGTCCAGAATCCCTGCAGATGGTGACTGCAGCCATGAAATTAAAAGACACTTACTCCTTGGAAGGAAAGTTATGACCAACCTAGACAGCATATTAAAAAGCAGAGACATTACTTTGCCAACAAAGGTCCATGTAGTCGAGGCTATGGTTTTTCCAGTGGTCATGTGTGGATGTGAGAGTTGGACTGTGAAGAAAGCTGAGCACTGAAGAACTGATGCTTTTGAAGTGTGGTGTTAGAGAAGACTCTTGAGAGTCTCTTGAACTGCAAGGAGATCTAACCAGTCCATCCTAAAGGATATCAGTCCTGGGTGTTCATTGGAAAGACTGATGTTGAAGCTGAAACCCCAATACTTTGGCCACCTGATGCGAAGAGCTGACTCATTCGAAAAGCCCCTGATGCTGGGAAAGATTGAGGGCTGGAGGTGAAGGGATTGACAGAGGATGAGATGGTTGGATGGCATCACCAACTCGATGGACATGGGTTTGGGTAAACTCCAGGAGTTGGGGATGGACAGGGAGGCCTGGCGTGCTATGGTTCACGGGGTCTCAAAGAGTCGGACACGACTGAGTGACTGAACTGAAGTCCTGTCCAGCTCTTTGCAACCCCATGAACTGCAGCACACCAGGCTTCCCTGTTCTTCACTATCTCCTGGAGTTTGCTCAAACTCATGTCCATTGTGTCTAATAATCAACTGGCTATTTTGTGTTATTTCTTTTATTGAAAAATAAAACCATGTACTTCTTTTTATAAAATACAGCAGTATGTAAAGGAAAAACAGAGGTCTCTCTTTCCCCGAAGTTACTACTGCCAAACATTAGGTGTGCCTTGTTCCAGGCTGGGTTCTATGTATTTTCATATGTGTGTACCTAAAAACATAGACACGATCTATTTTGAAATTTAGGTTTAATTTGTGTACAGTCAATCGCAGAAATTCTAAAGGTACAGCCTGCTGAATTGTGTAGGAATGCACTTGTAGATTCCATGAGGTCTTGCTTTGTATATTTTAAAAAATAAGGTTGCAACATGATCATAGTATTAAATTAAAATGTTCGCTGTCACTAGTGGGCAGTGATGATGTTTTAGCTCAGTACCTATCAACCTTCCCCATTTCTTTTTTTTTTTTTTTTTGTGGAAGCAACAGTGAGCGCGCAGAGCCGTAATCACTGGACCATCAGGGAATTCCCTCCACGGGAGCACACAGTCCAGGGGATTCTCCAGGCCAGGATGCTGGAGTGGGTGGCCTTTCCCTCCTCCAGGGGATCTTCTCCACCCAGGGACTGAACCCAGGTCTCCCGCACTGCAGGCGGATTCTTCACTAGCCGAGTCACAAGGGAAGCCCCATTCTGTTTAACGTGTGTTACCTTCCACAGCAAATATAAAGATGCTACCTAGGTCATTTAGCATTTACCTCCAACAGGGAAGGGGCTGCTTCTGTTCTGCTCGCTGTAATAGCATCACAGTGAACACGGACGTGCGTGGTTAGGTCTCTTTCACGGGTGCTGGTGCTGGCTGGATGTCCAGCCGTGGAAAGTCGACACACGGAGCGGAAGGGGCGAGGGCTCGGGGCGCACTCAGGTCCCCGCTTGCTGCTGGCTGGCTGGTCTCCGAGGCCCTCTTGCTATTCCGGACCCCAGTTCTGTCAGCGGTGAAACAGGTACTTCTCGGAACCTTGCTGGCCGCTGTGACTTGAGCGCCGCACCGCACAGACGCGCCCCACGCGCCTGCCGCCCGGGAGGCTCTGCAGACCCGCGCCCCGCTCGTGTGCGGCGTGAATCCGCTCCCCTGACGCGCCTTCGCCGTCTCTTTCTGCAGACTTCGGCCCGCCTGTGCTTGCTTTCATCAACCTGGCTCCATGTCAGCTTTACCTACACACCCATGTGGATATGTACACGCGTACGCACACAGACGCGCGTTTAAAAAGCAACTTAAAGGAGAGAGTAGAGGACTTCCCTGGGGGCCAGTGGCTGAGACTCCGCGCTCCCAGCGCAACGGCCGGGGAGCCTCCCTGGCCGGGGAACCAGATCCCCTTGCTGCAAGCAAGGCCCAGCGCAGCCAAACCAGTGAACAGATATTCTAAAGGCGGAGAGGAAGGAGGCAGGGAACACGAGGCAGAGCTATTCAGAATCCGCAGCTGTAATATTCAGGAGACTATCGTGTGTCTTCTAAAATGACGTGTACTGTTTACCCAAATATAAACAAGGAAATAAAGTAACTTAGTACAGAATTACATAACTAATGCATAAAAAGTAATTTGAAAAAATTCATATGAAAAAACTATAAAAAAAGAACATGAAAGAAAACATGAATAAAGGCAAAGACTCATCTATGTTTTGGACTGGAAAACAATATTATATAGACGTCACCATCAAAAGGGGGAATATATGTAAAAAAACATATTTGACAAAGGATATAAATTCAGATTACATGTATAATTGACAAGGCATATAAATTCAGATGAACGCACAACTGTACTCATCTCACACTCTAGCAAAATAATGCTCAAAATTCTCCAAGCCAGGCTTCAGCAGTACATGAATCAAAAACTTCCAGATGTTCAAGCTGGATTTAGAAAGGCAGAGAAACCAGAGATCAAATTGACGACATCCATTGGATCATAGAAAACGCAAGAGAGTTCCAGAAAAAAACATCTACGTCTGCTTTATTGACTACACCAAATAGAAATGCAAAAAAGCAAAATGGCTGCCGAGAGGCTTTACAATAGCTGTGAAATGAAGAGAAGTGAAAAGCAAAGGAGAAAAGGAAAAATATACCCATATGAATGCAGAGTTCCAAAGAATAGCAAGGAGAGATAACAAAACTTTCCTCAGTGATCAATACAAAGAAATAGAGGAAAACAACAGAATGGGAAAGACTAGAGATCTCTTCAAGAAAATTAGAGATACCAAGGGAACATTTCATGCAAAGATGGGCTCGATAAAGGACAGAAATGGTATGGACCTAACAGAAGGAGAAGATATTAAGAAGAGGTGGCAAGAATACATGGAAGAACTGTACAAAAAAGATCTTCACGACCCAGATAATCACGATGGTGTGATCACTCACCTAGAGCCAGACATCCTGGAATGTGAAGTCAAGTGGGCCTCAGAAAGCATCACTACGAACAAAGCTAGTGGAGTGATGGAATTCCAGTTGAGCTGTTTCAAATCCTGAAGGATGATGCTGTGAAAGTGCTGCACTCAATATGCCAGCAA
>SJYS01012486.1:199259-222516 GCA_006410695.1 Philantomba maxwellii
AATAAATGAAAACCTTTTATTTGACAGTTTTGACTAGATAATATTAATCTACATTGCCTTCCTCTGCCCTGCGGAGAGTGAATGACCTGTTAAGTACTTCAGATGACATTTTATGATTTTATAATATTTATCACTATCATTGTTGTAACAGAAATAGCATCAGTCTTCAGTAGAGTCTCAGACATCTGTGACCTCCATAGATAGGAATGCTCTTCAGACCTGTCTCTTATACACATCTTGACCGATGAGCCACCGGGGAAGGCCCGTATCTTTTAACTCCATCTGAGAACAGCTGACAAAACTGAATATTTGTGAAAGCGAAACCCCTGAAACATGTGCCCCTCTAAGAGGGGAAGGACTGTCTAACCAAGGGGGAGAATGCACTGTGAAGCGGCACGGGAGTTAATGCTGTATTTTAGAAAACAGAATAAAAATAGTTCGTAGCATGTGGGAATTACCAAGACATGGGCGAGCATTGCAATCGCCCGAGGAGTCGCGAGCGTGCCGCGGGGTTGCGGGGGGAGAGGTGGGCTTGAACCGCGGCCCCGCCCCGCCCCCGGGGCGATGCCCGGCGCTTAGAGCCCGCCCTCGCGGTCCTGAGCGCGTGAGAACCGTGAGAACCGAGAGCGCGCACCGCCCGCCGCGCTGATGCCGCTGCCCCGCCGGCCCGCTTCCCCTGCGCGCAGCGGGCCCGGGGGAGGGTGGGAGCCGGGGCCCTGGAGGGCAGGCTCAGCCTGTCCCTGCCGTCCACGCGCGGGGCCGCACGCGCGGGACCACACGCGGTCCACGCGCTGAGCACGGAGGTGGGAGACACAGGATCCTCGTGGGACAGGATGGACTCAGAAAGTGATTGTGTTCCTTACCGCGGGAGGACTTACCCCATGAAAGAGTAAATGCTGAGCAGTAGAACTGCTTATATTACTTATACTCTCTGTTCTGAAGTTAGGCAAAGTATTTTATATGTTGAAAAACCTGATATATTAATGTTAACATATACTTAACCTTAATAATCTATATGAGTATATATTAAATATACCTTTATATGTCCCCCAGAAGTCACTGTGGTTTTAGAGACAGACCTGGACAAATATTTTGAAATTTTCTGATGATGTGCTAATATAATTCCATGAGAAAATAGCTGGAAAAGTGTCGGAGGAATATGACTTCTTAAAATACATCTGACCAACAGAATATGCTAAAGTGAAAGTGTAGGCTGCTTAGTCCTGGCTGACTCTTTGTGATCCTGTGGACCGTAGCCCACCAGGCTCCTCTGTCCATGGGATTCTCCAGGCAAGAATACTGGGGTGGTTTGCCATTTCTTGCTCCTGGAGATCTTCCCAACCCAGGGATCAAATCCAGGTCTTTTGCACTGCAGGCGGATTCTTTACCATCTGAACCCCCAGAGAAGCCCATGCTAAAGGAATGTGGCAAATTATTAGCCTTAGACTCTGAGCTGTGCAGACCATCTCAAAATGAGAAGCTATGCTTATCTTGGCGAGATGTTTTATAAGAATCCAAGCAAATTAGATATAACTAAATTGAGTCTGGTGAAAGTTTTATGGTAACCATTGCACTGTGAGGGATAGACCATCACCAGGCTTCCTGAACGTTCATAATTAGGCATGTCATGTCACCCTAGGATGGTATTCACCATGAATTGTGGGAGGAGCAGTGTGAAGGGGCTTCAGAGAGCCAGCTTCTAGTCTGGACTCTGAAAGTAATTAGTCTCCAGTGCAGGAACACCAGGAGGGGTCACGTAATCCCTGAGAGCTGTAGGACTTTCCCTCCAGCAGTGAGGAGGCGCCATGGCCTTCCGCACCCACGTCTTCCAGCTCGACTCATGCTTTAAAGAAAGCAGGGTCCCTGCGAGTAATCCCAGTGCCGTGAAAATCTGAGAGCTGTTGAACAGTCAGTGACTGGCACACCGTGCCGTCTCTGTTAGGCACATGAAAGTGACTGAACCGTCCTTTCACTTCTTTTGAGAAGACCTGAAACCAGAGGTTTAGGTACCGCCTGTTTTCCAGGTTAGTCTTTAGAGGAACGTCTGAGCAGCAAGACACACAGCCATTCCTGTTTCCTTCTGTCTCACCGCCCGCCTGGACCGTGTCAACGACCACAGCACCCGGAGCACCCAAAACATGTTGACTCATCTCCTGTCTTTTCGTACAGTGCCCTTAGACATTCGTAAGATTAGTTTTGGAAGCAAAAACAGAACTAAACTAAAAAAGTATAAACTTAAGTACTATAAAGTGATTTTCAGAGGAAATAAATGAAAACCTTTTATTTGACAGTTTTGACTAGATAATATTAATCTACATTGCCTTCCTCTGCCCTGCGGAGAGTGAATGACCTGTTAAGTACTTCAGATGACATTTTATGATTTTATAATATTTATCACTATCATTATTGTAACAGAAATAGCATCAGTCTTCAGTAGAGTCTCAGACATCTGTGACCTCCATAGATAGGAATGCTCTTCAGACTCAAAATCAGCACTGCCAAATAGAATATAACATGATCCACAAATGTGAGCCACATCTGTAATTTGACATTTTCTAGTAACTACATTTAAAAAGATAAAACAGGACATTAATATTAATAGTGTTTTATTTGACCCAATGTATAAAAATGTTATCACTTCACATGGAATCAATATGAGCAATTATTAATGATGTCTTTTACTTTTTTTTGTACTAAATCTTTCAAATCCAGTGTGGGGGGTTTATAATTACAGCATATTTTAATTCATTCGCTATATTTTAAGTGGTTAAAGCTAAATGGAGTTCTACCAAAGCAGTTAAGTTGTGTTTAATGAAAATGTATTTCTCAGAGTTTCCATTTGAAAGTAAATTTTAAAATATTTTTTCCTCTATTTATTTTAAATAAATAGAGTGTTGTTGATTTACAGTGGTGTTAGTTTTAGGCATACAGCAGAATGATGCAGACATACGTGTGTCGTAAAGAACCCACCTGCCAGTTCAGGAGGTGTAAGAGGATGTGGGTTCAATCCCTGGGTCAAGAAGATCTCCTGGAGAAGGAAAAGGCAACCCACTGCGGTATTCTTGCCTGGGGAATCCTGTGAACAGAAGAACCTGGCAGGCCGGCGTCCATGGGGTCACAAAGAGCCGGGCGCGACTGGGCCCAGACGTGTGCATCAAGAGAACATGCGCCTGCTCTTCCAGAGTCTTCTGCGCTGCAGCTGATCACAGGGTAGCTCCCTGCCCCGTACAATAGGCGCTTGCTGGTGGAAAGTAAATTCAAATTGATTAAAGTTAGTTGTGGCTCAGTCGCTCATCACGTCTAACGCTTTCTGACCCCGTGGACGGCAGCGCGCCAGGCTTTCCTGCCCTTCACCATCTGCCTTTTGCCCAGACTCGCGTCCATGGAGTTGGTGACTCCATCAGCCACCTTGCTCTCTGTTGTCCCCTCTCCTGCCTTAAATCCTTCCCAGAATCAGTCTCTTCAGGAAAGCAAATGGGGTTACCAGAGAGAAAGGGGTGGGGGCGATGAACCGGAGTTTGGGGCTCGCAGACGCAGCTGCTGTGTGTGAGACAGACAAACAACAAGGACTGCCTGGAGCCGCACAGGGAGCCGCGTTCAAGGCTTCGTAACAACACCCTACAAGGGGGAAGAGCCTGGAGAGCGCCTCGGCGCGGGCTCACACAGCGCGGACTCGCTTTGCTGCGTGCCTTGCAAACCAGCTGTACTTCAGTTAAAATAGAAAAGGAAAACGCGTGCTCACTTGTCCGAGCGCCCAGCAGTTACACACGGCTGGTGGCCACGCGGCTGTTCCAATCGTTGCACAGTCAACACAGGCGCACAGCAGCCTCGTCGTCACAGAGGCCTTCACCGGACAGCAGCTCTAAATCCTTAAACCCTTATATCTCCCACTGTACCACATTGGACACACTTTTATTAAGATTTACAGTCTTATGATCGCCTGAGTCTCATGAAATTGATCTGATGGTTATGGTTTGTGATTACATTTGTACTTTCATAATTCGCTCCCTGGGAGCTGGCCTGCCTTCAACTCCACATATTCTAACTTCATTAAGTGGCCGTGGACTGACTTCCAGCACAGACTAGCTTTGAAGGTGATGAGTTTCTATATGATGTGCCTTATAAATTACAAAATAAACGCATCCTTTAGTTTTTTCTGCTACCAAGGCCACTGTTTCCAGCTTGACAGGATATAAGACAGCACTCAAAGTGCCATCTGGGTCCTGTGTCGTGGAGGGACACTCAGGTGTGAGCTGTTAGGGCAGGAGAGTTGAGAGGAACAGGGACAGTAGCTGGGCTTCAAGGTTAATTTTGAATCTAGGCTGATGAAGGCTTCCTTCCCCAAAGATGACACAGCCCCACCCCATTCACAGGGGAGCTGAAGTAATTCAGAGTGACGTAAAGAATCAGTCAGAAAGCTTGAGTGAGTGAGCATTACTGCACTCTTCACTGAGGACTGACAGTCATCGAGGCTCCTCCAGCCGTCTGGGCATGTGGGAGCTCGGCCGCTCACCTGAAAGGGCACCAGAAAGGGGTCCCCGGCGGGGCAGAGGGTTCCATCCAGGGGAGAGGGGTCCCCGGCGGGGCAGAGGGTTCCATCCAGGGGAGAGGGGTCCCCGGCGGGGCAGAGGGTTCCATCCAGGGGAGAGGGGTCCCCGGCGGGGCAGAGGGTTCCATCCAGGGGAGAGGGGTCCCCGGCGGGGCAGAGGGTTCCATCCAGGGGAGAGGGGTCCCCGGCGGGGCAGAGGGTTCCATCCAGGGGAGAGGGGTCCCCGGCGGGGCAGAGGGTTCCATCCAGGGGAGAGGGGTCCCCGGCGGGGCAGAGGGTTCCATCCAGGGGAGAGGGGTCCCCGGCGGGGCAGAGGGTTCCATCCAGGGGAGAGGGGTCCCCGGCGGGGCAGAGGGTTCCATCCAGGGGAGAGGGGTCCCCGGCGGGGCAGAGGGTTCCATCCAGGGGAGAGGGGTCCCCGGCGGGGCAGAGGGTTCCATCCAGGGGAGAGGGGTCCCCGGCGGGGCAGAGGGTTCCATCCAGGGGAGAGGGGTCCCCGGCGGGGCAGAGGGTTCCATCCAGGGGAGAGGGGTCCCCGGCAGGGCAGAGGGTCCTATCTGGGGAGAAGGGTCCCTGGCGGGGCAGAGGGTTCCATCCAGGGGAGAGGGGTCCCCGGCGGGGCAGAGGGTTCCATCCAGGGGAGAGGAGTCCCCGGCGGGGCAGAGGGTCCTATCTGGGGAGAGGGGTCCCTGGCAGGGCAGAGGGTCTTATCTGGGGAGTGGGGTCCCCGGCGGAGCAGAGGATCCTATCTGGGGAGAGGGGTCCCTGGCGGGGCAGAGGGTTGTGTCTGGGGAGAGGGGTCCTCCCCCGAAGAGGGGGAGCTGGGTCCTCCTCCGAGGAGCAGGACTTGGGCACTGAAGCCCGGTCCCTCCCTGGTCTCGGCTGCCCGCTGGGCCCCCCTGCCCCCACTGCTGGGAATTTCAGGCCTTGCATCTCTGGGAGGCCCTGGAGCGGGTGGTGGCGGATGAATGTTCGTTTCCCAGCTTCTCGGCTGAGGCGGCGTCCTGAATCTGCCCTGCATCAGCCCTGTGCCCTGCTCTGTGCTCAGCGTCAGGAAAGGCCTTGGGACTTCTGGGGCCCGGCGCCCCTCCAGCCCCACGCGACGCTGAGAAGCAGTTTGACTCTGAGCCACGGAGCGCCTAGGCGGCAGATGGTGGAAGCTGATCCCTTCCTGCGTTTTGGCCGAGTTTTGAGCAGTTGTGGAGATCTCTGTCTTCCCACTGGAGCTGCTGGGGTGTGAGTGCTTTGTAGGCATTTTAAAGAAGCTGTTAAGTTTTATTTAGAGGGTTCAATGGGAGAGTTCTGCTTCTCCCCCAAATGGGACATCCTCTGTCCCCTCGAATCCATCCTCCTGTTGAAAGGATGCTGCAGACTGGAGTGAGTCTCCTAGAGCTGGGCCGAGGGCTCTGGCAGGGTGAGCGCGTCCGCAGCCTGGCCTCCCGCCGAGGCCGACGGTGTCGAGCAGCGTCCGGGGTGCGCCTCGTGGCGGGGCTGGCGGGCGCTGACGCTGTGGTCTCCCCCGTGCAGGTGGCTGTGTTACTGCAACGTCCCCCAGTTCTGCGACAGCCTGCCGCGGTACGAGACGGCCCAGGTGTTCGGGAGGACGCTGCTGCGCTCTGTCTTCACGGTGATGCGGCGGCAGCTGCTGGAGCAGGCGAGGCAGGAGAAGGACGAGCTGCCGCTGGAGAAGCGGACTCTGGTCCTCACGCACTTCCCGAAGTAAGGGGGCGCTCCTGCGGGCCCTGGCTCTCGCCACGCTCGAGATGGACGGACGCACACCGAGGCCTCAGGGACAGAACGGGGTGGGGGGGGGACGCGGGGCAGGACCCCCTTCCTCGCAGCCCCTCGCGAGCCTCGTGGGCGTTTCCAGTCCGTCTGAGATGAGCTTGACTTTGGGTCAGCGGCTCCCTTGGCATGCCTGATCCCTCCCGAGTCTCAGAACACAGGCCGGGGCTGTGGGGGGGTTCAGCTCCAGGCTGCTCCAGGGCAGTGGGGACCCCGCAGAAGTGGTCTCCAAGAGGGGGTGCAGGAGAGCCCGGGGCTGCTTCTGGCACCCGTCCAGCACTTCCTGAGGCTGGCGGGTCATCCCTATCTCAGCTGGAACGAACTGGACTCCGAGGGAGGGAGCCGGCCTGGGATAGACAGGTCTCTGGCAGAAGTATCTTCGCGCCTCTGTTCTCAGCTTCCCGGGCACACACGTGCCCTTGGCCCCTTGCTGCTTGAACCTGCTAGACGTCCAGCTTGTAAAGACTCACTTAAATATTTTCCAAATGTAGGACATAGGGCAGAGGGGTAGGAAGGTGCAGCGTACACCATTGAGCTTGGAAATGGGTTTTCAGTGTGAAGAACGCAGACTTCAGCCTATGTGGCTAGCGGCTGAGGGTGCAGGTGACGATGCATAGAGCTGTGACGGCGTGGGCGGAAGCTGTCATTGGAACAGGCTTTCTAGGTCTGAGAGAGTTCTGCCACGGACAGCTGTGAGGTGGAGAGCGGTTTAGGAGAGGTGCTGTTATGCTCCTGGAACAAAGATGGATGGAAGCCTGTTTTATCTGAAAAGCTAGATTTTTATGATCGCTACTATTTCTGGGTTACCCAATTTGTGTCTCAGGAAAGATGATCATTTTAATTTTTAAACATAAGTTAGGTCCAAAACAACAACAAAAAATGGTTTTCTGATGGAAACGGACAGAACACTTTGTTTTGCAGTTGAGCATGAATCTCCAGTGTTAGGTAGAGGATGATTCTCACGAGCTTTAGTTGAACATGCGTCCTAGTGACCGGTTCGCAGCGTTTCCTGAGGACAGCCAGCACCCAGGACGAGGCAGGGCCCGGACACGTGGTGTCCTGCAGGGAGGAAGGTCCGGAGACTTCAGCAGCAGCCCGGGTGTTGCCCCTAAGCAGGTTAGGAACTCTGGGATGCGCGTGCATTTCCCTGGCTGCCTTCTAACTGGTCTGAGTCCTTTCCTTAGCGACTGAAGCGCTTTTCTTGCTTCTTTGTCGCATCCGCCTCGTAAGCTGTGCTTCGTGTGTTCAGATTATAGTTGTCGTCCTGCCTCTAAGCCGAGGGACAGAGGACCGCCCCCCTCGTCACACCTTTTACGGTGCTCAAAGAGGAATTCTAATTATCTTGCACAGGAGCAGGTTTTTCCCATAGCAAGCTCATTTTCCTTCTTGCAGATACTTGCTAATTACAGTGTTCCCTTCCTTCAGCCCGTAGTTCTGGCATGCTTATGCTGGTCAGCTGAGAAGATCAGTGCCGCTTTCTTTCCTTCTCTGTTACTAATGGTAGGGTAAAGCTACCACCCACTTCTTCGCAGTCCCTCTCCACTGAATATGATAACACTGGAGGCTGTCACGGATTTACAGCTGCAGACTCGGCAGCCAGGGGTGCCGTGTGGAGCCAGGGCCCGGCTCGGGCAGGCTGCAGATGCCGCCCGCCCTGGGGGGCCCCTGCTTGTCAGGTGTATCCTCAGGACTCACACCCTTACTTTCCTGCACTTCCTACGCCACCCTTTCTTCCTTCTTTTTCTGGCTGTGCTGCTCGGCAGGCTGGATCCTGGTTCCCCAGCCGGGCACTGAACCCAGACCCCCGCAGGAGAAGCGCGCCCCCAGCCTCGCATCCGCAGGGGCTCCAGCCCTTCCTCCTGCTCGGCTTTCGTGTGTGCCGTCCCCCACACGCACCGAGTCACACAGGTGTTCTTTAAAACTTCAGCATCTGCATTTCATTTTAAAAGTGATAAATGGGCATTTGGTGGAGATTTGATTCAGAGAGAACAAAGAGGCAAAGGGCCACTGCAGCCTGCCACTGGGATCTACTTTCTCTGCTTTAGATATGTCTACTTTTTTCCTCCATGTATGGTGTTCTTTTATTCTACGTACAATTTTGTATCCTTTGTATATTTAATAAGCACTTTCTCATGACACTAGATGAGACTTTTATTGTATTGAAATAATTATACATGTGTATAACACACACATGACTATTTTCCTAAATTATTAATGGCATTCTTTGGTAAGTCTCCGTAGGGCTTCATGAAGTGTTCCTATCATGTAATTGCTCGTAAGGAAGGAGCCTGGGAAAGGAAAGGAAGTTTGCTTCTGTGGTGAAGGGTGGTAGGGAAGTCTTGAGGGCTGGGCGAGGTGACGGCAGGCTCCGCTGGGCCAGCGGAGGAGACGCATGTGGCACCTCCCCTGTGGTCAGCAGGGCAAGCTGTGACCTCGGCAAGGGTGCTGCTTCCTGTTGCTGTCAGCCTTTCTGTGTTAGGTGAGAGACATCCGGAAGTGTTCCGAAGCGTCGGTCAATGGCGACGAGCTTGGCACAAGCGGCTCCTGCTGTTTCTTTAGACCGTGTGTCCCACGGCTGAGCGCAGGACGGCCCTCGTGCGGGGCTTCCTTTTTCTTAAATCTTCTGAGTGTGAGAGGCAGTCAGAAGACCCTCAGGACCCTTCCCACCTGTCTTCACTGTCGAAACCCAGCCTCCCCCTGCTTTCTGTAGTCTTACGGGGTTTGATTAATGAGATTAGTGGTACTTTCCCTAATTGTGATGATGATGATGTTAATTTTAATATAAGTCCTTAATCAGTGACCCAAGCTTGGTAGGATTCACAATTCAAGTTTTAAGGTTAAAAAAAATAAAAAAAAAAAAGTTTTAAGGTAACGGCCCCTTTATAAAGATAACAGAACACACAGAATATATGTCATAGCTTTGGGGTGGGGGCAGGTCCCCCGAAGCAAATCCATTTATAAAGACTGTAAATAATCCTGCATATGTTCAGGTCAGATTTTGTTGCTAAATGGATTAGGAAATATACTTTTTAAAGGGTTTTTGGATTTCAAAATTTCAGAGATGTTTAATCGCTAACCTTTGACCTCGCTGCAATATAAGCTTCTTGAAGGCAAGGCAAGGTTGTGTCCACTCTGTCCTCCAGGGCTTGGCCTGGCACCTGCGTGTGGCGGGCATTCAGTGTTGCCGAGTGAATGAAGGAGCACTTTCTCAGCGGTCAGCACCAGCTGAGCGTGGTCCTTGCCACCACTTCGCGCAGAAGTTACTGTTGATGTTTCCATTCTGTAAAAGGGGAACCGAGGAAGCGGAAAGCTAAGAATTTGTCCCAAGGTCACGGAAATAATAAGTGGTGGGCTTGGTAGCTGGGTTGAGACCCTAAGCTCTTAGCCGTTATTCTGTATTCCTCCATGAGAATGAATGTGCCCTGGAAAGAGGCCGCAGGAAGACTTTCCAACACCAGAAGCACAGATTTGTGTTGCTAGTTTAATCACAGTCTTGCATCTGGCGGGGAACAGAAGAGTCGTCCAAGGTGCTTCTCAGCGTCCCGTTGCTGGGCCTCTCTCGCGGCCTCCAGTTCAGTGAGCCTGGGTGCGGCTCGGGGGCTGCACGCCGACCAGGCTGTGCAGGTGGTCTCCGTGGGCCCGAAACTTGAGGCCTGCTTGTTTTATGACGTGACAGGAGATACAACACGGTAATCAGTCTCGGCCCTGCAGTTTGTTGGTTGTGGGCCTTTGAACCAGTTACTGAGTCTGCCTGTGCCCTAAGTTACTTTCATCTGTGAAATGTGCACGGCGATGGATCCTGTCTCATGGGGTTATTCGGAAGAGCGAGTGAGTTAATACACGTTGATTGCTTAGAACAGTGTCCATCCCGTAGTAAGAGCTATGTGTACACGTGTGTGATAAATAAAAATAAAATCTGTAACTCACTGTGTTGATGAGAAGATTCACTAAAGCGTTCTCAGAACAGCGCAGGCGTGTGGCAAGGACTCCGTGAGTGCGAGCAGCTTTTGTGAGGGAAATGGCAGCGGCAGCCCTGAGGGGAGGCGAGCTGTCCTCCCCGGGGGACCTGGCGACGTGCATGGCCCCTGATGTAATTCTCTGCGTGGTCTAGGTTGTATCTATTAATACCTACATGGAGCCCAAAGAGAATGCATTTGTAGAAATGCACTTCTGCTTGACTATACCAAGGCTGCCCCGTTACGTCATCACGCGGGCCATAGCTGACTATTTCATGTTTCTGAACTGAGCGTGAGACGCCAGTGCTGGTGTGGCGGCCGGGGGTGCCCGGCACGTGTCCCCTGGTAATGCGTGACTTGTGGTCTCACTCTTGCCTTTATTCTTGTGCCTAGGTTTCTGTCCATGTTAGAAGAAGAAGTTTATAGTCAAAACTCTCCCATCTGGGATCAGGATTTTCTCTCAGCTTCTTCCAGAACCAGCCAGCTTGGAATCCAAACAGGTAAAAAAATAGTTTTTTTTTTTTTGCATAAATCAGAACGCAGCCAGGAAGGGCTTGCTGCCGTTCACTGCGCATTTATTTGCATTTTTCATCAAGAAACTGAAGACTAGAGTCAGCAAAGAAAAGCGAACGCTTTGGCAACCCTCGCCTCGACATCTCTGTTCCCGAGGAGAGCAGGTGCAAGGCAAACAGCTGAGACCGCGGCAGCCGCCGCTCTGCCCCGAGGTTTGCGCAGCCTGCCCTGCACAGCTGAGCGGAGGGCGAAGCACCCGGCGCGCAGGCCCGCAGGCTGACGTCGACTGTTTAAAGCCACCGTCTTGGTCACGGCCTGCCCTGCAGCCATGTCTCAGCCTGGCTTGTGGGTCTGGACGCCTGTTTTGAGCATCAGGCTGCTCTTGGGTAACTGTGGGGCTGAGTCTCAGGACGTGCAGTGCCCCGTGGGCTCAGGGCCTCAGCGGGCCTTTGGTGAGGACGTGTGACTTGGAGTCACACTGACTCTGGAGACGGGGTCTGAATTCCTGCCTTGATGCTCAGAAGCCTTGGAGAAGGTTGTCCCAGAGCAGGCATTTCCATGTGGCCTCGGGGAGAGGCAGACGCAGAATTTTGGGGTAGATTTGTCAGTGGATCTGGTTCATTGTCTCCCAGGCGCCCATGAGTGCCGCCTCCAGCAAAGGCTGTTTGTTCTTGCCGTTCTCGACACCTCGCCCGGTTTGTTTTTATATCCAGCAAAAGTCACCCCTAGTGTGTGGTCCTGTGGCTTCTGGTGACCCCCCGGCGCGGTGTCGCCCTGCGGCCGCGAGCCCAGCGCTGAGCTCGGCCGGGCAGCCCCCGCTGGCTCGCCCTTTGTTCGCGCAGCTGTGCTTTTCTAGAGCGCCACACGAGTGGATCACACAGCACGAGTGGGATCACACAGCACGAGTGGGATCACACAGCACGTAACTCTGGCTTCTCTCACTGAGCATACTGCACTGGAGAAGGTGATTAAAACATTATTTCATCTGGAGCCTGAGTTTAGATGTAAATATAATTAAATCCTACCCAGCAGAATACTTACGGAATGAGGTATTTTGGTTTGGATCAAACCTTCTTTGTTTGGATTCTTGTTCCCAAAACCGTGTCAAAGACACCTTTTGTGTTGTGTTTTTTCACCTTAGGCCATAAACTATGATCTGGCGTTTCTCTGGCTCGCAGTCCGCAGCCGTCCGGCGCCTTTCCGCGTGTGGACAGGACTCCGCCCCGTGGCGGCCCTGCCCGCGAGCTCCCCCGCGCCTGGGCGCCGTTCCTGCCTCTGCCCCTGCGCTGGGCGCTTGTCTGTCTTTAACTCACCTGACTTTCGGACGGCATCTCTCCCACAGCTCTTTTCTCATTCTCGCCATGCCTTCCAGCAGGAGCTGAGTCTCCTTTCTTCCAGACATTCGTGGAACCGTGAGAATTCCTGTCCCCGCCTCTCTAGCTTGGCTCCTCAGCGGCACCACCCATGGGATCTAAGTGCCGCTGATGTCGGGGCTTCCCTGAGGGCCAGCGGCTCAGGCTCCTCACTCCCTGCCAGGGGCCTGGCTTCCCTCCCCGGCCAGCGAACTCAGTCACACATGCCACCACGCAGAGTGTGCAGGCTGCAGCTGAAACCCCACAATCCAAATGCATGAATAGTTAAGAGAAAAGAAAAGCAGAAAGCCCACTGATTCGGAGGTCCCTGCCAAGCGGCTGCGGCAGAACTGACCGAGGGCGTGGCCTTCGGACGTTTGAGCTCCCGGAGGGCCTGACAGCATCAGCTGTCCTCAGCACTCACCACGCTGCCCAGCCCCCTTTTCGTGAGTGGGAGGCCTACCTGGTCAGACCCAGTTTATCCATGAGAATAGCTCGCACTTGCAGTGAGTGCTGGCTGGGGAGGTTTGCTTCGAGTCTTTAAGCTCTAGCAGAACCAGAAGTTGGTATGGCTGCCCCTGTATATGGATGAGAGATGAGAGCTCAGAGAGGAGCAGCCCAAGAGCAGAGCCTGCGAGCGAGGGGCCTGGGCTCCCCGCCGCGTCTGATTCCTGCCGCGCCGCCCTGCGCGCCCCGTGCGCCTCGCAGGCCGGCCGGCAACCCGTGCTCGAGGAGAGGAGAGGAGAGACCGGGTGGGGACCCGGGGCTCCAGGCGGTCCGCTTAGTTCTCTTCTGGAGGGATGGAGGGGGTGAGACTTCCCTGGCCCTCCTGCTCAGGACGCTTCCTGGCCTGCCCTGCTCCCCGAGTCTCGCCCGTCACCGCACAGCGTGGAGACGGTGGTGTCTCTGCCCGGGGACGTCAGGGTCACCCGGGGGCTCCGGCTGTCACCCAGCTCCGCTGGGTCGCGCTCGTGAGTGTTCCCTGCTGCCATCGGAAGCCACTGACTTCTGCTGTAATTGCAGTGTGTTCTCTGGGGGGAAAGAAAAGGGTAATCTTCTCCTTAATTGGCATGTCTGCGCATCTAGGCGCCTGTGAGAAATGACAGTCACGATGATGTCTCTGAACTTTGGCGAGGCTCTCAGATGCCTCGTGAGTCACCAGAGGCTCCTCTGGGTGGAAGCGCTCCGGTGTCCTTTGAAGTTCGGGAGGCCTGTTTGCTGGAAGGGAAGGCCTGCAGCCTGGCGCTTCAATCTCTTCTCACTCCTGCGTGTGTGTGCATCTGAGGGGGTCTCACCTATATTTGGCTGTTTCTATTTTTAACACTTACTGTGATGGCCTGTAAGAGAAAAGAACATAAAGAGCGGATATATGTGAACGTCTAACAGATTCACCTCGCTCTGTGCCTGAGCTAACAACCATTGTCAATCAGTATGTTCCGACTCCTTACACACCAGTTGCTCTTCAGTGAGGAGCTGTGGGCCGTGTCTCCGCAGCTCGTGTTGCTTCTTGCACCGCTGTTGGCTGTGGGGGCATCCCCTGGGGTCGCCTTGACACCGAGATGGTATGCCCTGGGGCCTGGCTGCGCCATCAGATGAGGTCTGTGCGCGGTGTCACTGGCGTCTGTGCCTCCGTCAGCCACGCGTGGGCGAACAGCGTCCTACTTCCTACCTTGGCTTTTTCTTTTTTTTTTTAAAGACAAAACAAAACAGTCTTGTTTGGAGACACTCTTGAACTTACGGACCAGGACCAGCAGCCCCTTGCTGTGTATTTGCTGTTCCAGACTCGCCGTTGTTACCACTGGCCGTGTTGCGTTGGCATTCTCCTGCTTCTCTCTGCTTCTCTCTGTCTCTCTCCATGTACTGATGTGTGTGTGTACCTGTCTGTCTTCTGAACGGTCTGATGGTTACGAAGGTCACGCCCGTTTGCTGACTTCAGTAGGGCTCTCCTAAGAGCAAGAGTGTTTTCGTATTTAACCCCAGCAGAGTTACCACAGGGAGGAATTTCAGCCTTGATGCAGTATTATTCCTTAATCTGGGTACTGTTTTCCATCTTGCCTCTTATCTCAGCCACACAGTTCACGGCCATTTTCTGTCACACCAGGAGGCGTGTAATGCTGGCCTCTCCCATTATCGCGGGTGTGAAGTTTGTCACGGGATTGAGGTGGGGTTTTTGAGATTTCTCCACTGCAGTGTTAACTTTTCTGCTTTGGTAATTAAAAAAAAAAGGTACTTCTGTGGGGAGATCCTTTGGTGCTTCCCTAGCGGCTCAGACGGTCAAGCGTCTGTCTGCAACGCAGGACACCTGGGTTCGCTCCCTGGGTGGGGAAGATCCCCGGGAGAAGGAAATGGCAGCCCACTCCAGTGTTCTTGCCTGGAAAATCCCATGGACCATGGAGTCCATGGGGCCACAAAGAGTCGGACACGACTGAGCGACTTCACTTTCAGTTTCACTTTGAGGCTATTCTATGTTTATCAGAATCACAGCCCCAGGATTCGGTGTGTACAGCTGATTCCTCCCCGGATCGGTCATGTGCTCACGTGCGCTGGCTGTGCCCTAACTGCCCCCTCTCCCCGACTCCCCTCATCCTTCCTTACTCCTTCCCATTCTCCTGTGAGGAGAGTTTTATCTTTCCTCCGCTATTCATTTGTTCATTTCTCAGATGCCTTTATTTTACCCAGTGGGTTGTAGCTACCCTTGTCTTTATCATCAAGCTCACACTGGCCGCATAGCTTCTGTCTTAGAGATGACTTCTTCGGGGTGCTGGGCAGGAATGGAATGGTCTCGCATACACTTGGTTCATGACTACCCACGAAAGACGACATTTAATGCCTTCTCTTCCTTCCCCTGGGGGCAGTTATCAGTCCACCTCCCGTGGCCGGGACAGTTTCCTACAATTCAAGCTCCGCTTCCCTTGAGCAGCAGAACGGAGGGAGCACCAGCCCGTCCTGTCGAGGCGCGTCCGGGCTTGAGGCAAACCCAGGTAAGCTCGGAGGGCGCCAGCGAGGGCTGTGATTCCCGAGAAGCTCCGCCACCGGAGGAGCGCCACAGGAGCCTTAAGTCACCGCGTCCTGCGCGCGTCAGGGATCTGAAAGGCCGGAGCTCCCTCTGAGCTGCGTTGGTTCGTCACTGCTGTGTAACAAACCAGCTC
Source organism: Philantomba maxwellii (assembly GCA_006410695.1). Classification (NCBI taxonomy): domain Eukaryota; kingdom Metazoa; phylum Chordata; class Mammalia; order Artiodactyla; family Bovidae; genus Philantomba; species Philantomba maxwellii. The sequence continues at coordinate 214,564 of SJYS01012486.1, forward strand.
GAGACGCAGCGCCTCACACTGTGACCCTTTGTCATCGTGGCTCACCCATCCTGTGTGCTGCCTGGGAGGTGGCTGATGAGGCTCGTCTCCGACAGGCCGTGCTCGCGTAACTCTCGTCCTCCTTTGAGGACCACTGGGCGTCTTTTCCTTTCCCTGGGGCAGAAGCACCAGAGAGCAGGAAGAAATGCAGTTTCCTGCAGCTTAAGCTTGTAGCTGGTGCACCCTGATGCCTGCCTTATTTTGTCATCGGAAGCGAATCACGTGGTCAGACTGAGTCAAGGGGTGGGGAGATGGCCTTGACGCCTTTTGTAGGAAGAGCCGCAGAATCACATGGCAGAAGCTGGAGACAGGAGGGGAAAGAATTTGGCCGTGAATGTAATCTGCCACGTGGGCAAAAAAATCTCTTAATGCTAAAGGTATTTCGCAGTTATAGACTGTTCCGAAGGCTGCATTTGTGTCCACAGCCATGACATCAGACACATCTTGGCACAAGCAAAGGTTGACACTGAGAAGTGTCGTGAAATGGGGAGAGGACAGGGTTTCCTGTGAAGAACTAAGTGGGCAGAACTTGGGCCACTTCCAAGGGGGACGCTGCTGACCATCCTAGAAGCTCTGCCGTTGGGCTCGGATGTAGCCCAGGGCGCTTTCTTACTGCAGCACTCAGCACGCTATCAAGTTTGGAGCATATTGGGTATAAGTCTCAGCTCCAAAATAAATAGTTCACACCATTATTCTTGTGGAATTGTGGGATTTGAAGAGTTGGTCAAATGAAGGAAAATATTCTCACTCACCTCCAATAATAACAACTAAAAAGTTATAAAAACACGAACTCAACAAAAGCTGTTTTAGTGAGTAGCCTCAGATTTGGAAAAACACCTTGTGTGGACAAGATGCTTGACGTGGCTCTGCTGCTGTTCAGCTCGAGATGGAGCGAATGCTGTATGGAGCCTGCTTACTGAATTCACACCTGAGGAGTAAATCAGATTTGAGCATTTAAAAATTTAATTGTGAAAATAAATAAATTATGACAGAACAGAAAGGAAAAGAAAAACCAAACATCGTCACAGTAGGACAGAAAGCGGCCACTAATCTCAGGAGCAGAGTGGGAGAGAGTTCTCCCTGCTTTTGCCCGGCCTTTTCCAACTTGTGATACATTGTGACATCCTGGAAGTGAATGTACCTACTTCCAAGGCCCAGGGGCCCTGCTCACTTTGTGAGGCATCATTTTAAGGCAAAAAAGGATTATGAGGTCAGTTTGTAATGACAAAAATTCACCAGCAAAGCGAAACAGTTCATGAGTGTATTTCCAGTATATGTAGATGTACACACACATATATAACATACATTCACAGATGTATATGTACATACATCCACATATATGAAAGAAAGCCTGAACAGAACTACCAGGAGAAATGATCAAACCAACCAGAAGCTGAACACTTGAAGAAACATCTCTGATTAATTCATAGATCAAACAAACAACACTATCTGAAGATGCTTAGTTTACAAACAGTTGGTCAAGTTTTAGGTCACAACTCAAGTTTCAAGCAATTTTGGCCTTTGTTATCATAAGGACCATATTCTTCTGACCACAAAGGGGCAATTAATCGCCTACATGGAGATTAACAATCAGTGATAATTAGACTCACCCCTCAACGTGCGCATGAAGAGGCTGCACATTAATAACTCACATGTCAAGTTAAAGCACTTAGTGTAGAGAGCAAATGCTCTTCAGAATGGCGAGCACTTGGGGGACACCCTGGTGGGCCAGCAGTTAAGACTCTGTGTCCCAGTGCAGGGGACAGAGATTCACTCCCTGCTCAAGGAAATCCCACGTGCTGCCCAGCCAATAAATAAATAAAGTAGAAAAAAAAAGACTGGTGGGCAGTTACTGCGAAAGGAGTTTCCTCCCCTTTCCTGCCCGGGAGGGTTGGTGTCCACACCTTTCAGTGATATTAGAAAACCAGCTGGATTAGTTGGCACATGCTTTGTGTTTGCAGTAACCCATCGTTTGCCCTTCTGTTTTGATCACCAAGGAGAAAAGAGGAAAATGAACGACTCTCATGTTTTGGAGGAGACCAAGAAGCCCCGGGTGATGGGCGATATCCCCCTGGAGTTGATCCACGAGGTCATGTCCACCATCACGGACCCCACTGCGATGCTTGGGCCAGAGGTCAGCAGGGGGAGCGCGCGCCGCCTGCGGGTGGACCCCATCCGCTCTGCAGCCTCTTGCGCTGGGGGGGCTGGGGTGGAGTTGCGGGGGGAGCTGTGTTTGCATGTTTTCTGATGCTCAGGGCTGAGAGGCAGGCAGGCTGATGAGAGGTTAATTCTGCTGATGACGGCCGCATCGTGGGGAAACATAATCCCCACGTTGAAGGCATTCCTCCTGCTTCAGCTTTTTATCTTGAAAAATTTAAACCCTCATGAATGTTGCAAACATTCCATGGTAAAGACCCAGAGGCTCTTTATTTAGACTCACAAGCGGCTTGCGTGCCACGCTCACTATGCCTCTGTTTCCCTCTCCTGTGACCGTGTGGAGCCATTTCAGAGCCTCATACAGATGCGACACTCCACCCCTGGCTGTTTTTTGCATGTGTCTCTGAAGACTGAAACTATTCATTTGCATTCCCACAGTGTAGGTATCACTACCAGAAAACTTAGCTGGATTACAATATTATCTATTGTGTGGATAGGCAGTCTACAGCCTGGGTACCAAATCCAGTCCACTTGCTGGTTTTATAAATAAAGTTTTATTGAAGTATGTCCACAAAGCCTAAGATATTTGTCACCTGGCCCTTTGTTGAAAAGTTTGTTTAGTTATATTCAGTTCAGTTCCGTTGTCCATCACCNCCTGGGTACCAAATCCAGTCCACTTGCTGGTTTTATAAATAAAGTTTTATTGAAGTATGTCCACAAAGCCTAAGATATTTGTCACCTGGCCCTTTGTTGAAAAGTTTGTTTAGTTATATTCAGTTCAGTTCCGTTGTCCATCACCACCTCCCCGAGTTCACTCAGACTCACGTCCGTCAAGTCAGTGACGTTACTCTTGGCCTAATATACAGCCCATATCCAGATACCCCATATGTCCTAATTCTGTTGTTGACAGTGTCTCTTCCTGTTGTGGGAGGACCAGTCTGGGGCCACACGTTGCCGTTAATGCTGACCTCCTCGGCTCTCTGGTCTGCCCCGTTTGTCCTGAGCAGTGTCCGGCCTCTGCTGGCCTTTTGTGGCCGTGCCGTTGCTGCAGAGCCCGCTTGGGCATGAGGGCCTGTGTGTCTGTTTACTCATGGTTAGATGCAAGTGAAGCCTTTGGGGCAGAAGGACTGCTGTCATCTTGCGTCACATCCAGGGGCAAAGCAGGTTTAGACGTTTCTCACAGCTTCCAGGAAATGAAGAAATAAGATGATTTTTCAAAACATCTGTAAAATTTTTTTTTAGAATGGCTCTGCTGGTTGAAGGTATCCATGTTTAACTTGTCATGTTTCCTTAGAGGTTTATTTTGTGTTGTTGAGGATAATTCACAGGATTGGAATGCTGTTGAGGGAACGATCTTGTAAAGTTGTCCTTTCCATTCCCTTTAGGTGCCCAGCCCTTGGGGCTTGCTGGGTGGCGTGTCTGCCGGGGGTTTAGTGACTCCACACAGCCGTTTTGCTCGGTTTCTTTCAGCTGTGAAGTGTGGATGTCGTCACACGTTTCACGAGTTGTTGGGTGGAGTTAGTAGTGTCCTGAAGTTGCCTTGTACTGGGATGCACGAGGCAACTGTTAAATTTTCAGGAATTTTATGAGATGGTCATTAAATGTGTGGCAGATGGGCCTCCAGCATCAGCCTAGGCCAGTGAAGCGGGCACGTGCCAGCAGCTGGCCCTTCTGCCTCGGGGGTCTGTTTGTTGAACCCTGACCTGCACCCCACTGCGTGGGTTAAATAGGATGGGGCGCAGGGTGCTGGTAGGAGGTTGTACTGCCAGCTTGGTTGAGAGTGGTCAACACGACTTCTTTGCAAAGAAGCCTCTCTTCCTCCAAAAAAGAGGTGCTGGTAGTATAGACGTCACTGCCGCTCATGGGCCTGCAGGGAGAACTTGGGGTCTGGGATCCCAAGGGTGCTCAGCCAGACGGGATTCCCAAAACCAAGGACAGACGCAGGCTGCCTCCCCTATTAAGTCAAGTCCTCGGCGCTCTTCCCTGCCCACCCGTGTCCGCGTGGTCCCTCCGGTTCTCCCCGCTGCGCGCGTTTTCCCCGCCGCGGAGTCCGCGTGGTCCCTCCGCATTGTCCCCGCCGCGGAGTCCGCGTGGGCCCTCCGCGTGGTCCCCTCCGCGTGGTCCCTCCGCGTGGTCCCTCCGCATTGTCCCCGCCGCGGAGTCCGCGTGGGCCCTCCGCGTTCACCCGCCGCGGAGTCCGCGTGGGCCCTCCGCATTGTCCTCGCCGCGGAGTCCGCGTGGGCCCTCCGCGTTCACCCGCCGCGGAGTCCGCGTGGGCCCTCCGCGTTCACCCGCCGCAGTGTCTGCAGCTGCCGCAGAGGCCTCCTGACTTGCAGATCCAAACATGAGCTGTTTGGCGCTTCAGAGAAAGTGGGGTGGCTCCTGGTCTGCACCACGTCTCCAGGGACACGTGGGAGGCTCTGGTCTGGCAGAACGCTCTGCCTAGCTGTCTTTTCATGGCTTGTGTGTTACCGGTTGGGACCCCGAAACCCAGGAATGCGCATCTCACTAGCGCACGGAGGAGGGGCGCTGCCGTGACGGCCCCTTCCGTCTTAGGGAGGCGCCCCGTGTGACCCCCTGTCTCCTGCTCCCAGACCAGCTTTCTGTCGGCGCACTCGGCCAGGGACGAGGCGGCCAGGCTGGAGGAGCGCAGGGGTGTGATCGAGTTCCACGTGGTGGGCAACTCCCTGAGCCAGAAGCCCAACAAGAAGGTGCTCATGTGGCTGGTGGGGCTGCAGAACGTGTTCTCGCACCAGCTGCCGCGCATGCCCAAGGAGTACATCACCCGGCTCGTCTTCGACCCGTGAGTCGTGCCCCGCTCTGCTTTCCACTCTCCTGATTTGTTTTCTAAAATGCATTCTTTTTTTAAAGATTTTTTTTTTTACTTAAAAAATTTATTTATTTTTAATTGAAGAATGATTGCTTTACAGAATTGTGTCAGTTTCTACCAAACATCAACATGAACCAGCCTTGAAGATTTTTTTTTGCTGTGGACCATTTTTAAGTCTCTTGAATTTTTTGCAATATTGTTTCTGTCTTATGTTTTGGTTTTTTCATCCTGAGGCTCGTGTAGTGTCAGCTCCCTGGTCAGGAATTAAATGGGGGTTTGACCTCAGCCTCTGTGTTGAAAGGTCAGGTCTTCACTGACCATCAGGGACTTCGCTCTCCTTTGTAAAGGAGAGAGGAACCGCTCGGGTAGTGAAAGTCAGGCCCAGTCACCCACCCCGCCCTGCTGCTGCTCGTCAGCTGCGCGGGCAGAGTGACGTCCCTCCCGTGCCCGCGGCCACGGGCCTTCAGACGAGTTTTCCGGCAGCTGATCAGCTTTTTGTTAATGAGGCTTTATATTTTAAGCTGCCGGTGACCGTCCTGTGCTCCGTTCATTGCGTCAGTGAAGGAATATATAAGCGTTAAGAGGATGTCCCAATTTTCTCATAGTCAAATATTCTGATTTTGGCATCTTAAGTAGGTTCAATTCTTGCCTGAGTCTGTAAGCCCTGGCAAGATTATGGTGGTGTTAGGTTAACTTTGATCATCCATTGCATTAAAAAAAGGGAAAAGACAGGAAAGGAAGCTTCTGTAATTGAATGCATTTTAACATATAGAGCCCGGTCGCCTGTGTGGACTGTGACCCGTGCCCGTGACTGTTCAGAGTGACGTTTTGGGCAGAAGGCCTGATGGGATTCTGGAAGGCAGGTTTTAGCAAATCGTGCCGGTGTTGTGTTTTCGTTTCCTCGTAGCTTCTGTGGTGTTTCTGAGTGAGAGTGAACTCTTCAGAAACGTGTGCCCACGTCCCTGGCTTTTGTCACCCCTGGGCTCGCGGGCATCGGACGTGACCCTGTTTCAGCACCTGTCAGCGCCTGTCCACGGGCTCTGTTCTCCGTCTGGGGGCTCAGACCCCTTCAGGTGGCTGGCACTTGTCCTCATGGACACTCCGGGGACATCTTGGGAGGCAGGCTCGCTCTGAGACATCCACTTAGAGAATGTTCTAGAGAGATGGTGGCCAGACAGAGGCAGTTTCCACAGAAAAATCAAGAAAGAACCCCTCTCCCTTCCAGTTTTCCTGACTTATTAGTGATGAACACCCCAAACGGGAGGTAAAACAGTGATGCGATCTTATTCTTCCAGGAAACACAAAACCCTTGCTTTAATCAAAGACGGCCGTGTCATTGGCGGTATCTGCTTCCGGATGTTCCCGTCCCAGGGCTTCACAGAGATTGTTTTCTGCGCTGTAACCTCTAATGAACAAGTCAAGGTAAGGCTCCCCCAGGGTCTCAGAAGAAATGCAGGGTGTGGTGCTTTCCACAGAAGCCGTAGAGCGTGGCAGGGTCTCCACGTCCAGAGAGTCCTGGACTCTCTGGGGAGCATCCTCTCATTGTGAGAGAGAGAGTGTGTGTGTGTGTGTGTGTGTGTGTGTGTGTGTGTGTAGGGCACACGCTTCCACATACCCACAGTCATTCTCTACTGGGCTTTGTTGGACCTCGGGGCTGGGGCTGGGGACACCAGGCCGCACCAGGAGGTTTAGTCTGTGGCACGTGAAGAGGTGCCTGAAGACACTCTCGGTGGCGTTGGTGATTTCCATGTGTAGACGTGGCCACACACGCCTGGTCACGCGGCTCCCCCGGAAGGGGTGGGGTGCCCTGTAGGTTGGGGAGAGGACTGAGGTGGCTCAGACCTCAGGACAGTTCCTTATGACCATGTGCCTGAAGTGGGGGGGCAAGGACTAAAGAAATGCTGTCAGGGAATTCACGAAAAATTTGAATGAATGTATGACTAAGTTTCAGAAATACTCAGGGAAGGGTTGGAACGTGGTCTTTTAGGGCGTGTGAGTGTGTGAGCGACTGATCTGTGTGAGTGTGTGTGTGATTCTGATCTGTGAGTATGTGGGAGACAGATCTGTGTGATTGTGTGAGAGACTGATCTGAGTGAGTGAGAGATGGATCTGAGTGAGTGTGTGAGACACATCTGAGTGTGTGTGAGACTGATCTGTGAGTGCGTGAGGCTGATTCATGTGAGTGTGAAAGACTGATCTGTGAGTGTGTGTAAGACGGATCTGTGTGAGTGTGAGAGACAGACCTGTGTGAGTGTGAGAAACAGACCTGTGTCAGTGTGAGAGACAGATCTGTGAGTGTGTGTGATTCTGATCTGTGTGTGTGACTCTGCCCTGTGTGAGTGTGAGAATCTGATCTGTATGAGTGTGTGTGATTCTGATCTGAGTGTGAGGTCTGACCTGTGAGTGTGTGTGATTCTGCCCTGTGTGAGTATGAGGTCTGATCTGTGTGTGTGTGGTTCTGATCTGTGTGAGTGTGTGTGATTCTGATCTGTGTGAGTGTGTGTGACTCTGCCTGTGTGAGTGTGAGGTCTGATCTGTGAGTGTGTGTGGTTCTGATCTGTATGTGTGTGATTCTGATCTGTGTGAGTGTGTGTGCCTCTGCCCTGTGTGAGTGTGAGGTCTGATCTGTATGAGTGTGAGGTCTGATCTGTGAGTGTGTGACTCTGATCTGTGAGTGTGTGTGACTCTGACCTGTGTGAGTGTGAGTCTGCCCTGTGTGAGTGTGAGGTCTGATCTGTGAGTGTGTAACTCTGATCTGTGAGTGTGAGTGTGTGTGATTCTGACCTGTGTGAGTGTGTGTGACTCTGCCCTGTGTGAGTGTGAGGTCTGATCTGTGTGTGTGACTCTGATCTGTGTGAGTGTGTGTGATTCTGGTCTGTGTGAGTACTAGAGTCTGCCCTGTGTGAGTGTGAGGTCTGATCTGTGTG
>SJYS01012486.1:250134-261766 GCA_006410695.1 Philantomba maxwellii
TGCTGTCCTGTCAGGCTGCTCCACCAGTGTGAGCTCAGGTGGCACCAGAAACTGTGCTGTTTGAACACAGCCTCGCTCATAACCTGTTGGGCTGCAAGTGGAAAAGGATCAGCTTGTCCCCTGGGTAGCTTTGAGAGCCTGAGAGATTGGAAGGTGAACAGGTGGCGCTGGCTGAAGCCGCCGGCCTTGTAGACGGCCGGGGCCTCCGCTGCCCTGGCTCTCCCCGGCGCTCGAGGGAGGCTGGGAGGCTCACTAGTTAGACTCCTGTGTCCCACACCGAAAACAAACAGAAGATGCCTTTAGAAGTGTAGTCCTGGAATCTGCTGCCGGGGCGGCACCAGCCTGAACTGAGTGATTCCTGGAGTCAGCCGAGATCCCAAACTAAACTCCGCGGGCGTTGTGCAGATTGAAGACCACAGCTGAAGTTCTTTCTTTTCCAATCAGCTGTGGGGCCATCTCTTGGGAGAGAGCCTGCATTTTCTGTCCCTTTTCTCCCTACCGTCTCCTGGTGCTGAGAGGACGTTCGGTGAAAAGAGGGGGAGCGGGCCCGCGGCTGCCCGGTAGCGGTCGGTTGCGGATGCTGCTCTGGCATAGCTATCTCAGGAGCGCTTCCATCGTGCCGCGGTGGCTCCAGCGGTCTTCCGGCTTTGCAGTGAACACACAAGCTTGCCATTCTCTTTCCCTTTTCTCTCGGCCTTGTTTCCGTGGATTTCAGTGTGAAAGTCCGAGTGAGGGTGGAGAGAGTGGAGAATTCTAGGTGGAAGGCTGACCTGGGCGTTGGTAATTCCCATGTTGTGGAGAGGGCCTCCCAGGGGGCGCTGGTGGTGGAGAGCCCGCCCGCCGGTGCAGGAGACGCAAGAGACGGGGTGGATCCTGGGTCGGGAAGACCCCCTGGAGGAGGGCCTAGCCACCTGCTCCGGTGTTTGCCTGGAGAATCTGTGGACGGCGGAGCCTGGGAGCTGTAGTCTGCGGGGTCGCAGAGAGTGGGACACCTGAGCAACTGAGCACACGCACGATGTGAGAGAGACGCTGGCACCCTCCAAGCCCGAGCCCAGACCTCAGTGGCCCTTGCAGCCTTGCCACCGCGGCTGGCCCAGGCCCTCCTGAGAACCGGCCCGGGAGGTTCCTGCTCCCAGTCCTCAGCCCTGTCCACTGATGCCTACCACTGGTGCACGATCACCTTCTGTGACCTGGGCCATTTGGTCAACTGAAAAATTCTAAGAAGGTCAGAGGAAGGAAGATGCTCTCTCAGTTTAGAGGAGAAAGAAGACGGAGAAGGGAGCACGCAGCACTGGCTATCACTGTTGAGAAAGGTCCAGACCCTTTCGCGCCTCTCCTGCTGCCGTCCCCAGCTGCCCCCCTCTGTCCCCTCTTCCAAAGAACAGTTTGAAAGGTTTAGGCTAGCTTCTTTGTGTCAAGTTTCATTCCCCACCCCACCTCCCTACCTGTTTTTGCTAGCACCTGTCTTCCTTCTAAACATTATAACATGCTCTCAGCCACCAGTATCGGGCATTTAGGTGGAAGGAAGGGTAAGCCTCCAGTCTCCCCAAGGAAGGTGGTGGCTCTTCATTAAACGAGAAAACGTCCTCACCTGCTCACTCACCCTTCTCCTGCTCACTCACACTTGGGAGACGGTTCCTGGGGCGTCTGCTGAGGCTTCACACACTTCAATTTTTGTCTTCCTCCAAACTGAGAAGAAAGTGGAAAGTTGAACTCACACATGTGATGACTTATTTCTAACCAAGATAGACTTTGATCAAAAAAAGAAAAAAAGATAGGCTTTAATCAAAGGAAATGGGAAAGCAGGTATTGCCCCTGTCTCCTTTGGAGTTTTGTGATAGATTTAGGAAGGATCTTGATGCAAATCAGTTTCTGCTCGTTTGGGACGCTGCACATAAATTTATTTATCTTATTAAATGATAATCCCAGTGTATTTGATTTTAATTGTCTTTCTCTCTGGAAAATTTGATAATAGAGTGGGAATTTGGGTCGCTGGTAGTCAAAAGCATTTCTCGAGTGGTTTTGACTCATGCTTAATTTATATATATATTTTTTCATGCTTAGTTTATGCAGTGTTTCTCATATTCTTTTTCATTTTGGTTTATTACAAGATATTGAATATAATTCCCTGTGCAACACAGAAGAGCCTTGTTGTTTATCTGTTTGATATGCAGTAGTGTGTATCTACTAATCTAGTTTAATAGTTGATATGATTTTTAATGATAGAAACAGGCTTACAGACAACTAGGGACCTATAAACAGACAAATGTCAGCATCTTCTAATCTGCATGGAATTCTTTAAATTGGTTCTGAGAGTGAGAATAAAGAAGCCCCATTATATTCTTACAAGTTTAGATGAAGCACTGTATTCATTTGTAAAGTAATATTATTTAAAGCAAGTAGATATATTGGAGAAATATTCTTTTTACAATTGTCTTGCAAGGTTTACACGCTTTAGAAAATATTTGATTAAGTAAAATTTGTCATTCTTATTTCACCAATGGGACATGAAAGTGAATTCACCGGCAGCATTCTGCGTGCAGGGCCGCTGGTGTACCTGCGGGCGTGTTCATGATGTGTCTCCCTACTTCAGTTCTGTCTCTGCAACACTAAAACAACTGGGAGTTTAGAGAAACAAACTCATCCCGATTGTTTAAGTGATGAGTGTTCCAGCCGCTGCACTCCATGCAGGCAGAGCCTCTTCTCTATACTTTTGAGTGAGTAGCTCACAGTACTTAGTTTATCGTACTTATCACTGCTAATCTACTTAGCTTCCTTGCACTGAATAGGGGATTGCACCAGGTGACTACTAATGGTCCTTCAGTGTTAAAACACTGGTTTTGTGCAGGATACTCTCACAAAAGAAAGAACACAAGCCTCAGGAACTGTTTTCCTTGATCACGTGAATCTCTCTTAGACAAACCGTTGAGGTGGTGGAAATGTGGGCAGACTGATGATACATTTCTTTCCAGTCTCACTTTTGTCAGTGAGTGTTTGAAAGGAGTCAAAAATTGCTAATATTTTTTTTTCCTGTGTAGATCTGAAAACCATGAGTGAACGCCTCAAGAATAGGTACTACGTGTCTAAGAAATTGTTCATGGCAGACTTGCAACGAGTCTTTACCAATTGCAAAGAGTACAACCCCCCTGAGAGCGAATACTACAAGTGTGCCAATATCCTGGAGAAATTCTTCTTCAGCAAAATTAAGGAAGCTGGATTAATTGACAAGTGATATTTTGTTCCTCTGCTTCTTAGAAACTCACCAAACAGTGTGCCTAAAGCATGGTTTAGTTTTACAAAGAATTGGACATAATGTATTAAAGATACTTGTAACAATTAGCACTTTTGAAAAACAAAAAACCTCCTCTTAGCTTTTCAGATATGTATTTAAATTGAAGTCATAGAGCATTTTTATTTTATGGAATAGATTTTAATCTATTTACTACTATTAATGTCAATTTTCTATGGCATGTCCATTAGCTGAATATTCAGTACTAGATGATCAGGGGTTTCCTCACAACTTGTATATGAGGAAATTGCACACAGCACCAAGATCTGGGGGAATGCAGAAAATTTTCAGACCATGAATGTTTCCATTTTTTTCTAATGGAATGTGAGAGTTTATTTTTATTTTATTCTGAAGGACTTTAAAGGAAGGGATACATGATAAAAAGCCCGTAAAAGGCGAAACGTGATGGACTCTCTCTCTATATTTTTTAAAAACACTCATCTAGATGAGGTGCTTTGAGCAGTTCTGAAAAATGCAGTTCCAGAAAAGCAACTGCTTTGATTTCTAAACAAGAAATTCTAAATAATGCAGACTTTTTTATAAGCGTCTGGGTTTTTGATAATTCTGTCTACCTACAACAAACTTGTGAGTGCACAACCACTATTTGAATAGTTATTCTCTCTACACGAGTCTATAATACTATATTTGACTTCGCTTATGCAGGCCATAAGTTCTAAAAGGCAATTTCTTGGGCCACAAAGGCATCCATTTGAAAACACTTGAGATTGAATTAACATGCTTTAATTTAAAAAGATATATAATCTATATCATGGATCAAATTAGTGAATCCTTCACTTTTTTTACAAATAGAGATTTTTTCCCCCCTTTTCTACAATACACTCAGCCCAACTGATAATGTATTTACGGACACTTGTCCTTTGGCGTCTCCAGATTATATTCACTTTGGAGACGAATTCGGTTACCACCAAGCCCGTCTGTCAGCATTGTAACGCCTGCTTGGGTACAGGGCGATAATATCCCACCGAAGTCCATCCACAGCCTTGTTAACTTGTCTGGGGATTCCGGCTTCGTGCTGGGATTTCTTTCCTGAGTAACACTACACTGAGAAGCGAGGCGTCTGCAACCCCGGCTCTGGGGGAACCAGCTCATATAAAGCACACAGTGGCCATCCTGGTGGTCTCGACACTAACTTTTATGATACAAATTTATAAACTGATCTTTGTAAAAGGACTAGGTTTTAAAGGTGTCTCTAACTCAGTGTTTTCTATTAGCATAAACTAATTGAAATGATCATTTGATAGACATTGGACATAGTTGCCAGAGACTCTGCGTGAAGGAGAAAACCCTGCGGATGGCCGTGGAGATGGAAGGATGGCTTTTAATGTGTAAGATACACTCAGAATGCTCACAACTGAGAAATGCCTGAACTTTTTAAAGAAACCACCTTGAGTGGCGTCTAGGTTTCTAATGAAGAATGATACAGTTTGGATTGAGTATCTTGGACTGGTGTTAAGCGCTCTGTCCTGGATCTGCTGCAGCACCTGGCCAGCTTGGTATCCTGTGAAACGTTTGTTATTTTCTGGGTAGACATTCTTATAGAGTATTGTCTTTAAAATCAGATTGTCTCTTCTATATTGAAAGCATTTTTATGTTTTCTAATTTAAAAATTAATATTTTCTTATAGATATTGTGCAATAAAGCTGAAGTAGGATGTGTGGTTTTTGCAAATGCTTTAACAGCGGATAAAATTTTACATTTGTAAAATTAATATATTGTATTGGTACAAAATAGTTTTAAATTATATTTTAAAAAGCTCTGTCTGCTGGTGTGTTTTCTTCTGATGGATTTGTGTTTAACGGGGCAAATGCATGATCTGGTTGATGGCTGACTACATCCTTAGTTCTTAGGATGTAAGTATTTTGAGGGAGGTGTTCAGAATTGTTGCATTTGTGGGAAGTTTCAGAAAAATTCACAGCCCATTACTGAGAGATTTTCAAGAGAGACACTGTGTCTCTTGAGTAATCCACGGCATCTTGCTGGTTGTCACTTGCCAAAAAAGAAAATCCAGCTAAAGAAGTGGTCTTGGTTTTAGAAGCAGCCGCCTCATGCCCCAGTTTCTCCTGCTTTGCATCTGTGAGATGATGAATAAGGAGACACCCCTCCCCCCCAAAAAAATACAACTGATTTTTAGGCATCTCGGATATGTTTCTAAAGTTCCTCACAGTGCTGAAAAAACGGTATCCTACTGGGGTGTGAGTATCCACCAAAGAGTGTCATTCTTCCTTTCTGAATTCTGAGCCAGCTCAGCAGTCGAAGGAATGAAGCGCACAACAGCCAGAACGTCTTTATTAAAACGAGCGCACATCGGCGAGGGTGGCGTGCGCATCGGAGACGGTGGCGTGTGCATCGGCGAGGTTGCGTGTGCATGGGCGAGGGTGGCGTGCGCATCGGCGAGGTGGCGTGCACATGGGCGAGGTGGCGTGCGCATGGGAGACGGTGGCGTGCACATGGGCGAGGGCGGCGTGCACATCGGAGACGGTGGCGTGCGCATGGGCGAGGTGGCGTGCGCATGGGCGAGGGCGGCGTGTGCATCGGAGACGGTGGCGTGCACATGGGAGACGGTGGCGTGCNGCATCGGAGACGGTGGCGTGCGCATGGGCGAGGTGGCGTGCACATGGGAGACGGTGGCGTGCGCATGGGCGAGGTGGCGTGCGCATGGGCGAGGGCGGCGTGTGCATCGGAGACGGTGGCGTGCACATGGGAGACGGTGGCGTGTGCATCGGAGACGGTGGCGTGCACATGGGCGAGGGTGGCGTGCGCATGGGCGAGGGTGGCGTGTGCATCGGAGACGGTGGCGTGCGCATGGGCGAGGGCGGCGTGTGCATCGGAGACGGTGGCGTGCGCATGGGCGAGGTGGCGTGCACATGGGAGACGGTGGCGTGCGCATGGGCGAGGTGGCGTGCGCATCTGCAGGAAATGGGCTAATGCTGGACCTCGGGCCGCGGCTGACTCACAGCGGCCCCGCTCCCCGTCCCGTCCCCGCGGGNCATCGGAGACGGTGGCGTGCACATGGGAGACGGTGGCGTGCACATGGGAGACGGTGGCGTGCGCATGGGCGAGGTGGCGTGCGCATCTGCAGGAAATGGGCTAATGCTGGACCTCGGGCCGCGGCTGACTCACAGCGGCCCCGCTCCCCGTCCCGTCCCCGCGGGGCAGGGTCCTTCCCCTTGAGCTCCGTGCTGGGCCCGGGCAGCGAGGCCCTCCGCAGCAGGCCCGCTCCGAGGACGCACAGGAGAGGCAGGAGCGGCCGGCCCAGGCCAGGCCCTCGTCCAGGCGAGCCTGAGGCGAGCTGCTCCGGGGGGAGGCGCGGGCGCCCGCGGCGCCGATGGCGGCCTCCCGGGGGCCGTGGGCACGTGGAGCGTGACTGCCTCCCTCCCACCCCAGCCCGCCGTCCGCAGCCTTCTAAAGAGTCTTGATGGTTCAGTGCTGGTTGTAGTCATGATAAAGCACTGTGGTTTTCTCGTCACCTGGCAGTGAGACCTGCAACTATGGAGCCTGAGAGGTAGGGACGGCGTCAGACAGGCGCCCTGGCCGCCGAGTGGCGTGTGGCCCTGAGCTGGCCGTCCTCACGCCAGCGCGCGCGGCTGCTGCGGGAGAGGCGCTGGAGCCGCGGGAGGGGGGCTCCTGGCCGCAGCCCTCGGCCTGTGCTGGGTCTGAGCTGCTCCGCTCTGGCCCCGGCCTTACCTTTCTTACCAAAGTAGAAAACCCGCAGAGAAGACCAAAGCCACTCTGGAATCTCAGAAGGCATGACGGCTGCACGTTTGCAATTCGGTTGCTCAGTCATGTTTGACTCTGCGACCCCATGGACTGCAGCACACCAGGCCTCCCTGTCCATCACCCACTCCTGGAGTTTACTCAGACTCATGTCCATCGAGTCGGTGATGCCATCCAAACATCTCATCCTCTGTCGTCCCCTTCTCCTCCTGCCCTCAATCTTTCCCAGCATCAGGGTCTCTTCCCACGAGTCAGCTCTTCGCATCAGGTGGCCAAAGTATTGGAGTTTCAGCTTCAGCATCAGTCCTTCCAATGAATATTCAGGACTGATCTCCTTTAGGATGGACTGGTTGGATTGCCTCGCAGTCCAAAGGACTCTCAAGAGTCTTCTCCAACACCACAGTTCAAAAGCATCAAGTTAACTTTTTTTCTTTATCATCATGAAATATCTGTTTAGATTTGTTGACTGTTTCCTTATCTCTGCAGGAAAAGAGGGATATGTTTGCAGAGGTGGAGGCTGGGGTGGGAGGAGGGTGGCGGGGGAGGAAGCGGTGCCTTTCCCGGAGTCTCCAGGCTGTAGTGACGCTAGCCCCCCTGGGTGCATCGTGCTGTTCGTAGCGGATGGAGGCCGAAAGGGAAAAATAGGGTCAGTAATGTTCCGGTTTGGGAAAGAGATGAGCATGAAGCTAGAAAAACAAGGAACAGGAAAACAAAGTGGAAGAAGGCTTTCCGGGGCTCTTTAGAGAAGAAGTTCCAACAAAGTGAACAGAATTTTGGGGGTTTGAGGACGCCCGTAAGTGTCATAACAAGATTTCAGATGTGACTCTTGTGCATTCAGGCCTCGGTTTCTTCGTGGTAGAATCTTTTTTTTTTTTAAACAGAATAAGGAAGCTAACAATGTCAAAGCTAGAGATGGTCTTTGGGTTTATTTTAAAAAGCAATATAATTTCAACAAAGCAGAGAAAAACCAGAAAAGCACAAGCCAAGCCTTCCTCCCCCCTCCTATTACTGGGAAGTCTAGCACCACCTAGGCAGAATTAGCTTAAAAAATAAGAAACAACACAGGTTATTTGTGTGTGTAATTTTCTGAGATGAACTGAAGGTTACCAGTTTTTGTTTGTCTAAGTTTGAAGTGTTTTTTTTTTTTTTTTAAGAAATCCCGTGGAGAATGTTGGACTAAAGGGTCTTCTCAAAATAATGCACATGTTCATAAGCATTCTAAATACCTGCTCCCTTGGTTCTTGGATGCTCCGTAAAATTCACTGATCTTTGTCCTTTGCTCTGTTAACCTCACATTTTTGACAGTAAAAGATGGATATCTAATTTACACTTTAAAATGTCTAAGAGAATCTGCCTTTTTGTACAACTGGGCTGTCCAACAATAGACACAGGCAAAGGTGATAAGACGTTAGGCTGATGTTGGCTATTTTAAAGAGTTGAGTAGAACACGCTCTTGGTTCATGCAGAGTCTGTGATCAAGCTCCCATTCAAATCTTTGCCCTTCAGAGTGCTGTTCAGCCATTGCAGCAGCGCTGTTTCTCCTCAACACACCCCAAAGGCCGTGTTCAGCCGCTCAGTCACAGTCCACTCTTTGCAGCCCCGTGGACTGTAGCCCACCAGGCTCCTCTGTCCGTGGGATTCTCCAGGAAAGAATACGCAGCGGGTTGCCCTGCCCTCCTCCCGAGGATCTTCCCAACCCAGGGATCTAACCCAGGTCTCCCACGTTGCAGGTGGATTCTTTACCATCTGAGCCTCCAGGGAAGCCTATATACATTTTCAGTTGAAGTGTAGTTGATGTACAATGTTGTGTTAATTGCTGTATAGCAAAGTGATTTAGTTATATATATATACACACACACACACACACACAATCTTTTTTAATATTCTTTTCCATTGTGATTATCACAGGATGTCGAGTATTGTTCCCTGTGCTATAAATAGGACTTTGTTATCTGTTCCTGCTTTTTTAAAAACTACTCATGTATTTGGCTGTGCTGGGTCTTTGTTTCGGCAGGTGAGGGCTTCAGGTTCCGCTGCAGCCTGCGGGATCTTCAGGTGTGACCTGCAGACTCTTGGCCGCCACCTGTGGTGTCAGCTCCCGGGCCAGGGATTGAACCTGGGCCGCTGCACCGGGCGGGCGGAGGCTTAGCTGCTGAACCGCCAGGGGCATCCCGTGTCCGTTCTGTGTGGAAGCGTTCGCCTCCGCTCGCCTCCATCCCTCCTCTTGCCCTCAGCAGTCACAAGGCTGTTCTCTGCGTCTGTGATTCTGTTTCATGGGAGGTTCATTTGCGTCATATCCTCATATAAATGATGTCATATGGTATTTGTCTTTCTCTGAGTTACTTCTCTAGGTCCATCCTCGTTGCTACAAATGGCATTATTTCATTCTTTTTATGGCTGAGTAATATTCCATCTGTACACACACACACACACACACACACACGGAGAAGGAAATGGCAACCCACTCCAGTATCTTGCCTGGGAAATCCCATGGACAGGGGAGCCTGGCGGGCTTCAGTCCACGGGGTGGCCGAAGAGTCGGACCCGACTTAGTGGCTGGACAACAGCAACACACACGCACACAGACACACAGAGACACACAGACACACACAGAGACACACACACACACAGAGACACACACAGAGACACAGACACAGACACACACACAGACACAGACATGCACACACACAGACACACACGCACACAGACACAGACACACACATGCACACAGACACACACACACAGACACACACACACATACCTTGTCCATCTGTCACACACACAGACACACACTACATCTTGTCCATTCATCCGTCAGTGGGCATTGGACACACACACACACACGTGCGCACACACTACATCTTGTCCACTCACCCGTCAGCGGGCCTTGGACACACACGCACACACACGCTGCATCTTGTCCGCTCACCCGTCAGCGGGCCTTGGTCGCCGCTTCGGTGCCCGGGCTGCTGTGAGTGTGCTGCGCTGGGCACTGGGGTGGAGGCGCTTTCCGGCCTGAGCTCTGGCTGGATGTGTGCCCGGGAGCAGGGCCGCAGGAGGCAGCTCTGGGTCAGTTTGTAGAGCACCCTCCCTGCTGTCCACCGCAGCGGCTGCGCCAGCTTACACTCCCAGCGACTGGGAGGTNCACACACACAGACACAGACATGCACACACACAGACACACACGCACACAGACACAGACACACACATGCACACAGACACACACACACAGACACACACAAAGACACACAGACACACACACACATACCTTGTCCATCTGTCACACACACAGACACACACTACATCTTGTCCATTCATCCGTCAGTGGGCATTGGACACACACACACACACGTGCGCACACACTACATCTTGTCCACTCACCCGTCAGCGGGCCTTGGACACACACGCACACACACGCTGCATCTTGTCCGCTCACCCGTCAGCGGGCCTTGGTCGCCGCTTCGGTGCCCGGGCTGCTGTGAGTGTGCTGCGCTGGGCACTGGGGTGGAGGCGCTTTCCGGCCTGAGCTCTGGCTGGATGTGTGCCCGGGAGCAGGGCCGCAGGAGGCAGCTCTGGGTCAGTTTGTAGAGCACCCTCCCTGCTGTCCACCGCAGCGGCTGCGCCAGCTTACACTCCCAGCGACTGGGAGGGTCCCCTCCCCACAGCCTCTGCTGCGTTCGCTGTTTGTAGCCTGGGATGGTGGCCGTTTTGACCACTGTGGGCGGTGCCTCATTGTCGTCGTTGATTTGCGTTTCTCTAATGATTAGAATGTTGGATGGCTTTTCACGTGCCTGCTTTGGAGAAATGTCTGTTTCGGTCTTCAGGCACTTTTTGATCGGGTTGTTCTGCTGCTGTTGTTATAAGATCTGTTTGTATAGTTTGGAAACTAAATCTTTGGAGGTCACAAATGTTTGCAGATATTCTCTCCTGTCCCACAGGCGTCACCTCCTGTCCGCGCTCTGGCTGGTGACCCCCGGCCTGTCTCCCAGGCGCCGGCTCGGCCTCCTGCGCTGGCGTTTTGCTCTCAGCCCCGCAGCCCAGCCTTCGTCCTCGTGAATGCGGCTCCAGGTTTTCTTGGCTCCTCTTCCTGGTTCATTCTTAGAATCATCTGCGTTTCTGTCGGTGGCTTTTCTGAATCTCTTCAGCCTCTCTATTATCTCCTTTTGGAGCTCTGGACTGAAGGGGTCTTTTTCGTTGTCCTTTCGGGGAGTCTCCTTGGCCTCATAACTGGGGGCAGCTCCCTTGCTCTGGGAGCGTGGAGGCTCTGCGGCCTCGGCTTCCCCGGGCGGTGCCGGGCGGGCCGCCGCCCTCTCCCTGCCTCTGAGTTTAGGAGGAAAAACCGCCCCCTGTGTCTTCAAGGCTGTTTTTGTGGGCGCGCCCCCGGGGCGCCTGCTGCCCGCCCCCCGGGCCCCGGCCTCCCCACGCGCGGCCGCAGGACGCAGGGCCCGGCTGGGGCCGGGGCTGCCCCGGGGCGGGGGGCGCGGGCCCTGTGCCCGCGCGAGGGCGGCTCTCGGCCCGGGGGCCCTGCTCCGTCCCGGCCGACCTCCCTGCCGGTGCGGGGCCTTCCCCGGCGCTCCTCTCGCCCTCGGGGCTCTGAGGCCTCTGCCA
>SJYS01012486.1:274362-297436 GCA_006410695.1 Philantomba maxwellii
AGGCCAGAGGCGGCAGCTGGGAGGAGCCACCCACGCCCGAGGCCAGGGCCGGCGGCCGGGAGGAGCAACCCAAGGATCAGTGGCTGCGCAGGCGCAGGAGGGCCTAGAGGATCTATCCCACGTTGAAGGTCAGGAACGGCCCCTCGTCCAAGGTAAGGAGCAGCGGCTGTGCTTTGCTGAAGCAGCCGTGAAGAGATACCCCACACCCAAGGTAAGAGAAACCCAAGTAAGATGATAGGTGGTGCAAGAGGGCATCAGAGGGCAGACATACTGAAACCATACTCACAGAAAACTAGTCAATCTAATCACACTAGGACCACAGCCTTGTCTAACTCAATGAATCCAAGACCAAATTATGGTGAAGGAAAGGAAGATAATGGCGACCTTCTTCAAAAGGTCTTGTGCGTGAACTGACCCTGCCGCAGGCCACGGCCAGTCCACGCCTCTGCCAGGGGCTCCTGGACGCTCCCCGGCTGGTCTGGGTCAGTTTCTTACTCCCCGGCTAGTCTGGGTCAGTTTATGTGGGGTCATTGCTTCTTTCTCCTGGGAGAAACCAACTACATTTCAATTAAAAAAAAAAGACAACCCTGCCCCCTAAAAACTCATGGAAATGCTGGATAAAAATGCACTTAATTTAAGGATATATCTGGATGTACAAGGAAGAATAGGCAATCTTGAAGTGACATAAAAGGAAATTTAAAACAATGTCACCAACACTGGTACTAATTCTTGTTCAGTCTGGGAAAGGTAATATCTCCATAATTAAGGGGCTTAGGTTTTAATATATCTGTGAATTGATCAAAACAAGCTGTGATCCCTTTCCATCCTCTGACACATAAAGCCAGAATCTATAAAGGTCTGTACGTATTAGTGAAGGCACGGCAGACAGATTCCCTAGAATCCGAAGCTCGAGGACGCCACCCAGGCTTGGTCTTCAAGTTTACTTTCCTGCCTGATCTAGGAATCGTGAACCAGATCCCCCAGTGTGACAAAGTAAAAACTGGTTCTTAGATGATACCTGCGGGGCTTCTGATAAAACATAAAATCAGTCTGTAGGGATGTTACACTGTGGGCAACCAAAATTTTGGACAACCTAAGTCCATAAATTTTCCTCAAAAAAAAAAAATTCCAGTGAAAGATGAGCTCACAAAAAGCTGGGAAATATGCACAACCAAATCATATTAAAAAGTCAGATGATCAAATATCAGGGTTAGCCACCTAACGTGAGAAAACACCCATACTCTGAAAGAAAACACATGTTTATGGTTGTTAGAGGAGAAGGAAATGGCAGCCCACTCCAGTGTTCATTCACGTCCAGTGAATCCCAGGGACGGGGGAGCCTGGTGGGCTGCCGTCCAGGGGGTCGCAGAGTCGGACACGAATGAAGCGCCTCAGGAGCAGCAGCAGCACGGTTGTTAGAAGGAGAAGGAAACACAGGGGCTGGCTCAGCAGACTGTGATACAGCCAAGAAGAGAGTGAACGGGAATACAGAGCCACGAACCCTTCCAGGAAGAGCACAGCTGGAGAGGAAACCAGGACGGAGGGCCAGCCCAGGCCCAGCGGCGCGAGCCGCCCCAGAGCCGAGCGTCTGCTCCCCCGGCTGTTCGGGATGCTGAGAGCCGAGCCTGGTGCTGCGGGCACAGTTGATGCTGAGCAGTAGTTAAAGCCCAATAATTATCAGAAGTTAGGAGAGAATGAGGAAAAGGTCATTTTTAATGAACTAAGAATTTCTCTTACAATGAAAGGCATGAATATTTATAATCAGTTGACTCCCAAGCATGATGAATTACGGTCCACTTGTTCCCATGAATGCATATCAACTGCAGGACTTCTTGACCCTCTGTAAATGAGAAAATGGGACTTAATAACCACTTTTATAAAGTGGGCAATAGATATTACAGGTTTATGGTCCTAGACGGAAGGAAACGCGGAGAGTGAACCCTATTTTTCATCCCATATTTCTTCCCCAGGGAGTTTCCCAGGCAAGCAGCGGGAGTCGAGTGCAGTGGGATCACTGGTTAAGGAGACAGAGGCGGAAGTTTCCGGGAAGCAAGAACTTGCGAACAAAGTGTTGGAGAGGAAGGAGCCGTGGAGGGAAAGGTTCCAGAATCTGCTCAGGGACCCTTCCCTGAGTCTTGGTTGGATGCTAATCTGCCGTGTGTGGGATGAGACTTCATGAAGCCAGGGAAGGAACAGCTGTAAGGCAAAGAACGATCACATAAGCCAAACCACTGTCCGGGCTTACACGGGGCAGGAGCCCTTCTGCACTCAGCAGCCAGAAGGGACAGCCCTGGTCCCTAACAGACACGCGGACACGCGGCGGAGCCCTCAGATGCTCCCGTTTACTCCTGGGGCTAAAGGAGCCTAGAGACCTGCCCACAGACTCATGAAGGATCAAGCTGACCTCCAAGAAATCTAATTGCCCAACAAAGTTCAAGACTCTGTTTGAAGACCTATAATAAAATATAGCTTGTACGGATGTTAAATTCCCAATGTACAATATCCAATAAAAAACTTAAGATATATGAAGCCAGAAACTGGTACATAACTAAAAGAGAAATTTGCCAATAAAACTGATCCAGAAATGAGATAATTAGCAGAAAAGGATATTAACATGGCTTTTTAAACATAAATATGGTTAAGGATATAAAGAAACCATGAATATACTGAGGAATAGAATAGAATATATATAAACAAGACCCAAGAGGAGTTTCTAAAGGTGAAAAACGTGCAGTACCAGTCATCTCCCGTTCAATGGACGGGATCAGTAGGAGACGTGACACAGCAGAAAATACGAGAAAACTGGAAGATGCAGCGACAGCAGACACCTGAGATGGAGCGCAAGGAAAAGCGACTAAAAGTCACAAACCAACTTAGAGCATATCGTGAACTAAATGAAAGTGAAAACACAACATTTCCAATTTGTGAGATGTAGCTAATGCAGTGCTTAAAAGAAAAATGACTAATTATTACCAATATCAGGAATGAAAGAGGACAAAATTAGAGCTCTTTCATGCAAGATGTTAAAAGGATAAGGAGATTATTATAAACATCATTCCCGTGTATTTGATAACTTAGATGAAATGAACAAATACTTTGTGTTCCACAAAGTAGCAAACTAAAGAAATTAAAACCTAAAAATCTTTTTTATCAAGTTAAAAAAAAAAAAAAACAGATAAAAACTGAGGAAAGACGGTTATAACCCATGTACATAAAGACAAGGAACGGAACCCAGAATATTAAAGAGCCCAGACTATTTATCAAGGAAAAGACACTCCAGTCGGAGGAGGCAGCTTTCAGCTGCATAAGCAACGCACAGAAGCAGTGAGGATGACCCCTGACACTTGAGTTGCACAAGTGATGGACTCAGTGAAAGAAAATCTCCGAGGCAGAAAGAAATCGTGCCACAGTCACTGGCTTGGCTAATGCAAACGTTCAGTGAGACCACGTGATCACACATGGGGGAACCTGGACCTATAAACTGCTATCAGGGACGGTGGCAAGATGGTGGAGGAGAAAGGCCACGAGCTCACCCGTCACAAGCAGGCCCAGATCACGCATGTCTGTGGCATAACCTCAAAGGAAAAGACTGGAACCTCGAGGCAACAGCTTCGACAGCTAAAGACATAAAGAAGGACCCACACCAAGGCATACCTGTCTCATGAGATAATCAAATCTGACAGGCCCTGGGCGGGTGACCCACAGACTATTGCAAGAGTTCCACAAGCCTGGGGGAAACAGACTCTATTCTTGGGAGGGCTTACAGGAGATCTTTTTTTTTCTTTTGTAATTTACTTAGCTTTGGCTATGCCTTAGGAAGCATCACTACAAACAAAGCTAGTGGAGGTGAAGGAATTCCAGTTGAGCTGTTTCAGATCGTAAAAGATGATGCTGTGAAAGTGCTGCACTCAATATGCAAGCAAATTTGGAAAACTCAGCAGTGGCCACGGGACTACAAAAGGTCAATTTTCATTCCAATCCCAAAGAATGTTCAAACTATGTCAAAGAATGTTCAAACTACCGCACAACTGGACTCATCTCACATGCTAGTAATCTCGAAATTCTCCAAGCCAGGCTTCAGCAATATGTGAACCATGAACTCCCTGAGGTTCAAGCTGGATTTAGAAAAGGCAGAGGAACCAGAGATCCAATTGCCAACATCCGCTGGATCATCAAAAAAAGCAAGAGAGTTCCAGAAAAACATCTGCTTTATTTATTACGTCAAAGCCACTGACTGTGTGGATCATAACAAACTGTGGAAAATTCTTCACAAGGTGGGGATACTGGGCCAAGCCACCTGCCCTTCTCTGAAACCCGTGTGCAGGCCAGGAAGCAACAGTTAGAACCGCACGTGGAACAACAGACTGGTTCCAGATCAGGAAAGGAGCACGTCAAAAATTTCTCGTCAAAAGTTCGAGAAAATATTTGAAAAGATAGTAACTGAAAAATGAAAAATTTCCTAACCTGGGAAAGGAAACTGTGAGCCAAATCCAGGAGTACAGAGTCTGATATAGGACGAACCAAAGAGGAGCAGGCCAAGACACACTGTAATCAAAACGGTAAGAATTAAAAATAAGATACGGTGCTACACGCAGCAAGGGAAAAGCCACGAATGACTCACGAAAGAATCCCCAGAACACGACCAGCTGCTGTTTCACTCGCAAACAACGCAGAAAAAGCATCTGACAAAACCCAACACCCATTTCTGATAGAAGCTCTCCAGAAAGTGGGCACAGAGGGAACCTACCTCAGCATACCAGAGGCCACAGAGACTGGCACAGCCACTCACACACACACAGGCGGTGGAGAGCGGAAAGCCTTCTCTCCAAATCAGAAACAAGGGTGCCCACTCTGGCCGCTATTTTGGGGCTGCACCTCCTGGCATGTGGAACTTCACTGACCAGAACTTGTCCCCTACACGGGCAACAGTCTTACCCACTGGACCATCAGGGAAGTCCTCTTGCCACTTGTATTCAACATAGTTTTGGAGCCTAAGGCGAAGCAACCAGAGGGAAAAAGAGAAAGAATCCAACTGCAAAAGGAAGAAGACTGTCACTGTTTGCAGATGACATGATATTATACAGAGAAACCCTAACATGTCGTGAGAAAACTACTAGAGCTCATCAATGAAGCTGGTAAAGTTGCAGGATGCAAAAATTAACATATTAGAAATCCGTTATATTTCTATAAACAACAAACATCAGAGAAATTAAGGGGACAATATTTATAATTATATAAAAAAGAATAACATACCTAGGAATAAACCTAAGAAAACAACTTGTACTTCAAAAATAGTACAGATTTTACTCAGCTGCAAAAAGGAACCAAAGAATGCTATTTGTAGCAACATGGATGGACCTAGAGATGATCACACTCAGCGAAGTCAGACGCACAAATAGCATACGACATCACTGCATGTGGAGCCTAAGCACGACACAGGGACTTCCCTTGTGGTCCAGTGGCCAAGACTCCCTGCTCCCAGCGCAGGCGGCCTGCGTCTGATCCCTGGTCAGGGAACTGGGTCTTCCGTGCTGCAACTAAAAAGTCTGTTAGGAGGAGGTGCTGCATGCTGCAGCTAAGACCTGGAACAACCAAATAAATAAATACAAATACTTAAAAAGTAATACAAATGAACTTATTTACAAAACAAATAGGCTCAAAGACAAACTTATGGTTACTAAAAGGGAAAGGTGAGGGACGGAGGATTGAGAGTTTGAGATCAACAGACGCACACTGTATGTAAACCAGATAAACAAGAAGGGCCTACTGGAGAGCACAGGGAAGTCTAGCCAGCAGTTTACAGTGACCTTTAAGAAGAATCTCCATGATAGGTTAGATGTGAGTGAATGACTTGGCTGTATACTTACCAGAAACTTGGACAACAGTGTAAATCAAGTATACTACAAAAAGTAAACACATACTTAAATTTAAAAAAATTGTTGTTTAGAAAATGACATACTTGTTTTATCAGGAGAAGAGCAACCGTACTTTTAGGTACTAACTCCCTGGAAACTTACTTATACATATAAAAACACAGAATATTCAGTGAAGCACTAATTTCTAATGACAAAGTGGAAGCCAACTGTTTCTGAGAAGAGGAAGTCTGGCTTATATAATAAAATTTTGTACACCAAGCAAAATAAGCGACATCTGCCAGCATGGACAATCTAAACAGTGTTGAGTAAAAAGTTGTTGTTAAAAGACGTATACAACGTAACAGTCATGCAAAAATGGTGACGTATAAAGCAACTCTAATAGCCTATGGGAGACACTGCAGCAAGAATAAAGACACCGTGAGAGGCAGAAACCATGCAAGTTAGGGCGTCCCTGGTGCTGCAGGGGATACGGGGCCGAGCCCTGGTCCAGGAGGGTCCGCGTGCCGAGGAGCAGCTAGTAAGCCTGGGCCCCGCGGCCGCCGAAGCGCACGGGCCCCAGAGCCGGGGGGCCGCACACACGGCCGGCGCGCCGCGGCCCCCGAGGCCCGCGCACCGAGCGCTCTGCCCGGCAGCAAGAGGAGCCGCGAACGCCCGTGCCCCGCACCGGAGTGGAGAAACCAGAGAAGTGCGCGGGCGGCAGCAGACGCAGCACGGCCGGAAGTAAATGAACCCACCAAATTCAGAATAATCAGGCTTGGAGATGAAGGGGAGGTGGGATTAAAGGTAGATCAAAAAAGGTCACAGGAGAAAGATCCATGAAGTAACAAATAGTACAGGCAGGCAGTGGCGAAGAGCAGGAGTTGGCAAGCTTTGGGGGTAAAGGGCTTGAGAGTAAGTATTTCAGACTTTGCAAGCTTAAGGGATAAAAGAAATCAACAGCAAGTTTTTGATTTAAAGACAAAAAAGCATCTTTACTTTGTAGACCATGCAAAAGCAGACTGTGTTAAAAACAGTAATTTTTGACTTAAAGAAAAATGTAAAACAGATTCTTTTTCACTGAATGCATTTTTATTACTAAGACAGAAACAAGTTATACTTGGACCTGCAGGCTGCACACGGCTAGCCTAGAAGAGCCATCAGCCCAGCAGGACCTTCTGGAGCGACTGGAATGGACCACAGTGTGGTGACCACGAGTCACACGTGGCTACTCAGCACTTGGGATGCAGCCGCTGTGACTGGGAAGTTAAGCTTTAAAAACTGTCCTGAGTCCTGAGACAGCCATCCTAGAGTCTGAATGAATCCAAGCGGCAGGTGGAAGGGCAGCAGCTGAATAAGCAAACTGGAAAAATAAATCCGTGATGGCAGAGCGGGGACGTGAGCCCGTGACTCCATCAGGGGCCCGCACGTCGGGCTGACTCGCACGGAGCGCAGGCGGGCGTGGAGGTGCGGGAGAGCTTGAGGTCAGGGCTGGCAGAGGCAGCTGGACAGACTGCTACCGGGACAGGGAGGCTCCCGTGAGAAGAGCAAAGGGCAGAGCCTCGCGGGGACGGCACCGTGCCAGAGGCCACTGTGCCAGAGGCCACGGCCGCGGGGAAAGCCGAGGCTTGGGGGAGGAGCGTCCAGGGTGAGAGCAGTGACGGCTGGAGGCAGAGACGACCGGGTGCGTCTGTATTTAAAGAGCAGAAAAAAACAAACGCACTGTCTTATACAAACTTTATTGCTCTCTAAACACGAGTCAAAATTTATAGACATATTTAAAAGTATGGGCTTCAAACTCTCAGAACTGAACTCTCATTGAATTTACTTTTTTCTTAGAAAGGCAGATTCTATTCTTTAATTAGGAACCTTGAGGAAATGAAGTCACACCAGGATTTACAGGCAAAGGCAGAGACCCCAAGCCAGCTGGTCCTCCCCGGGCAGGCCGGAGCAGCTAAACCAGGCCTGACCCCTGCAGCTCGGGCCGCTGTCCACCCTCCACAGCGGGCTCCCAGGTTGGCTGGGTCGCACACTGGCTTCACATCACCTGAGGCCCCGCCTGGATGACTCCGTGTCTTCAGGTTTGAGCACGCCTCACTTCTGCCACTGGAGTGTCCCTCGGCCAGGGACTTAGGAATTTGATCAAATGGACAGAAAAGGCCTTGGCTCTCACACGTTTAACATTTGGCATTTTTGACTAGACAAGGAACTGTTCTGACAGGCCATGACACAATCATCTGTGGCTTTGCTAACGCATCGCTTTCAACAACAGGCACGTGGCGCTGTGGGTTTAGAGGTCAGTTGCCCAGTCCCCGAGCCCAAGCAACCTCCAGTTCTCTAATCACCATCTCATACACATTTTGTCTGAAAAAATCAAATACAGCGATGGTATAAGGAACCCACGAACAGCTCAGTCTGTACCCCCCGTGAATGACAGGATTCATTTCATTCAAACACTGTACAAAGTTTCAAAAGATCTTCAGTCTGTCTTCAAAAATTCATTCCATCATGGTACTACCCACTTAAGGGAAAAAAAGATGCCTTATAATGAAAACATCTTAATTTGAAGAAACATGATTAATTTCCCAATGTCGGTATAAGATACGTCAATTAAGTTTTAGGTAATATAAAAAAATCTAAACTATGATAGTGCTTCAGTCCAATTATTTATAGCTAGAAGAAAAATAAACCAAATGTATCAAAGGTTTAAGAAGACACATCACTTCTGAAGTACAGTTTTGAAGACATGTTCATGATCTATAGTTTTGTCAAGAGAATATTCTACAGCAATAGTTCAACCATTTGAATACTTTTACAAATTCCCTCTTGGCGCCACAGAAGCGGGTGTAGGATGAATTTCAATAGCGTCTAACACAGGCTTCATTGTACTTGCTTCACGTTTTTTTTTTAGAACAGTGTCTGGAATCTTTTTTCTGCTTGAAAATAGGCGAATTCAAGAAACACAAANTATTCTACAGCAATAGTTCAACCATTTGAATACTTTTACAAATTCCCTCTTGGCGCCACAGAAGCGGGTGTAGGATGAATTTCAATAGCGTCTAACACAGGCTTCATTGTACTTGCTTCACGTTTTTTTTTTAGAACAGTGTCTGGAATCTTTTTTCTGCTTGAAAATAGGCGAATTCAAGAAACACAAATCTGTGAAAGGGTCCCCTCTCCTCAGTTTCCTGTAAGAGCAAAGAGAACTCTTAAGCATGACGGTAAGCATCCCAATACTAACTTACTCTTCAGGTTATTGTAGATCATGCCATTGTTAATATTCTCTCTTCAGTTTTTCATCAAAATGGTGTATTTCAAATAAGGCTCACCCTTTAATGAAGCTCTGTAGCCTTACTTCCCAGGTGTGTCATTAAAAGTGAATTCCCACGAGCCAAATACTTACGAAGCGAGCGTGGGTTCCTTATAGTTCACGACGGCAGCAGTGCACCGGCGTTTACGTAAAGACACTGGTGGGCTTTCAACGTTCTTTTTTGGAGAAAGAGAGAGCTTTCTGGTTTTCACCACAGGATACAAAGGGACATTTGTGATATCCTTCAGGCTAAAATGAGGCGACTGGTGAGTTTCAGGTAGCGCACCTACAAAAACAAGCTTTATTGAGGACGGTTCCAAAAAACAGACAGACACAGGGACTAAACCACGCGATCACACACCTTAAACGCATCCAGAATCGGCAGAGGAAGGACAACTCCCAAACTCATTCTACAAGGCCGTCCTCACCCTGACACCAAGATCAGACAAAGATACCATAAAAAAAGAAAACCACAGGCCAATTTCACTGATGAACATAGATGCAAAAATCCTCAACAAAATCCCAGCAAACAGAATCCAACAACACTCTGAAAGGATCTGGGCTTCCCCGGGGCCCCTGTAGTGCAGGAGACGCAGGTTCAGTCCCTCGGTGGGGAAGAGCCCCTGGAGGAGGAAATGGCACCCTGTTTATGATAAAAACCCTCCAGAAAGCAGGCTTAGAAGGGATGCACCGCAACGTAATAAAAGGCCATACACAACAAGCCCACAGCAAACGCTATCCTCAACAATGAGAAGCTGAAAGCATTTCCTCTAATGTCGGGACTGAGACAGGCTGCCCATCCTGCCATGATGATTCAGCGTACTTTTGGAAGTCCTGGCCACAGCAATCGGAGAGGAAAAAGAAATAAACCCAAATCAGAAAAGAAGGAAAGCTCAATCTGCAGTGAGATAATACTATGCATGGAAAACCCTAAAGATTCCACCAGAAAATGACTAGAGCTAGTCAATGAATATAGAGAGTTGCAGGATAAAAAACTAGCACAGAAATCCCTTGCATTCATACACACTAACAATGAAAAATCAGAGAGAGAAATTAAGGAAACAATTCCATTCACCACTGCAACAGAAAGAATACCGAGGAATAACCCTACCTAAGGAGACAAAAGGCCTGTCATGCAAAACACCATAGAACACTGATGAATGAAATCAAAGATGACACAAACCAACGGAGGAGGGACACACCATGTTCCTGGATTAGAAGAACAATATTGTGAAAAATGACTATACTACCCAAAGTAATCTACAGAGTCGATGCAATCCCCAATCAAACTATCATTTGTATTTTTCACAGAACAAAAAAATCTCACATTTTATATGGAAACACAAAAGTCCCCAAATAGCCAAAGCGATCTTGAGACAGAAGAACGGCGCTGGAAGAAATCAACCTTCCTGACTTCAGACTATACTACAAAACTACAGTCATCAAGCCAGTATGGTACTGGCACACAAAAAAGAAATATAAATCAATGGAACAAGAGAGAAAGCCCACAGACAAACCTACACACCCATGGGTACCTTTTTTTGACAAAGGGGCGAGAATACACAATAGAGAAAAGACAGCCTCTTCAACAAGTGGTGCTGGGAAAACTGGACAGCTACATGGAAAAGAATGAACCGAGAACAGTTTCCAATCCCATCTGTCCGTGGGATTCTCCAGGCGATACTAGAGTGGATTGCCATTTCCTTCTCCAGAGGATCTCCCTGACACTGGGATCAAATCCAGGTCTCACCTTGCAGGCAGATTCTTTTGTCTGAGCCACCAGGGAAGCCCTTCTAATACCACACAACAAAAAATTAACTCACGATAGGTTAAAGATTTAAATAGAAGGCCACAAACTATAAAGCTCTCAGAGGAGAATACAGGCAGCGCACTCGCTGATATCTCACAGCGAGACCCTCTGTGGCCCACCGCCTAGAGTAANGAAGCCCTTCTAATACCACACAACAAAAAATTAACTCACGATAGGTTAAAGATTTAAATAGAAGGCCACAAACTATAAAGCTCTCAGAGGAGAATACAGGCAGCGCACTCGCTGATATCTCACAGCGAGACCCTCTGTGGCCCACCGCCTAGAGTAACGAAATAAAACCAGAAGCAAACAAGGGGGCTTCATGGAGCTTAGAAGCTTTTGCACAGCACAGTGGGTGGCTCAGTTGTGTCCGACTCTCTGTGACCCCATGGAGCTCTCCAGGCCAGAACACTGGAGTGGGTGGCTGTTCCCTTCTCTGGGGGATCTTCCCAACCCAGGTCTCCTGCACTGCAGGCGGATTCTTTACCAGCTGAGCCACCAGGGATGCCCTCCAAAGGGCACAGCAACGGAAATGATAAGCAAGATTAAAAGCCAACCCTGAGAAAGAGAAAAGCTAATTGCAGACAAAACTGACAAAGGCTGAATCTGCAAAAGATACAAGCAGCTCACACAGCTCAATACCAGAAAACCGGGAAACTCAGACAGACTTTTCTCTAAAGACGACGTAAACAGATGGCCAACAAACACATGAGAAGATGCTCGACACTGCTCATGATCAGAATGCAGTATCACCTCACACCAGTCAGAAAGACCATCATTAAAAAATCTACAACCAACAGATTCTGCAGAGATGTGGAAAACAGGGAACCCTCTTGCCCTGTTGGGAATGTAAACTGATACAGCCACTTACAAAAAGCAGTATGGAGTTTGCTTAAAAAACTAGGAACAGAACTACCACATGATCCAGCAATCCCACTAGTGGGCTACACCCTGAGAAAACCATGATTGGGAAAGAGATGCATGCACCCCAGTGTTCACTGCAGCACTTTTTACAGTCGCTGGGACATGGAAGCAGCCTAGATGTTCATCAACGGATGAATGGATACAGAAATTGTGGTAGATGATGCTGTGAAAGTGCTGCACTCAAATCTGGAAAACTCAGCAGTGGCCACAGGACTGGAAAAGGTCAGTTTTCATTCCAATCCCAAAGAAAGGCAACGCCAAAGAATGCTCAAACTACTGCACAATTGCACACATCTCACACGCTAGTAAAGTAATGCTCAAAATTCTCCAAGCCAGGCTTCAGCAATACGTGAACCGTGAACTTCCTGATGTTCAAGCTGGTTTTAGAAAAGGCAGAGGAACCAGAGATCAAATTGCCAACATCCCCTGGATCATCGAAAAAGCAAGAGTTCCAGAAAAACAGCTACTTCTGCTTTATTAACTATGCCAAAGCCTTTGACTGTGTGGATCACAATAAACTGTGGAAAATTCTGAAAGAGATGGGAATACCAGACCACCTAACCTGCCTCTTGAGAAATCTGTATGCAGGTCAGGAAGCAACAGTTAGAACTGGACATGGAACAACAGACTGGTTCCAAATAGGAAAAGGAGTACGTCAAGGCTGTATATTGTCACCCTGCTTATTTAACTTATATGCAGAGTACATCATGAGAAACGCTGGACTGGAAGAAACACAAGCTGGAATCAAGATTGCCGGGAGAAATATCAATAACCTCAGATATGCAGATGACACCACCCTTATGGCAGAAAGTGAAGAGGAGCTAAAAAGCCTCTTGATGAAAGTGAAAGAGGAGAGTGAAAAAGTTGGCTTAAAGCTCAACATTCAGAAAACGAAGATCATGGCATCTGGTCCCATCACTTCATGGGAAATAGATGGGGAAACAGTGGAAACAGTGTCAGACTTTATTTTTTTGGGCTCCAAAATCACTGCAGATGGTGACTGCAGCCATGAAATTAGAAGACGCTTACTCCTTGGAAGAAAAGTTATGTCCAACCTAGATAGCATTTTCAAAAGCAGAGACATTACTTTGCCGACTAAGGTCCGTTTAGTCAAGGCTATGGTTTTTCCTGTGGTCATGTATGGATGTGAGAGTTGGACTGTGAAGAAGGCTGAGCGCCGAAGAATTGATGCTTTTGAACTGTGGTGTTGGAGAAGACTCTTGAGAGTCCCTTGGACTGCAAGGAGATCCAACCAGTCCATTCTGAAGGAGATCAACCCTGGGATTTCTTTGGAAGGAATGATGCTAAAGCTGAAACTCCAGTACTTTGGCCACCTCATGCGAAGAGTTGACTCATTGGAAAAGACTCTGATGCTGGGAGGGATTGGGGGCAGGAGGAGAAGGGGACGACCGAGGATGAGATGGCTGGATGGCATCACGGACTCGATGGATGTGAGTCTGAGTGAACTCCGGGAGATGGTGATGGACAGGGAGGCCTGGCGTGCTGCGATTCATGGGATTGCAAAGAGTCGGACACGACTGGACTGAACTGACTGACTGAAAGTTCGCATTGAAAGTTGCTCAGCCTTAAAACTGGACACATTTGAGTCAGTTTTAATGATGTGGTTTAACTCAGAGCCTACTGTACAGAGTGACGTAAGACAGATACTGCATACTGACCCATGTGGATGGAATCCAGAAGGGTGGTACTGATGAACTTATTTGCGGGGCAGCGATGGAGACAGACCTAGAGAACAGGCTTGTGGGCGGCGTGGGAGGAGCTGAGAGCGGCAGGGAGGTGCCCGTCAGCACATGTGGACAGAGCGCCGCGCCAGCGGGCAACCTAGCGGGTGGGGTGGGCTGAGAGATGCGAACGAGAGGGGCCACGTGCACACCCGTGGGTGAATCATGCTGCTGTGTGGCAGAAACCAGCACAGTACTGTAAAGCAAGTATCTTTCAGTAGAAAAAATTTAAGTACACAAAATCCAGCATTTTATAATACAGGTTTTTAAAAACTTGTTCATCTTTTCCTCTCAGTATAACACTGAAATAATTACTGTGGCTGTGAAGAATTTACTAAAACAATAGCTTACTAAAACCTAAAATTCTTAAAAATTTAAAGAAAAAAATGAAAATTCTTCCATGATAGCTGGGGCATAGTCACACCTTATTCTTTAGAATTATCCAGGTCTCTATCCGTTTTAATTCCAAAGATTATCATCAACTGACTTCTTACAGTCTCAGAAAGCCGCTTAAGTGCATTCTAGTCTCAACACAGTACTAACGGAAAAACCCAAGTGAACTTTTTGGCCAACCAAATACTAAATGAAACAGAATTCTAAGTCATGGTCTCTGTGTAAACCAGGAGAAACGGGGTTCCCTCTGGTAAAGCTTTCCAGCTGGTGCTAGGAATAAAGAATCCACCTGCCAAGGAAGGAGATGGGTTCGATCCCTGGGTATCCCCTGGAGGGGATACTCCAGGATTCCTGCCCAGAGAATCCCAGGACAGGGAAGACTGGCGGGCTACAGTCCATGGGGCCACAGAGTCGAACACGACTGGGCATCCAAGTGTGCTAATAAAGCTGGAAGACTAAAAAGTCTCCCAAAGTTTTTCCTATCAGAAACATCCAAGTTATTCTACCTGGAGCTGTATCTATATTGGGAGACGTGTACCCAGCACACAGCAAGACACTACAAGGCAGATAATCTCTTAAAGTTGCTTTAAAAAGCAAACTCTTTCCCAGGAAAAACTAAACTTTAACTGTAAAATGATTTTATGTTTAATAACCATTGTTCAGGGCTACCTGGGTTTCAGATATTCTGCCTTTCTTGTCTCTAAATAAACAAATTGTATTATGCTAATTATTCCAACTTTTGGTTTGGAAACTATGGTTAAACATCATCAGATCAGTTGCTATGTTCTGGAATAAAGCTTCGAAAACTTTTACCCATATATCAATCTTCCAGGAAATTTGTTAAAAAGACAGATTATGATTCAAGGATGTGGGGTATGGCATGAGATTCTGCTTTTCTAAGTTTCCAGGTGATGCTGAAGGTCTGGGGACCAAACTCTGAGTAACACTAGTTATGAAAATTTAAGTACAGAAAGATGGAGACAACAGTATGAGCCCCCATTTACCCAGCTTCAATATTTATCAACATTTGGCCAATCTTGTTTGATTTACTCTAAAATTATTACAGCATACTTCTTACAAGAGGTATTTGCATGCTACCAATGGGGAAACTGTGGAAACAGTGGCTGACTATTTTTTTGGGCTCCACAATCACTGCAGATGGTGACTGTAGCCATGAAATTAAAAGACGCTTACTCCTTGGAAGAAAAGTTATGACCAACCTAGACAGCATATTAAAAAGCAGAGACATTACTTTGCCAACAAAGGTCCGTCTCATCAAGGCTATTATTTTTCCAGTGGTCACGTATGGATGTGAGAGTTGGACTATAAAGAAAGCTGAGTGCAGAAGAATTAATGCTTTTGAACTGTGGTGTTGTAGAAGACTGTTGAGAGTCCCTTGGACTGCAAGGACATCCAACCAGTCCATCCTAAAGGAGATCAACCCTGAATCTTCACTGGAAGGACTGAGGCTGAAACTGAAGCTCCAATCCTTTGGCCACCTGATGCGAAGAACTGACTCACTGGAAAACACCCTGATGCTGGGAAAGATCGAAGGCAGGAGGAGAAGGGGACAACAGAGGGTGAGATGGTTGTATGGCATCACACACTCAATGGACATGAGTTTGAGTAAACTCCGGGAGTTGGTAATCAACAGGGAGGCCTGGCGTGCTACAGTCCATGGGGTCGCAAAGAGTTGGACACCAGTGAGCGACTGAACTGAGCTACCTAACTGGGCTTCCCTGGTGGCTGAGCTGGTGAAGAATCTGCCTGCAGTGCAGGAGACCTGGGTTCAATCCCTGGGTTGGGAAGATCCCCTGGAGAAGGGAACAGCTCCCCACTCCAGTGTTCTGGCCTAGAGAACTNGAGCGACTGAACTGAGCTACCTAACTGGGCTTCCCTGGTGGCTGAGCTGGTGAAGAATCTGCCTGCAGTGCAGGAGACCTGGGTTCAATCCCTGGGTTGGGAAGATCCCCTGGAGAAGGGAACAGCTCCCCACTCCAGTGTTCTGGCCTAGAGAACTCCATGGACTGTATAGTCCATGAGTCACAAAGAGTCAGACACGGCTGAGCGGCTGTGACTTTTCATCACCTAACTAGAGGCTTCCTCGGTGGCTCAGACAGTAAAGAATCCACCTGCAATGTGGGAGACCTGGGTTCGATCCCTCCATAGGGAAGATCCCTTGGAGAAGGGAATGGCAACCCACGTCAGTATTCTTGCTTGGAGAATCCCATGGATAGAGGAGTCTGGTGGGCTACAATTCACAGGGTCACAAAGAGTCAGATATAATTGACTAACACTATCATAACAACCCTAACAGTGCTGTTACAGGGATCAAGTGAGCTCGCACAGCAGCATTTTGAGAATGATAAAACTTGCCTGTAACTATTAATACAGTTCCCAGATGAGAATTTTTGTGGGCAGCAGCAGGCTGTACTGTCAATATTTGGGCTACTTTCTGATCTAACCAATAAAAGCAAGATTTTCTAAGCCACAGTTTTTAGATGTTTTACACATCTTATAAACTACTACTAAGCAATTGAGGAAAAGGTTTTCTTGGTCTTATTAGGCCACCTTCACTAAACAGAAAATTATTTTAAATTCTGGATCCTGTCAAGTTGACGATAAAGCAAAGTCATTAAAATTACAGGTCGCTGGATGTAAGTTCGATTTCATTTTCGGGGGAGGTTTCGGGGGGTGAATAGGCATTTTTAATTTGCCCTAACTCCACAACTTTCCTTGCTTTGGAAGGTTTCATCTACTGAAAGTAAAAACACTCTCTCCATGACAAGTACTGTTTGTTCTTAAAGAAGATTTAAATTAGCTTAAAGTATGTCAAAGCAACACACTGTGGTTTGCACCTCCAGTCCCCCACTATTTAATTTTCCCCAAAGAGACAGATGGTAAGTCCATAACCTCCTCCAGAGAAGCAGGTGGTGAATGCTAGCATGTAAGCACCAGGGGTGATCATTTATCATAAACATCACGAGTGCAGGCAAACAAGTACATCACTCACCGGGAGGCGTCTCCGCTGTCNGTCCATAACCTCCTCCAGAGAAGCAGGTGGTGAATGCTAGCATGTAAGCACCAGGGGTGATCATTTATCATAAACATCACGAGTGCAGGCAAACAAGTACATCACTCACCGGGAGGCGTCTCCGCTGTCTCAGAGCCCTCGCGTCTTGGTGCTCGTCTAGGCCGAGGCCTGGGGACCGGACTCCGGGTTGATTCACTGCTGGGATCTGGACTGGACTTGCATGTGGGAACATAGAGGTCATCAGAATCATCTCCTGAACAGCTTGATTCACAGATGCTCACTTCAGATTCACTGTTGGTTTCTCTTGTAGCATCACTGCACACTTTTTGCCGGAAAGGAGTAAGGTGAACACCTTCTTCCAAATTAAAATTGTAAGCGTCACAGGAGGTGACAAGGGCATTCGACTGTTTTTTGGAAACAGTTTTATTGTCACGTTTGCTCCCTTTATACTTTGATACCAATTTTGATTCCCCCCTTTTGTCAGCTTTCTCTTTGCCTTTTCTTTCTTTGGCACCTCTGTGCTTATTTTTAGTGTGTTGTGGTTTATAGTCATAAACGTCTTTCTTTGTTTTGGTAGATCGTCCTGGGTGAATCAGCCTTGGTGATGAGTAGATTTGACTCCTGTTGTACCGACAGACACTTTGTTCTACGTTTTCAGGTATCCACGTGCTTATTGGCGGCTCCACAAGTCTAATCCTTTCTAGTTCCAAACAGTCCTCTGACAAGTGACTGATTCCAAAATCATCCACTGCACTAATCTGACATGGACTATTAATGTATTTCTTTAAACCACGACGGAGAGATATAGTTNGCTCCACAAGTCTAATCCTTTCTAGTTCCAAACAGTCCTCTGACAAGTGACTGATTCCAAAATCATCCACTGCACTAATCTGACATGGACTATTAATGTATTTCTTTAAACCACGACGGAGAGATATAGTTCTAGGTAAGACAATATCAGTTGACTTATCTTCACTTGAATCCAAATCAAATCCTGGTCTGTCTTGAGAAATAGTAGGTACTGGCTCTGAGAATTAAAAAAATAAATGAGAAGAACAGGTTCACTTTATGGAAGTTTAAATTAGGAATGTTACGAGTTCAAAGTTGAAAGTGGAGCTAATGAAGATTCTTTCTGTCGTTTTCCATTTACTCTGAATAAATGAAAATCCGGGGAGCTGGCTATTCGCTTCCTTTTGACCGTCTGCACCTGTCTATTCCGAGGCTGTTACAAGGGTTAAGTAAGATGACGCGTGTTAAGTGCCCGACAGAGCGTGGCACAAAGCAGGCTCAGTCAGCTGCGGCCACAGCTGTGACCAAGGGTCCCGACTGCAGGTTTGGAAAAGGGAAAATGGATGGATTTTAAAACTCTCTTGTTATTCTATGTAAAACAGATACTTGCTTTGAGCAGAATACCAGATGAGCAGATTTTAAAAGGTAAAAACACAAAAATTAGAGAAATTTAATTGCTACTTGTTCTCAAAGATCTCCTCGTGCCTTAACAGTATTTTTAGATTTTCATTTGAATTACCTTCTACTTGGAATGATTCTTCTTGTCCTGGACAGTCAGCATCCTCAAGAACTTGCCTTAGAAAGTACCAATAAAAAATAAAAAAAAACAGTTATGCAATAAAAGAATTTAAGATTTTCTACAAAGTTTTTTTCTTTTAGTAACCTTTCGTAATTCCACTCTGTATCAGTTTATCTGTTCTGTATCAAAGGAAACCAAAAAACACTTATGATATGACATGGAAGCAGATTTGTTATGGCTGATATTCAACTCCCCCTAGGAGGAACACATCAAATTGAACAGTTTCTCCTGAACACTTTCCCTAACTCATCATTTTATTTAACTGGAGAAACAGCCAATCAGATTGATATATAAACTACATTAAAAGAAATTCAGTTAGATGCCTCTTCTGGAGCCTACTGTATCATCAGCCAAGCTGTGGTTTTCTTTGGTACAACATACTTTTGTGGCATTTACCTACTGACTCCTCTAAATTCACACTGCCCATTTTCTTTGAAAAATTTTGTCCCTTTG
Organism: Philantomba maxwellii; assembly: GCA_006410695.1. Lineage (NCBI taxonomy): Eukaryota > Metazoa > Chordata > Mammalia > Artiodactyla > Bovidae > Philantomba > Philantomba maxwellii. Next base: position 293,469 of record SJYS01012486.1, read on the forward strand.
GTTCATGGAATAAGAAATTTCCATTTTTAGGCTTTAATATGGCCATTTCATTCTAATTTTATTCTTTTTTTTTTCTATACAGGATTTACCCCTCTAGACATCAAAACTTAAGTACAAGTTGTGGAAACAGAGTAATAGCAACCCATCAATAACAATTTTAGAAATCTTATAAAAACTCAGTTACCTCATCTTACTTTTTGGCCATCACATAAATACTGCATCAGATCTTGATATTCAACAGTTTAAAAACTACTCATGATTAAAATTAACATGGGGACAGAAATCACGTTAGTGATTCCTTCCGCAAGGAGAGGGGCACATGGGCGCAAACTCACAAGAGATCTGCAGGAGTGGTCTATGGCAGGAGCTCTCCCCTGGGGACAGTTAACCTGCTCACTCTCCCCTGGGTCCGCAGAATATCTGGCAACGTCTAGACACACCTGTGGTTCCTACAGCTATTAGAGGGGGCTGCTGTTGGCATTTGGTGGGTAGAGGCCGAGGGTGCTGCTAAATGCCCCACAGTGCTTAGGACCCCGCCCACAACAAAGAATGATCCAGTCCAAACAGTCGGCAGTGCTCAGCTGAGAAATCCTGGCCAGAGCAACGGCAATGCTCTGCACTTTAATCCAGGTTTCAGTTCACAGGTGTATATATTAGTCCAACTCACTGCACTCTGTAATTCAGATCTGTGCATTTGACTAATCTAATTTTATTTCAGTAACTCATAAGCAAACAGATGAAGCACCCTAATTCAAGAGAAGGAGTATATGAGGTCTGATGGTATTTCAGAACGAACTGGATAAGCGAGTCAGTGTGACAATTTGTTAAATATGGTAGTTTATTAGATTTTCTAAACCAGACTATTTGTGTTACTGGCAAAATAACAAATATTTGAATATCCAATTCTTACAATAAAAACACGAAACAAGAAAAATACAAATGAAGCTTCAAGAGAAGCTTCTTATCCCTAGACATCAAAAAGCAACTAAATAGAAGAAAGCTCTGGTGTGGCGATACAGGACGGAATTTCAGCATACCAAACTTTCTTAAATACATTCTTGAGAAAGTATCAGACTTCAAATACATGAGTCAGTATGACGCTAATTTCCTTTCACAAATGGATCACAGTTAAATATTTACTGGTATTAATAATAATGAATTTGATACTAACGGTAAATGCTTCACAAATAAATCTCTGGAGTTGTTGTCACTACTGGAGTCCATTCCACTTTTGGGGTCCATTCCAGAGGGACATGATTCTAGGTTCTGTTAATGTATTAAAACAAAGAAAACATTGGTACAACCAAAATATTCACAACAGAGCATTCATTCATTCAACAACAGACACTTACTGATAGCCTGCGGTGGTCCCAGGGACTGTTCTAGGAACTGGATCCGTAACTAGAAACAGAGTAAGTACTACCCTCTTCAAGCTTACAGTCTAGCATAGGGAGAGAAAATGCGAAAAAGCTCGCAGTCATAAAGGCAATGGAGGAAGTAGTTACTCAGGGCGAGATGGCAGAGCACCTGATGTCTGGAGGGCTTTTAGATGCGATGACTTTCATCTGAAGTCTGAAGAAATGCAAAGAGCCAGCCACTTGCAGGAGAAGCACTGGGAACAGAAAATACAAGTCACGAGGTAGGGAAACCCTTGCTGGGCTTAGGAGAGAAGGCCAGTGAGGGAAGACCAGGAGGCGGCGGCACACAGAGGCCGGGCGGTGCAGGGCCTGAGGGCCGGGAGCCTGGCATTTAGTCTAAGTGTGATGAGAAGTCTTTTCTCTCTTTTCTCAGAGAAAGACCAGTCTCTTGGTGGGTGACACAGGTTGGGTGTGGACCCCGAGGCAGCTGCCCACCTGAAGGGAGGCCCCCCTACAAGACACTCAGCAAGGCCTGCTCTTCTGGCCCAGCTGGTTGGCTCTGGATGGGGCTGGAGGTGGGGGGCCGTGACACACACCGAGGAGGCATTAAATGCTAAGCCGGGAAGTAAAACGAGCTAAGTTTAGAGAGAGCAATCGGAGCGCTACGTGAGCGGTGGGCTGGAAGGGGCCCAAGGCACAGGCGGCCAGGCAGCCTCGCGCCAGTCAAGCGAGACACGCCGCCTGGACTGAACCCACAGCTGCAAAGGTCTAGCCTGGAAGGTTCCAGGGTAACACAGTGTGCCCACACCGAACAGGGGTGGAGGCAGGGACAGCGAGCGAGAGGGATGCTCCTTGCGTTTCTGACTGGAGCCAGCAGCTGGGCTGCCTTACTGAGCTGAGCAGGACTCACAGAGGGAGGCAGAAGTCCACAGGATCTTTGGGAGGGGGAAAAAGTAGAGTTTCTACTCTGTGCAAAGCATATTTGAGATTCTTTATAATACTTAAGTGCATATATCAAGTAATAACTGTGTGTGTGTAGATCTTGAGCTACAAACTTGGAATCACCAGCAGGCAGACAATATTTAAAGCCGTGGGACGGGACACAGTGGGTCCAGGACGACTGATGTTCAGGAGTGAAGCAGCGGCCAGCGAGAGAGACACACGGGGAACAGGCAGAAAGGCGCGCAAGGAGAGGACAACGGTGAGAACGCCGAGACCCACGCCCTTCCAGCCAAGTCAGCCCTGCGCCAGAGCAGTGCTCAAGGCCAGCGAGAAAGTGCAGCGACCGAAGCTACGGACTTGGTGACACAGAGGTGTTGGTGACCCAGATATACAGCGACACAGAACGGCGGGGATGAAAGTCTGACACAGAGCTCAGACGTGAACGGGAGCTGAGGAAGGGAAGGCAGTGAGTGCTCTGTTCTCTTTGGACAAGTCTCCTGTGAATGGAAGCAGAGAAACGAGGAGTGCGCAGAATGAGATCAGGAGAGGTTCCATTTATTTTCTTTTCCTCTTAAGGTGAGAGATACTAAAGCACATTTGTACATAACTGGAACAATTGGGTAGAGGGAGTTAAATGCTGGATGAGAGTGCAAACTTTCAGGAGCAAAGTCCTAGAGGAGAAGAAAAGAGAATCAGATCACACAGGGAGGGACTGGCCTTGGATAGGAGCAGACACTTCGGCCAATGGCACCAGAAGGCAAAGGAGAGACAGCGGAGACCCAAGCAGATGTGTGCAAATAGGTGTGTGTCAGGGAAACAAGAGGCCCAGTCTGATTCCTTAAAAGTCATTCCAGTGCAGTGTAGTTGCTTTATGAAATTTGATGGGCAAACAATATACAGACATTATAATGAATAGGTTGAAACTGTTCATCAGAAATAAAACTGGAAATTTAATCCTGTTAATATAAGTTTTTAAGTTGATTATCAATACAGCTAATGTTCTAAAGCTAGCATTACTGAAGGTAAATAAAGGAGGATATTTAACTACAGAGAGAGATAAAATTTTACAGGATCCATAATAAAATGTAAGAAACGCTATTGGTACTTTCTGATTAATCCTTAAAAGGCAAGATAATTACTGGTAGTCAAGAAATAAAAACATTCTTATTAAAGCATTTTAAGCTTCTCTGTCAGTACAAATTGACTTGATAAACAAGGACGCACAAGTAGACAATGGTTGAGAGCAAGTGGCACAACAAACACGTGGCAGAAAACAAACCGATGTTTCAAATGCTAAGAATGCTCTCCCCGAGCAACTAGCGCTGCCTTTCACTACTAAGAAATCATTGATCAATGCAAAAGGTCTATAATAAAAGAATTTTTGTCACCATTTTTTGTGATTATCTTATTGAATATTCACTTGACACTATTCTGTGTGATTTCAGCAAAAATCTGAAAAGGGAAGAGGAAGATTCAAACGTCTTTGGAGAAATGTTTTTCCTCACTAGTTGACCAAACAAGAAAAAAAATTAGGAAAGATTACATTTTGAGGGAAAAGTGTTTTTTTTAAAATAATATAACCTTTACATGAAGGTTAAAAAGAAAAAAAAAATCTAATCTTTATAGGTAATTTTCTATCACACTACAATGCATATATTGCATGTGTGT
>SJYS01012486.1:319197-331491 GCA_006410695.1 Philantomba maxwellii
GCAGCCATTCTGACTGGTGTGAAATGGTACCTCATTGTGGTCTTGATTTGCATTTCCCTGATAATGAGTGATGTTGAGCATCTTTTCATGTGTTTGTTAGCCATCCGTATGTCTTCTTTGGAAAAATGTCTGTTTAGTTCTTTGGCCCATTTTTTGATTGGATCATTTATTTTTCTGGAGTTGAGCTGCATAAGTTGCTTGTATTGGGTGTTAGTTCTAAAAGGTCTTGTAGGTCTTCATAGAACTGTTCAACTTCAGCTTCTTCAGCATTACTGGTTGGGGCATAGACTTGGATTACTGTGATATCGAATGGTTTGCCTTGGAGACGAATAGAGATCATTCTGTCATTAGGATGTCCCTTACATGTGGAATCCAAAATACAAATACAGATGCCTGAGAGCTGATTGGTTAAAAATGCCAGAGGAGGAGGGTGCGTGTTCATCTCTTCCTGAGAAAGCACCCAAATTGCAACTAGCTGTTGAACAGCCATGGACAGGAGGATGCTGGGATGCCACCCATCCAGAGGCAAAGGAGGGGCTGCCACCGGGCAGGAGGAGGGGCACCGTCATCATGAGGCCAACCCCTGGCCCAACAAGTTGTGGCCCATGAGCTGAACAGCAAGGACCACGAAGACATCCGTCCACTGTTGTGAGGCTTCTGAGACCAAGTCAGGTTTTCCAGCCTGGGCATACAGGCAAAGGGACCGGGAGCCCCCAGGAAATCTGACGCTGAAGGCCAGTGGGGTTGGATTACAGGACTGGGGAAGCGACTCCACCCTTGGAGGGCACACACACTCTTGGGCTCGCTAGGACCCAGGGGGAAAGGAGCAGTAAGCCCACAGGAGCCTGAACCCGAGAAGCCTGCTAGCGGTGGAGGGTCTCCTGGAGGGCGTGGGTTGGCGGTGGTTTGCCACGCGGGTGTGGGTGCTGGCAGCTGCAGTCCTGGGAGCTGCCCACTGGTGGGAACCCTACGGGAGGATGCCATCAGCCCTACCGTGGAGCCTGCAGACTCTGGGGCAGGGTCGCCTCAGGTCAAGCCACCAAGATAGGATGCAAAGGAATTTACTTACAAAGCAGAAATGGGCCCACAGAGGAAGAGAACAGACTTGTGGTTTCGAAGGGGAAGGGGTGGCGGGGAAGGGTTGGGTTGGGAGTTTGGGGTTAGCAGAGGCAACCGTCATCCGTGTGCTGNGGAATTTACTTACAAAGCAGAAATGGGCCCACAGAGGAAGAGAACAGACTTGTGGTTTCGAAGGGGAAGGGGTGGCGGGGAAGGGTTGGGTTGGGAGTTTGGGGTTAGCAGAGGCAACCGTCATCCGTGTGCTGTGCCAGGTCACTCAGTCATGCCCGACTCTGTGCAGCCCTATGGCTGTAGCGGCCAGGCTCCTGTGGCCACGGGACCCTCCAAGCAGGAGTACTGGAGTGGGTTGCCCTGCCCCCATCCAGGGGATCTTCCTGACCTGGGTAACAAGCTCATGTCTCTCATGTCTCCTGCGTTGGCAAGAAGGTCTTTACCACGAGCACATCTGCTGCTGCTGCTGAGTCACTTCAGTCGGGTGGGACTCTGTGGGACCCCAAAGGTGGCAGCCCACCCGGCTCCCCCATCCTTGGGATTCTCTAGGCAGGAACACTGGAGTGGGTCCAGCACCATCTGAGAAGCCCTCACTATTTTATATAGAAAATGGATCAACGACAAGGTCCTACTGTATAGCACAGGAAACTATGTTCAGTATCCTGTGATAAATCTTAACAGAAAAGGACATGAAAAAGGATGTGGAGATATATATAACGTATAGCTGAGTCACGTTGCTGTACAGCAGAAATTAGCACACCATTGTAAATCAAAAGTGAAAGCCGGTCAGTCGTGTCCAACTCTTTGCAAACCCATGAATTGTAGCCCACCTGACTCTTCTGTGCATGGTGTTCTGCAGACAAGAATAGTGGAGTGGGTTGCCATTCTCTTCTCCGCGGGATCTTCCCGACCCAGGGATCGAACACAGGTCTCTCACATTGCGGGCAGACTCTTCACCATCTGAGGCACCAAGTAGAGCAGAAATTAACACACCATTGTAAATCAGCTGCACTTCAATAAAGTTTTAAAAAACCTTATGTATTTTCTAGGTAAAAAATGACCTCTTACATGCTTTAGCACAATGATCAAAATCAGAAAATTTTATACTGATACAATACTGTTACCTAATCTACAACCTGTAAGCAAATGTCATCAGTTATTGCATTAGCATTTTTTATAGATATAGATTTTCTCCACTTCATAATCCATCTAGAAGTACTGTTAGTTCTTCAAGATTCAGTTTGATTTTAATTCCTTTGTTATTTTAAAGCCAGAGCAAGATGGCTGTCATCACTTCCCAAAGTGACAAAAGACGAAGGCAATAGGGCTTCTCGCCTTTTAAAATATAGCTTTATCTGTGTTGTTTTGCCCACTTGCTATCAAGGCCTTCACACATTAAAGAGGCCACAAATGCATTTTCTTTCACTTCTGTTCCAGCCTACATTTCCTCCTGCCATGACCGTGTTACATGTATCAATAGTACATGTAGTACATGTACTACTACATATAGTACTGTGTTCATGCCAATCCCAAACTCCCAGTTTATCCCTCCCCCATACAGCTGTTTCCAATATCTGTAACTATTTTATAAATACATTTGTACCATTTTTTGTTTCAAATTGCATTTCCTTGATGGATAGTCTTGTTAAACACCCTTTTCTGTGCTTCTCTGCCATCTCTTTATCCTTGTCAGTGAAACGTCTGTATATGTTTTTGCTCATTCTAATCAGACTGCACTTTACTGTTGAGTTTGTGATGCTCTTTCATTGTTTAAAATACTAGTCCTTCTACTGTACAGCACAGGAACTCTACTCAATATTCTGCAATAACCTATATGGGAAAAGAGTGTGAAAAAGCGGGGATATACATATAACCGATTCACTTTGTTATGGACCTGAAACACAGCATTGTTAATCAACTACAAGCCAATGAAAATTTTAAAAATTAAAAAATAAAACACTAGTCCTTTGTCAGATAGATGTTGTATTAGCTTCCCAAGGCTGCTGGAGCAAATCACCACCAACAGTGTGTCTTAAAACACTGGAAATGTGCTCCCTGGGAATTCTGGAGACGTGAAGCGCAAAGGGAAGCTCTAGGCAGGGCTGCTCACGCTCTGGAGAAAGGCCGTCTTCTGCCTCCCGAGTCCGAGAGGCTGCGGGCCGCGGCGCCGGGCCCCTGCCCGCTCTGCTCGGTCCTCGCTGCTCCCTCCCTGCGTTTCCCTGGCGGCTGCATCACGCACTCTCTGCCTCCGCCTTCACGCTGGCGTCTCTTCTCTGTATCCATTTGTCAAATTTCCCTCAGCCTTTTTCTTACAAGGAAAATTGTGCTAGCATTTAGGGCCCACCTCGATAACCTAAATAATCTCCTTATCTCAAAAGCCTTAGTTTAATTACATCAACAAAGACCCTTTTCCCAAATAAAATGACATTTACAAGTTCCAGGCATCAGGACCTGATATTTTTAAGTAGTCATTATTCAGTCAATCATGAGTGGTTTGCAAACATATTTCTCCCAGTCAGTAGCTTTTTAAAATCCTTTTAGCAGGCTCTTTCATAGGGCCAGAGTTGTTTTATTTTGGTGAGGTACGGTTTATCAATATCTCCGTTTATGGATCATGCTTTAGGCATCCAGTGGATGTGCCATTTGAGAAGCAAATAGGTGAGACCCACCTATTTTGGCACCAACTGAAGAGTCCTGTATGCAGGACTGTATGCAAGGGTGTTTAACAAGACTATCCATCAAGGAAATGCAATTTGAAACAAAAAATGGTACAAATGTATTTATNTTCCCATATAGGTTATTGCAGAATATTGAGTAGAGTTCCTGTGCTGTACAGTAGAAGGACTAGTATTTTAAACAATGAAAGAGCATCACAAACTCAACAGTAAAGTGCAGTCTGATTAGAATGAGCAAAAACATATACAGACGTTTCACTGACAAGGATAAAGAGATGGCAGAGAAGCACAGAAAAGGGTGTTTAACAAGACTATCCATCAAGGAAATGCAATTTGAAACAAAAAATGGTACAAATGTATTTATAAAATAGTTACAGATATTGGAAACAGCTGTATGGGGGAGGGATAAACTGGGAGTTTGGGATTGGCATGAACACAGTACTATATGTAGTAGTACATGTACTACATGTACTATTGATACATGTAACAACTTGGATGGATCGCCAAGAAATTATGTTGAGTAAAAAAAATTAATCCCGAAAGTTACCTGTGTATGATCTTAACTTTCAGTTCAGTTCAGTCGCTCAGTCGTGTCCGACTCTTTGCTACCCCATGAATTGCACACGCCAGGCCTCCTTGTCCATCACCATCACCCTGAGTTCACTCAGACTCACATCCATCGAGTTGGTGATGCCATCCAGCTATCTCATCCTCTGTCGTCCACTTTTTCTCCTGCCCCCAATCCCTCCCAGCATCAGAGTCTTTTCCAATAAGTCAGGTCATTGCATGAGGTGGCCAAAGTACTGGAGTTTCAGCTTTAGCATCATTCTTAACTTTGGAAACATTTTTTAAATAGCAGAATTTTGCAATAGAAGGCAAAGTAGCAATTGCCACTAAATAGAAAAGAGGATTGGTGGGGGTGAGGGGGGAAGAAGGCAGGTGTGATTATAAAAGCACAGCATGAAGGGTCCTCATGATTTACCTTTTTTTTCCCTTAAAAAATAAATAACAACTTTATTAAGTTATAATTCACATACCATAAATTTGCCCATTTACAATGTATACAGATCAGTGTTTTTTAAGATATTCACAAATATTTGCAATGATTTTCGCAATCAATTTTAGAACATTTTTGTCTTTCTGAAAAATAAACCCTGATAACTACTAAAAGTCATTCCCTACTTTCCAGCCACCCTGCCCGTGGTCATAGGCAAACACTAATAGATTTTCTGTCTCTATATTAGGAGACTATGATCCCACAGGTGCAGGGCAGCTAAACCTGTGCACTCTGGAGCCTGGGCTGCAACTACTGAGCCTGTGTGCCACACTAGAGAGTTTGTGTGCAACAGTGAAAGATTACGCGTGATGCGACGAAGACCTTGTGTGCCACAACTAAGACCCAACACAACAAAATAAAGAAAGACAAGTCGTAAGCATGCAAGGCGGCAAGAATACACAGAAGAACTATACAAAAAAGATCTTCACGACCCAGATAACCACGATGGTGTGATCACTCACCTAGAGCCAGACATCCTGGAATGAGAAGTCAAGTGGGCCTTAGGAAGCTTCTCTACCAACAAAGCTAGGGGAGGTGATAGAATTCCAGTTGAGCTATTTCAAATCCTAAAAGATAACGCTGTGAAAGTGCTGCATTCAATATACCAACAAATTTGGAAAACTCAGCAGTGGCCACAGGACTCGAAAAGGTGAGTGTTCAGTCCAATCACAAAGAAGGGCAGTGCCAAAGAATGCTCAAACTACTGCACAATTGCACTCATCTCACATGTGAGCACAGTAATACTCAAAATTCTCCAAGCCAGGCTTCAATAGTACGTGAACCATGAACTTCCAGATGTTCAAGCTGGATTGAGAAAAGGTAGAAGAACCAGAGATCAAATTGCCAACATCTGCTCAATCATTAAAAAGCTACAGAATTCCAGAAAAGTATCTACTTCTGCTTATTGATTATGCCAAAGCCTTTGTGTAGATCACAACAAACTGTGGGAAATTCTTCAAGAGGTGGGAATGCCAGACTATCTTACCTGCCTCCTGAGAAATGTGTATGCAGATCAAGAAGCAACACTTAGAACCAGACATGGAACAACAGACTGGTTCCAAATCAGGAAAGGAGTCCGTCAAGGCTGTATACTGTCACCTTGCTTATTTAACTTATATGTAGAGTACATCATGCGAAATGCCAGGCTGGATGAAGCACAAGCTAGAATCAAGATTGCCAGGAGAAATATCAATAACCTCAGATATGCAGATGACACCACCCTATTGCAAAAAGTGAAGAGGAACTAAATAAAGCCTGTTGATGAAAGTGAAAGAGGAGAGTGAAAAAGCTGGCTTAAAACTCAACACTCAAAAAATGAGGATCATGGCATCCAGTCCCATCACTTCATAGCAAATAGATGGGGAAAAATGGAAACAGTGACAGAGTTTATTTTCTTGGGCTCCAAATGCACTGCAGATGGTGACTGTAGTCATGAAATTAAAAGATGCTCGCTCCTTGGAAGAAAAGCTATGTCCAACCTAGACAGCATATTAAAAAGCAGAGACATTACTTTGCCAATGAAGCTCCGTCTAGGCAAAGCTATGGTTTTTTCAGTAGTCATGTATGGATGTGATTGTTGGACTACAAAGAAAGCTCTGCACCAAATAATTGATGCTTTTGAACTGTGGTGTTGGAGAAGACCCTTGAGAGTCCCTTGGACTGCAAGGCGATTCAACTGATCCATTCTAAAGGAACTCAGNTCCGTTTAGTCAAGGCTATGGTTTTTCCTGTGGTCATGTATGGATGTGAGAGTTGGACTGTGAAGAAGGCTGATCGCCGAAGAATTGATGCTTTTGAACTGTGGTGTTGGAGAAGACCCTTGAGAGTCCCTTGGACTGCAAGGCGATTCAACTGATCCATTCTAAAGGAACTCAGTCCTGAATATTCATTGGAAGGACTGATGGTGAAACTCCAGTACTTTGGCCACCTGATGGGAAGAACAGATTCACTGGAAAAGACCCTGATGGTAGGAAGGATTGAAGGCAGGAGGAGAAGGGGACAACAGAGGATGAGATGTTTGAATGGCATCACCGACTCAATAGACAGGAGTTTGAGCAAGCTCCTGGAGCTGATGATAGACAGGGCGGCCTTGTGTGCTGCAGTCCATGGGGTCGCAAAGAGTCAGATATGACTGAGCGACTGAACCGAAGCATGCAAGAGTTTCAGTGTAATTTTACATACTTTCCTTATTTCAGTTCAGTTCAGTTCAGTCGCTCAGTCGTGTCCGACTCTTTGCGACCCCATGAATCGCAGCATGCCAGGCCTCTCTGTCCATCACCATCTCCCGGAGTTCACTCAGACTCACATCCATCGAGTCCGTGATGCCATCCAGCCATCTCATCCTCGGTCGTCCCCTTCTCCTCCTGCCCCCAATCCCTCCCAGCATCAGAGTCTTTTCCAATGAGTCAACTCTTCGCATGAGGTGGCCAAAGTACTGGAGTTTCAGCTTTAGCATCATTCCTTCCAAAGAAATCCCAGGGTTGATCTCCTTCAGAATGGACTGGTTGGATCTCCTTGCAGTCCAAGGGACTCTCAAGAGTCTTCTCCAACACCACAGTTCAAAAGCATCAATTCTTCGGCGATCAGCCTTCTTCACAGTCCAACTCTCACATCCATACATGACCACAGGAAAAACCATAGCCTTGACTAAACGGACCTTAGTCGGCAAAGTAATGTCTCTGCTTTTGAAAATGCTATCTAGGTTGGACATAACTTTTCTTCCAAGGAGTAAGCGTCTTCTAATTTCATGGCTGCAGTCACCATCAGCAGTGATTTTGGAGCCTAAAAAAATAAAGTCTGGCACTGTTTCCACTGTTTCCCCATCTATTTCCCATGAAGTGATGGGACCAGATGCCATGATCTTTGTTTTCTGAATGTTGAGCTTTAAGCCAACTTTTTCACTCTCCTCTTTCACTTTCATCAAGAGGCTTTTTAGCTCCTCTTCACTTTCTGCCATAAGGGTGGTGTCATCTGCATATCTGAGGTTATTGATATTTCTCCCGGCAATCTTGATTCCAGCTTGTGTTTCTTCCAGTCCAGCGTTTCTCATGATGTACTCAGCATATAAGTTAAATAAGCAGGGTGACAATATACAGCCTTGACGGACTCCTTTTCCTATTTGGAACCAGTCTGTTGTTCCCTGTCCAGTTCTAACTGTTGCTTCCTGACCTGCATACAGATTTCTCAAGAGACAGGTTAGGTGGTCTGGTATTCCCATCTCTTTCAGAATTTTCCACAGTTTATTGTGATCTACACAGTCAAAGGCTTTGGCATAGTCAATAAAGCAGAAGTAGATGTTTTTCTGGAACTCTCTTGCTTTTTCCATGATCCAGCGGATGTTGGCAATTTGATCTCTGGTTCCTCTGCCTTTTCCTTATTTCAACTTGTAGTATTGATTTTTATTTCCACTAAATACTTAGTCATAATGGCAAAGGTAAGTGAAAATTTGGAAAGTAGGAATAATTTTAGGGGCAGTACTTTAAAAAATGTATCCACATGTTTGAATACAGTCTAATTAACATATAATAAGTAAAAGCATAGGTTATCTAACTACTTGACATTTTAAAATCAGATCTTATCTAAAAAATTTTATTTTTGCTAAAGAACAGCTATCTTAATAGGCAATAGCTGCTTTCTTAAATATAATGAGAAAACCATCAGAGACCATTAATGCAAATTATTATAATAAGTATGAGGCAAAATGGCTTATAATCCTTTGGCTTTATTCTTCTTTGGAAGAGGTCAGAAGAATATTGGCTTGAATTCTGTCATCTACTTACTTTACTGTGTTCTTAACACTATTCATAAAACTTCTTAGGTGACAAGTTGAGCATTCAATGAAATGTTAATGGTAAACTATTTGCAAATGTCTGTCTTTAGGTGTTTAAAAATGGACTGGGATTTGCCATGGAATATAAGGGTTCTTTGGGCTTCACTGGTGCTTCGATGGTAAAGAAGACACGGGTTCCATCCCTGGGTCAGGAAGATGCCCTGGAGAAGGAAATGGCACCCCACTCCGTACTCTTGCCTGGGAAATCCCATGGACAGAGGAGCCTGGTGGGCTGCAGTCCCTGGGGTCCCCAAGAGTCAGACACGACTGAGCGACTGAACCGCAATCACAACAAATACGGCTTCTTTGTTGTTCAAGAGACTTATCTTGAAAGTTTTCTGTGATACTAGTCTCTGACATTATAAAATTTTTGTTTTTTGTGCTTTGACAATTTCTAAATACAAACTGAGTTAAAAGATTGTTCCAAAAATCTGCTGCTTCATCAGAAGGCATTGGAACATTTCTTACAGCAGGAAAGAATCTTATTAGTCTTTTAGTTGCTAATGTATGAATCATAACAGGTAAGAAAAAACCAGGTGGAAAATGACTAACATACTGGAAATATTTGCATGTACAAAAATGCCACTACTTTATTTTCTCTGTATATGAGCAGCCCCGGGAGGATCCCTGAGCTTCTTATCCTCAGCAGGTGTGTGGCGTGCTCTGTAAATTGGCATCAGTGATCTGGCTGTTATGCTCGGCCATCTGCTTAAGGATGTAAGGGATTATGCCATCTATGGAAGCATTGCTTATGTGACCAGTAAAAAGCGTTCTTTGGTTATGTTAGTGTTCATCAGCCTGAGTGCCTGCAGGCGGTTTGAGGATCTGGGCCAGTCAGTAGGTGTCTTCCAAGTAGGTTTTCTGAACACAATCCTCCAACTCCATCTACGCCTTTCTTCTAATCTTAAAATCTGGCTTGTGCTGGCCNTGCTTATGTGACCAGTAAAAAGCGTTCTTTGGTTATGTTAGTGTTCATCAGCCTGAGTGCCTGCAGGCGGTTTGAGGATCTGGGCCAGTCAGTAGGTGTCTTCCAAGTAGGTTTTCTGAACACAATCCTCCAACTCCATCTACGCCTTTCTTCTAATCTTAAAATCTGGCTTGTGCTGGCCAAATCTGGATTAGTTCAGTCACTCAATCTTATCTGACTCTTTGCAACCCCTTGGACTGCAGCACACGAGGCCTCCCTGTCCATCACCAACTCCCGGAGCCAACTGAAACTCACGTCCATCGGGTCGCTAATGCCATCCAACCATCTCATCCTCTGTCGTCCCCTTCTCCTCCCACCTTCAATCTTTCCCAGCATCAGGGTCTTTTCCAGTGAGTCAGTTCTTTGGATCAGGTGGCCAAAGTATTGAGGCTTCAGCATCAGTTCTTTCAATGAATATTCAGGACTGATTTCCTTTAGGACTGACTGGTTTGATCTCTTTGCAGTGCAAGGGACTCAGAGAGTTTTCTCCAACACCACAGTTTGAAAGCATCAGTTCTTCAGTGCTCAGCTTTAATTATAGTCAGACTCTCACATCCATACATGACTACTGGGAAAACCATAGCTTTGACTAGAAGGACCTTTGTTGATAAAGCAATGTCTCTGATTTTTAACATGCTGTCTGGGTTGGTTATAGCTTTTCTTCCAAGCAGCAAGCATCTTTTAATTTCATGGCTGAAGTCACCATCTGCAGTGTGTTTGGAGCCCAAGAAAATAAAGTCTGTCCCTCTTTCCATTGTCCCCCCATCTGTTTGCCATGAAGTGATGGGACCGGATGCCATGAGCTTCATTTTTGAATGCTGGATTCAAACACCTGGATGCTGGGGACGAAAGAGAGCTCAGCTCTGAGATGCGCAGCTCAGAGCCGTCTATGCCCAGCTGTGCTCTTCTGCTACACGGCTCCTGAAACTTCCAGTGTGCTCCATGACTGACTTTATCCACTTGCCAGAAGGTTTGTCTTCCTGGATATTGTTCTGCAGCTGATTGGCTTCGGCCACAGGCTTATGTCCTGGGCCAGGCCAGGGCTGGAGAGCTCGTTTGAGCAGGCTTGCGCCAGGCTGGCTCGGCAGTCCTGCGCATGTGCCTGAAGGGCTAGGGTTACCCTGGCTCAGTGCGTGGGGGGGAGGCGCAGGCGCAAGCAGCCCTGGGAGGCAGTGCCCGTTGAGGCGCCCTGGACTCGGGCTGGCCACAGGATGTGAATGCTGAGAAGAAGGAGGGCTTGGGACCCAGGGATGAGTGTGGACTGGTCTCCAATGATGACATAGATGTTCCCTCCTCTGCTGGTGTCTGTCTCACCTGCTAGGCTTGGAGGTGAGGAGCTGTCTGAGGTTTTCAGTGTTTCAGCTAAAGTATCACATGCCAGAGTAATCTCACTTGCTGATTGATGCTCCTGGGGTGTTTCTGAAGCATCACCACTGATAAAGGATTCACTTCAGTTGACAAAGGAGGTTACTTCATTTGCCAGTGTGCTCAGATCTGGCTTGTTTCAGCCTTGGAATCCACGGTTAGGAGAAGGGTACCGTCCTCGTGTGTGAAGAGTTGCACCCAGTTCTCAAGCATCCTGGATCAAGACCTGTTTGTCTTGTTCCCCTTTGTCTGCCTTGAGCGTGGGAGCAGCTATCAGAAGATTTCCCAGATCCTTCTGGGTTAGGGTTTTCTCAGTTGCAGCAGCACAATTGCTTGGTTTCTCCCTTCGCACCTCAGAGTGCTTCTGCTCACCAGCCCCACACTCTCAGCTTACCCCTCCCGCTTTGGTCACCGGAAGTTTGCCTGTGAGTCTGGGAACTTTGATCTTGCACATCTGCAGAGCAGCGTTCACGGATGATGCTTGTGGTTCATTCCCTGTATGTGGGCAAAGTGTAATTTCTTGCACGTGGCTTTCTTCTTCTTCAGATTCTAAGTGTAGAACAGATTACTCAGCAAGGTCTTGTACACGTAGATCTGTGCCAGAGTTTAGGGGCTTTGACTGTTGATAGATATTAACTGGCTGTCAGTGTCTGAGGGCTGTTGCTGTGGGGAGACGTGCCACAGTGGTATTCAAGAACCTTATTTCAGGGACTTCCCTGGTGGCCCAGTAGTTAGGAACCTGCCTGCCAGTGCAGGGGGCATGGGTTCAATCCCTGGTCTGGGAAGACCTCACGCGCCACACAGCAACCAAGCCCGTGCGCCCTGGCGGTGGCGCCGGTGCTTCAGAGCCCGGGGGCGCAGCTGCGGGGCCCTCGCGCTGCACCTCTCGGAGCCTGGGCGCTGCCTCCCGACTCCTGAACCCTGGGCGCCACGCCAAGAGTGGCCCCCGCTCGCTGAGCCATGACTCGAGAAAGGCCGCACTCAGCCTTGTTAGTTTTATTTGTTAAGCAAGCTCACACGCTAGTAAAGTCATGCTCAAAATCCTCCAGGCCAGGCTTCAGCAAGACGTGAGCCGTGAGCTCCCTGATGTCCAAGCTGGCTTTAGAAAAGGCAGAGGAACCAGAGATCAAATTGCCAACATCCGCTGGATCATCAAAAAAGCACGAGATTTCCGAAAAAACATCTATTTCTGCTTTATTGACTATGCCAAAGCCTTTGACTGTGTGGATCACAATAAACTGTGGAAAATTCTGAAAGAGATGGGAATACCAGACCACCTGACCTGCCTCTTGAGAAGCCTGTATGCAGGTCAGGAAGCAACAGTTAGAAC
>SJYS01012486.1:367084-383208 GCA_006410695.1 Philantomba maxwellii
AGCCTGGTGTGCTGCGGTCCATGGGGTGGCAGAGACAGGACGCTGAGCAGCTGAGCGGCAGCACGGTGCTTGTTTGTGGTTCTTTAAGGGACCTTCGTGCGATTCCCGACAGCAATGGACGAGAGTCCCCTTCTCTGCACAGCTGCTCCAGCGTTCCTCACTGGAGACTTTTTGAACGGCCCTCTGACTGGCGTGAGGCGACGTTCTGCTGGCTGCGCTGCTCGTCTTTCTCTAATGACTGGCGCTGCTGAGCATCTTCTCGCGTTTACCAGCCTTTCTTGTTGCTGTATGTGCTCAGTCGTGTCCGACTCTGCGACCCCGTGGACTTTAGCCTTCCAGTTTCCTCTGTCCTTGGAATTTTCCAGGCAAGGATACTGGAGTGGCTTCCCATTCCCTCCTCCAGGAGATCTTCCCAACCCAGGGATGGAACCTGGGGCCCTTGCATCTCCTGCATTGGCAGGCAGGCTCTTTACTGACTGAGCCGCCTGGGAATTAGCCGTAATGGCCATGTGCATGCCTTATTTAGAATAATGTCCGTCTAGGTCTTTGGTTCATTTTTTAATTGAGTTGTTTGTGTTGCTTTTATGATTTTGATATTGAGTTATTCGAGCTCTTTGTATGTTTTGGAGAGGAGATCTTGATCTCCAAATGAAGATCCTTGTGTTGAAGAGGACTACTTACAGCGTGCAGCTGGGAGTAGCTTCATGCTCATTCGGCTTCTGTGAGACATGCCTGCTGTGCCGAGAAAGGAACAGGCTGACGTGGCAATCAGTTAGAACCGTAAACTCTTCTGAGAACCCTGGAATGTTCTGCGTCTGCTTCTATGTGCTTGTGTTTAGAAACCCCTGCACGTGAGCCAGGGCAGCTCCCGCGCTCTGGGACTGCCCGCAGGCCACCGAGCCAGTAAACGCCCGGCCTGTGGGAAGCGCATCTGTGTCCACGGACCCTGAGAGAGAAGCTCACCCTGAGCTCGGGCCCCAGAACTTCGCAGCGGTAGCTCGTCTGGGACGGCCGGCTCACTAACCCTGGGTTCTCCAGCGCTCCGAGTGTGGTGCTTGGTTTCTCGACGGTCCGACTTCTGCAACTGTATCTTCATTTGCAAATAATCTTTCCCATTCTGGGGGTTGCCTTTTTCTTTCATTTAGGTTTTCCTTTGCTGTGCAAATGCTGTTAAGGTTAATCAGGTCCAATTTCTTTTCTTTTTTTTTCATTACTGTAAATGCTGGATGAAAAACACCTTGCTATGATTTATGTCAAAGCATGTTCAGCCTTAGGAATTTTATAGTATCTGTCCTTTAGTTCACAGGTTTAAACTGGAGTTTATTTTTGTGTATGGAGTTAGGGATTATTCTAACTTCATAGTCTTTTTCATCATTTAAGGAAGCTCCACACTGTCCTTGTTGGGAAATTAAAGAAATAGTCCTGCTTCGGCTTCAGAGACAAAGCAGAGCAGGCCTCTGACCTTGCTTCTAACTGCCGGCATGCCCTGCCTCTGTGTGCCCTGACTGCCTGCCGTGAGTGCAAGAGTTGCAGCACCACAGACCAGCTCAGCTCAGCTCAGCCGCTCAGTCGTGTCCGACTCTTTGTGACCCCATGGACTGCAGCCCGCCAGGCCTCCCTGTCCATCACCAACTCCCGGAGCTTACTCAAACTCATGTCCACCGAGTCGGTGATGCCATCCAACCATCTCATCCTCGGTCGCCCCCTTCTCTTCCCACCTTCAATCTTTCCCAGCAACAGGGTCTTTTCCAGTGAGTCAGTTCTTCGCATCAGGTGGCCAAAGGATTGGCATTTCAGCTGCAGCACCAGTCCTTTCAATGAACATTCAGGACTGATTTCCTTGAGGTTTGACTGGTTTGATCTTGCAGTCCAAGGGACTCTTAAGAGTCTTCTAAAACACCACAGTGCAAAAGCATCAATTCTTCTGCACTCAGCTTTCTTTATAGTCCAACTCTCACATCCATACATGACTACTGGAAAAAACCATTGCTTTGACTAGATGGACCTTTGTCTGCAAAGTATTGTCTCTGCTTTTTAATATACTATCTAGGTTGGTCATAGCTTTTCTTCCAAGGAGCAAGCATCTTTTAAAATAGATAAAATAGGGGACAAATCTTGAGACTGTTGAGTCCTTGGAGGGGGGCTGGCTGACTAAGCCCCAGGCTTAACAACATTCCAAGTTTTACAAGACAAAACAAACAGCATTAACAGGAAGCCAGAGCTGAAAGTTGCTCACAGATTGATGAAGATGTCCCAGTTTGTATCCCGGGATTAATAGCAGGAACCCTGAACTCTGGTCTTTGAATTCCCAGCCAGAGAGTGGACCTCCTGCCTGAGATCTTCTCCCAGTTGGGACTCCCGGTGCGCTGTGGCACGGGACTCCTCTGCACTGTCTGAGTCTGGACGTTGGTCAAAACCCAATTTGGTGATGTGTCCTCTGCTGTTTTTATTTCTCTTTTCTTTTAATGTTGGTATATTGAAAGTCAGCTAGATAATTNCGGCGGAGGCCTGGGGACATCACTGCTGAGGGGAGGGCAGAGCTCGCCTCTCCAGAGGGAAGGTCTTTATTTATGAAACAAACAATTGCCTGGACAGTAACTATAATTCCCCACAACCTCCTGTGAAGTACCAACGTTTCTCTGTCCTGCAAATGTGAGTCCAAACTAGCAAAATTTCACACTGTGAGAGAGATGCCCAGGGTGTGGATCTGGGTTCCGACCCCGGGGTCTGGGTTCTCCCTTATCCTCCTCCTTACTTGTGAACGAGCACTCACAGTGTGCCTGCAAAGGGAGACATCGTTTAGTCATTAAAGGGTGCTGCTTGAGGATGAATTGCTTTTATCTAGAATATGCCTCAGCTGCTTTAAGGCATGTGCTGTGTGGGTGTCAGCTGGACCAAGACTTTTAAAACTAAGCATAGAACAAAACTACCTTTCCCATTTGGAGGGGCCACATGGCTACGTGAACTGGGCTTGGAGAATGAAAAGAACACTGTAGAGGATTAAGGAGCTAGGACTGGGTGGGAGAATTAGGGCAAATGAAAAAATTTGACCATCCTTTCCTGGATATGCTGTTCATCAGGTACTAGAAGCGTCTCTACTTCATGGGTAGGTCAGTCCCTCCCTTATACCCACTGCTGCCAAGCAACATGTGGGTTTCATTAGCAAAGGAAAGGACAGAAAAACCAATCTATGGGTTCCACGCTTAGAGACCTTGAGTTCCCAGTGTTTTACTGGACAGCAGATGACCATCACACCCACATGGTGAATTTGTCCTTACGTATATGGTTGTGTCACAGGAAGAAGGTATGTTGAAAGATGTATTTTCAAGTCCCAAGAGTGACCAGTTAAGACTGATCTTGCCTTAGAGAGCTCGGATGAGACAAGCAGGAGTCAGGAGGGCTTCTTAGGAAGCATCTTCTCTTTTGGTTGGTGTGTTCTCTTCCTAAAGTGTCCTTTTCCCCCAGAGCCTGCTACTCTTTCTCCTGTATCTTGCCTCACACCTCTGTTTAGTCACTCATGGCGTTCCCTGAGCCTTCTTCCATCTCAACATACACTCTTTTCATAAGGAATTCTTAGTGGCCATTTCTGAGCAGAATGATTTATCTGCAGATGTCCAAGTTTTCCTCTGCTTTGGGCAAGTTGGAGTTCATTTGCTGATTCAAACTAGGGTGTATTCATATTTTGATATAGTTTGGCAAGCTTTGTTGTTAGTTGCCAAGTTGTGTCAAGACTCTTTGGGATCCCATGGACTGCAGCATGCCAGGCTTCCCTGTCCCCTCACCATCTCCTGGAGTTGGCCGAAGTTTACGTCCATAATTGGACGTAAACCTGCCTAAAGCTATTTACCCCCTGCCTAAAGCTATTCTCATCCACAACCAGGAGGTGGGCTTTTCACTCAGCTTTAAACAGGGCTTTACACTACATTACCTTTTATGCATGTGAAAAGATGAATATGGTTTTCTTTTCCATGTCACTGATGACTGAATAAAATTTATTAACGCATTTTGACATGTAAATTAACTTTCCTACTTGACCAATTTTTCATCTAACTTCACATACTGTTTTATATTCTGTAGTTTTATTGTGCACACACACACACACACACACACATGAACACGTACACTCTGATTCATCTTATATTTTTTATACAATAAAATAAAATACAAATCTTTCCTTCATCTTATCTCCCTTTATTTTGGAATGCTTCCTCTATTTGATCACTATAAGGTATTTTCTGCACTTCAGTCTGGGTGTTATATTGTATGACATATTTACAAATGTTACATATCCTATCGCTGAAGTCAGTTTTGAATTAGTCCCTGTCTGATATAGACACGGCTACCTCGGTTCTTATGATTTCCATTTATGTGGAGTATGTTTTCCATCCCTTTGAGTCCATATCTATGTCCCAGAAAAACACAGGATAAATTAATTACAAACATCTGTGTTCTCAGTTTTGCCACCTGTGAAACATAGGTCCTAGACGTGTTCAAATGGGTACCGAGTCCCAGGCCTTCTTGTTACCCTGGCGGAAGGAAGCTCCACCTTCCCCTCTCTGAGCCTTCTGTTTGCGTATGGGAGGGGCTGGGACTCCTGGGTCCCACTCCCAGCTGGGGATCTGTGGATTCACGGCTGTTGACAGGGCAACATGGACAAGATCAGGGGACCAGGGCTGCGTCTGCTCTCCCGGCTTTCTGGGAGTCTCATGCATCACTAGGAGGGGCAGCATTTTTGTCGGGCATTCCAGAAGGGGATACTCCAAATGCCTGCCATCTTTTTCATGTCCTAGTTTGTTTCCACTAGCAGTTACCTGACACTGAATCTTCAGATGCGTGCCAAGAGTGTGCCCAGTTACACACGTGCACAGTGATTCCAGGTCCAGTTTCTCTCCTCTGTGGTTTACTTATTTGAAGGATAACTTATAACTGAAGGTATTTCTACACTAATTACAGATATATTATTGGAATTTCTCTGAAATGCGATTTATCTGTTTAACAGTTACAGCTAAGGATGAAGATTCCTCCATATTCATTCCATTTACAGTTTGTTCTTCCATGAGTCCACTGCTAAAGGTTTTGTTACACAGGTGACATACATATGGATTCTGTCTACTGTGAATTAACTTTAGTTAATTAATAAGGATGAATAAAGACTCTTATACATTGAAAATAAACACAGTATTTCTCCATTGTGTGAGTCCTCAAGAGTGTTTATACTTTGAAGGTATGGGTGGTGAATCTTCATTTATTACCTTTACAGCATGAGTTCTCTCGTGTTGCCTGAGGTTAAAATATTTACTGAAGGCTTTTCCACATAGGTAACATTTATATGGTTTCTCTCCAGTGTGAATTCTCTTATGCAATCTAAAGTTGTAACTCCTATTGAAGGCTTTACCACATATATTGCATTCATATGGTTTCTCACCCGTGTGAGTTCTTTCATGTCGTCGACAGACAGAGGAGTGATTGAAGGTTTTCCCACATAGGTGACATTCATATGGTTTCTCTCCAGTGTGAGTTCTTTCATGTCGCTTAAGGACAGAAGAATCAGTGAAGGCTTTCCAACACAGGTGACATTCATATGGCTTCTCTCCAGTGTGAGTTCTCGCATGTCGTCTAAGGACAGAAGACTCAGTGAAGGCTTTTCCACATAAATGGCATTCATATGGCTTCTCTCCAGTGTGAGTTCTCTCATGTTTTCTAAGGTGAGAACAATGAGTGAAGGCCTTCCCACATAGATGACATCCATATGGTTTCTCTCCGTTGTGAGTTCTCTCATGTTGTCTAAGGTAAGAAGTTTTACTGAAAGTCTTTCCACACAGGTGGCATCCATATGGTTTCTCCCCAAAGTGAGTTTTCTCATGTTTTCTAAGGTCAGAACAATGAGCAAAGGCTTTCCCACACAGATGACATTCATTTGGTTTCTCTCTGGTGTGAATCACCTCATGTCGCCTAAGATTATAACTTTTACTGAAGGCTTTGCCACACAGATGACATCCATATAATTTCTCTCCAGTGTGAATTCTTTCATGTTTTCTAAGGTCAGAAGAATGAGTGAAGGATTTTCCACAAAGATGACATCTATGTGGTTTCACTCCAGTGTGAATCATCTCATGTCGTCTAAGGTTAGAACTTTTACCGAAGGCTTTCCTACATACATGACATTCAAATGTTTTCTCTCCAGTCTGAGGATTATTGTGTTGTCTATGGGCAGAACTTTGAATAAAGGTATTCCTTCTTTGATGACATTCATATGATTTACTTCTAGAATGAATCTGCTTCTGTATATTAAAGGATGGCAAGTAACTGATGGCTTTTCCAACATCTTGGCTAATCAAGGGTTTCTTTCCCACTTGAGGTATTACATACTGAGTCAATGGTAAGATTTCAGTAAATTTTTCTCCGAAATTGTTGCATTCCAAAGGATCCTCTTGAGTGTGAGACCTCTGCTTTTTGAAATGAAATGAGAGATTGTTACAAGTTTGCCCAATTTATTCATTCCTTCCTTTCTCTACATATAAATTCTAGGGTAATCATTCAGTGATGGACTCCAGTTAAAATTGCTTCTATATTTTTAGTATTTAATAAACATGAGGTATTACTCTCTTGCAAGCATAGATTTACCTTTTGTAATATCCCAACTGCAGAGATACCTATTTAAAGACATTATGTTTTAGTGTTTAGGAATATAACCCATAGTTACATAACTGTCTGTTTATAAGACTATGAACTGTTTATAGCTCTGACTATCAGTTAATCTTTTCTTCCTTAAAACCAGACTAACTAAAACTTTCTCCTATGGAAGTCCATGATCCCAACTTTAGTTAAATCAGGTATGTATGCCAAATTTCCAACTGATTCAAGTCCCAGGTCTTCATCTGGAGGAACATGTTTATACTTGTGAAGCTTACCATTGCACTACTTAGAGGTGTGTCCTTCTTGCAGATATGCTGCACAGACAAAACTTCCTGTTTTTTCGGATCATCTTCTCTATCTGAAATGACTAGAAAAAAATAAATTACTATAATGGTATCAGTGGAAGTAAAATGTTGAAGTGACTCAATGCCCATTTGTGTCTGTTTCAAATACTGACACACAGATGGGAAAGAATGTCAAATTAGGGAATGCTCTAAAGAGAGAAGAAATGTAACAACTGGCATTCTCAGGACTGAATTATGAGGAAGATAAAATGAATATGGCAAGTTGGAGAAGAAAAGAGAAGATCTTATTCATAGAACAGGACCATGAAAAGGGACGTTTTGTGAATGTTTATTAATACCAGTGGGTACACAAATTTCACCTTGTGTAAAGCCAAGGACAATGGCAGAAAGCCTTGTGAATAGAAAATTGATGCCTTCAATGTATGATAACATCTGAAAAATGTTTCCCCATGACACTGTCTAAATTTTAAAAACAGCCTACAATGCAGGAGACCCCAGTTCGATCCCTGGGTCAGAAAGATCCCTTGAAGAAGGGATAGGCTACCCAATAGTTTTCTTGGGCTTCCCTGGTGGCTCAGGCAGTAAAGAATTCACCTGCAATGTGGAAGACCTGGGTTCGATCCCTGGGTTGGAAAGATTCCCTGGAGAAGGGATCAGCTACCTACTCCAGTATTCTTGCCTGGAGAATTCCATGGACAGAGGATCTTGGCAGGCTACAGTCCATGGGGCCACAAAGAGTCAGACACGAGTGAGCAACTTTCACTTGATTTCTTAGGGCCTATTCACTCACTGACCAGGCTCCTCCTCCTATTGAAGTACAGGTTCTTGGAGCTCACCTGGACTCTGACCTTGCAGGAAGCCTAACCCTTCTCTTAAAAGTTGCTCTCCTTGCTCCAAATGGGAAATCACATCTGATTTGTAAAGCTGATTACCTGTTTGTAGAAGAAAGATATGTGGATTTTGAGTTCCATGCTCGTAACAGTGCATGATCCCAGAGCAGACTAATGAGGAAGAACACAATAACCTCTAAAGGTCAGAACAGAGAAGAGGATGTTGAAAACACCTACAGGCTTTGACTAGCAAAATGATAGCTCTTCAACTTGTTCCCAAAGACATTAAGGACCTATCACCGCTAATGCCC
The DNA here is from genome assembly GCA_006410695.1 of Philantomba maxwellii. Lineage (NCBI taxonomy): Eukaryota > Metazoa > Chordata > Mammalia > Artiodactyla > Bovidae > Philantomba > Philantomba maxwellii. Next base: position 375,167 of record SJYS01012486.1, read on the forward strand.
ATGCCCAAGTTCAAGGACAGATTATGGGATCTTCAATATTTTCATTTCAGAGTGCTTTAATACTATATCCCCAAAGAATCCAATACATACAACTTCCACCAGAAAAATCTAAGTTCTATGTGGAAAACAATATACCTATTATTTTTATCACTGTGATTTGATCAAACCACAGTCCTTGCTGTAAAATAAATTTTAAGAAATCAACACATTTATTTACCTATACAAAAATAGTGAGTTCCCACCACTGCTTGAGCACCAGAGACTGAGCAGCAACAAAGACTCGAAGTTGTGTGAGGAAGGTTACACTGTAGTGGGATCAACAAACTATATCTAAGTAGTGAAATGAGTGAAAGTCACTCAGTCATGCGGAGAAGGCAATGGCACCCCACTCCAGTACTCTTGTCTGGAAAATCCCATGGACGGAGGAGCCTGGTAGGCTGCAGTTCATGGGGTCACTAAGAGTCAGACACGACTGAGAGACTTCACTTTTTCACTTTCATGCATTGGAAAAGAAAATGGCAACCCACTCCAGTGTTCCTGCATGGAGAATCCCAGGGACAGGGGAGCCTGGTGGGCTGCCATCTATGGGGTCGCACAGAGTCAGACACGACTGAAGCGACTTAGCAGCAGCAGCAGCAGCACTCAGTCATGTCTGACTCTTTGTGACCCCATGGAATTCTCCACGGAATTCTCCAGGCTAGAATACTGGAGTGGGTAGCCTTTCCCTTCTCCAGGGATCTCCCCAACTCAGGGATCAAACCCAGGTCTCCTGCACTGCAGGTGGATTCTTTACCACGGGAGCCACCAGGGAAGCCCCCCAAAATATAAGAACTAAAGAAAATGTTGATAAAGTAGTTGCGAGAGTTATGATCAAGAGTCAAAACAGAATCTGGAGTGAGAAAGGGGAAAGTTTTCCTCCATCCTTGTTGAATGAATACACACACACATCATTATAGAGTGACCGCCTAACCAACTGAGGCCAGATGACTGATGTTCTCCAGCATCACATCTCTGAACAGCTTTCTCTGGGAGGTGTCCAGGAGGGCCCACTCTTCCTGGGTGAAGTCCACAGCTACATCTTCGAAGGTCACCGATTCCTAAAACATCACAGACATTGTTTTAGACACGGCTATCTCTGCCAGGGGAGGACAGTACAGGTATAAGGCACTAAGGAAGTGGCAGCTGAGTGTAGAGAATCTCAAACAGTATTTTGGGTCCAATCAAATCATTCTCATTGTTGACATGAACCTCTGACTTTCAGACAAACCTACGAAGACAAACACACTCTGAATACAGAAAACTTCATTATAAAAAGACAATACAAGGTGTGGCGTAGCAAACAGTGGAGATTTCCCAATAGATTTTTAATTACAACTTCCAAATCATGATTATAAATTTCCACTTGAAAACTCAACAGTCTTCAATTCCATTTCAAGTAAATCTAAGACTCATCACAAGGGATGACGTATCCATGATATGCCCCTTTTAAAACACGACTGTGGTTAGATTATTCCTCCATATGGCCTCAGTTTCTTCATCCGTGAAATGGTTTTTAATAATGTGTCATCAGTTCTGGAAGATCTAATGACTTAACGTGTGAAGTGCTAACTATCTAGCAGCCATTTCTTAAATCTGACTGTCAGGGTCAGGGGTCAGGAGACGGCAGAGAATACTGAAGCAACACCCAGAATCCTGCCCAACTGACTAGCATTCATACAGGTCCTGGGATCAGCAGGTACAACCTTTCATCTTACAAAGCTGAGGTGTTTGCTATTAAGGGTAAATGAGGCAACAGCTCACACTACAGGTCTCAGACTTCTGCACAGAAGACAGTCTTGCCCTGACCCTCCCTATGTCTGAGGTCTCCCTTCCTCAGTCATCCCGGGACCTCTAAATATCAGTTATTATTGTCCCTTTTGTTTCTTTGTCTTATCTTTCTACTCAAGTACATCTGAAGCCACCTGACTGCTCTGGCCTCTTTCATTCATGGTGAACTTCCGCACGGCTTAAAGTAGTACTCTACTTCCTATATTCTTTCTTCTGAATCACAGCTCAGATTAAGAAAACACTACTCTCTATACACTGTTTCCAGTTATGAAATGTGACAAAGCAGAAATTATGAAGAGGGAAAAATTTAAGACTTGGGACATTGGTAATAATGAAAATTTAGTTGTCTTTTTTAGAAGATTTTGAAAAGCACAAATATATTTTATCAAAATTTTAAGAAGTTTAAATTTGAAAAAATGTAAGTTAATGACCCCTCATTGCCTTCTCCTGCATAATCATTTGTTTTCTCTCAGCACTAGTCAGCACTTCCTCAGTACCTGTAACACTGGACTCACCGATGTCATCTGTGGAAACAGCTGCCTCTCCAGTGGGTGCGTTGCAATGTTTTCCTCCTTACTCATCTCCATTGCCTGTATTCGCCTCAATCCTAAGCCCATCACAGGTAATAAAATGGTTATAATGACAATCTTTTTTTGCCAAGTGGGCCATGGGCTGCATGAAGAAAAGAAAACCTCTCTTATCTCTTCTTGAACACATGACATTAATAAAGACCGGAATATCTTACTATAATGTTGGGAAGGAATGACCATTTGATGAATCCTTGATCCAACACGACTATTCCAGAAATCTGGGGAACTTAACTGAAGCTCAGATCCTTGAACAACCTCTCAAGTGCACTTAGAACATGTGTGCTGGTAGGAGAATTATGTCCATACTCTGGCAATAGGGCTTCCTAGAAGGCTCAGTGGTGAAGAATCCATTTGCTAATGCGGGAGACTCGGGTTGGACCCCTGGGTTAGGAGGATCCCCTGGAGAAGGAAATGGCAACCCACTCCAGAATTCTTGCCTGGGAAATCCCATGGACAGAGGAGCCTGGTGGGCTACAGCCCATGGGGTTCCGAAAAGCTGGACAAAACTGAGCATATACCCCACCACCAGCACTGGCAATAGAGATTAGAAAGCAATTTCTACTGCTAATTTCAGAAGAAAGAGTAATTTCCTACCGACCTGAGATTCCATTGTAACTAGTTCAGCTGCCAGCTGTCTTCTGGGTTTTCACTTACACACAGTCCAAGCAACAGGAAGCAGAGCTGAGGAAGAAGAAAAAAGTCATGAAACTCTTAGCTGTCTGCAATCTCCATGTTCACTTGTCATGAAGCCCCAACCCTTCATCTGGAAGTAGCTCCCAGGACAACCAAAAGAAACGTGCGGTGTGCACCACAAGAAATGCGGGTAGAGCTCCCCCAGGACCAAAAGCAAGAAGGCAGGGCTACTTTTCCTAGCAAAGAAGGCATAAAGGCAAATGTCACTCAGTCGCGTCCGACTCTGCGGCTCCATGGACTATACAGTCCACGGAATTCTCCAGGCCAGAATACTGACTGGGGTGGGGAGCCTAGCCCTTCTCCAGCAGATCTCCCTGACCCAGGAATCAAACCAGAGTCTCCTGCATTACAGGTGGATTCTTTACCAACTGAGCTATCAAAGAAGCCCAAAGAAGGTATTGTGGAGGAGCTGAAAGGCTTTAAGAAAATACTGAAAATGTATTTGCTCCACTCATGACGAAGGTTGGAAGCTAGGACGAGCATAACAAAGGGTTATGAGCGTTTACTGAGGGCCTAAGGCTGGGAACGGATGACGAAGGGTCAATACGCCCGGCCTTGAGGCGTCCGAAGGCTTCCTTCTGACCACCTGTTTCTGAGAGCAAGGACTGTTGTTTCATGATAAGACTCCCTTTAGAGTTTCGCCAAAGCTATGTTATGGCTTGGGTGGTGGGAACTATATTTTATGCTTGAATGCTGTAATGTTTATCTGGAATGGCTACATGCAAGTCAGCCTTACGCTCTATTCCCTGAATATTATAAAACTACACAATTAGATAATAAACTTTGTCAGTCCATTAGAGGCTGTCCCTGAGTGTCCTTTTCAGAGTGCGGTTCTCCGAGCCTTACAGGTATCAACACCTTCAGTTTAGAGTAGACTGTGGACACCACTGAGTTTGGTATGCTAATTCACTCACAATGTTCAGAAATATCCAGTCACCACCTAATTCTAAATCACAGGGATCAGTGACTCATGCCACATGTATCTCCACCTTGAGTAACAACCGTGAACTTCTCAGGGGTAATTTTTCTTACTTTGAGCACTAGCAGTTTCTCCAGCTCCATTCCAGCCCTCTAGTACCTTGAAACATGCCTGCTTTTCTCAGCCCCTCATACACTCATCTGGAATCACTCTGTCTCTTCCAAGAATTTCCAGCAACACTCACTTTTAGATTTCTTCTGCACTTAGTTGTGAACTAAGAGAATTAAGAATATATTTTGACAGGGTTAATTATTTTAGGTACTTATTTCATTTGGAGGAATCAATGGCACCTACTCGCAATGTGTGTGCACGCTCAGTCACGTCCAACTCTGTGACACCATGACCTGAAGCCTGCCAGTTTCCTCTGTCCATGGGATTCTCCAGGCAAGAATATTGGAGCGGGTTACCACTTCCTTCTCCAGGGGACCTTCCCGACCCAGGACTGAACCCGAATCTGTTGTGTCTTCTGCCTCGGCAGGCGGTTCTTTACCGCTGCGCCACATGGGAAGTCAAGCTCTTTTGGGAACATACTTTCCTTAACTTTCTCTAACATCTTAGTCTACGGTCTTCACAGTAACCTTGTCACTCTAACTGCATATCCCTTACCAAGGACTTCTCAAATGATACTGTTGGAAGATCTCAAGACTCCACCCTCCCTCCTTCATCTTTCTCTATTTATGTGCATTGCCCGCGTACGCCCACATATTTACACAGTTGCTTTGATTTCTTCCGTTACTTTTTCTAAATTGAAAGTGACAAAACTCATGTTTGAATTCCATTTCTGAGCTTGCCTCTTCCCCTCCCCCAAACTAGCATACTAGAAATGAAACACATCTCAGGGCATCATCTCCCACTCTTCCCAAATATTACTCTTTACCTAGTCTCTAATCTTTTCAATGTCTCCACCAGACATCCACGGGTTAACATTTTAGATGCTCTCTCAGAATATCACAAATACAGTTTAGCATTGCTATTACTTTTACACTGTTCACTAGCATCCTTCATTTCCACTCAAATACATAAACACAACTGGCTACCCCATACTTATTTCCTTCAATCTGTTTGAGTGTCAGGACCTCAGAGATCCCTTCATTGAATTCCTACCAAAATGAATACTTCAGTCTTGGAGAACATGGTCTCCAGTACTCACCAGAACCGACGGAAAACCCAGTAAAGCCAAATATTCACTGAGGACACTGCCACAACATTCCAGAGTTCAGAGCATCTTTCTCCTTCCAGAAAATGCATCATTTTGATGAATTTTCTTTTAATGCTGTTGATAATCTCATCAGTGTTTTAATCCAAAGGACAGTATCTGACTAAGTGGGTCCCAATCAAGATAAAATCAAGAAATTAGGCAGACCCTGTAGATGAAATTAAGGACAACAAATGGTATTCTTTAGTTCTTGCGTCCTCTAAAAGTCTCAAAAGCAAACTTCATGCCTTTTCTCAGACTTCAGTGTTTTATGATTCTGGTTGCTCTGAGCAGCACTGAGAATCTGCAGCAAATGAACCCTTCCTCCTCTTTAGTTGTATCTGTAAGAGGATCTGTAATCTAACAACAATACTCACAGACTGTGGACAGCAGAGTGGCGACTCTATGTAAGTGTAAATATTTATGCTGAGTAAACATCTATCCAAAGAGAGTATCTTTCATCTTCACTACCAAGCAAGAAAAAGCTCATCCAGTGTACGTCTCTTTAAGTCAGATCTAGTTGTTATCGTAATAACTGAAAAACTCTGCAGAACTTTCCAGAATAAATTAGTTTCAGGACTGATTTTAATTGTACACAGAATTTGTTTAATTTTTTAAATTGTAAAATAAAACATACACGTAACACTTACCCTCTGAGCCATTTTTAAGTGCATGGTGGTGTCAGACACATCCATAGTGTCGTGCGACCATCTTCAATACTCTTCATCTTGTAAAACTGAAACTCTGCGCCCACTAAACAACCACTCCCCATCCCCTCGCCTCCCAGTGCCTGGAAACCACCATTCTACTTTCTGTCTCTAAATAGGACTTTGCTTTTCTTTTGGCTGTGCCAAAACAGGAGAAGTACCCTAGAAATCAGCGCAGGTGCTTGAGTCAGAGCCCAGCAAGGAGAGGAAGGAAGATGAAATTCAAAAATGGCGTCAAAGAGCTGAACTTGGAATGATTTTTGGAAGATATGGTTTTAAACTAAAAAATATATATATATATATAAGAATCCATTTTAACTATCATACCTAATAATACTTTTTAAAGTGGACAAATCCAACCTTAATGTCCTGAAATCAATGTTTCCTATTTAGTAACAATAGTTTAAAACCTAAGTAAACCAGTCTCTATGTATAATAGCAAAATATTATGACTCTAACTTCAGGTAAATTTGCAAACCCAGGCAAAGAAATTTGCAAACTTTTTAAGGACATAAATGTGACATGAACAAAGTCTGCCAAACCAAATTCTTAGACTAGAGGACATGGTGACAAAAAATTCTGTGACTGCAGAAACATGGTGCAACTCAAATTTAAAAGTCATATGCAGAATCTGAAAAATAACATGCATATGTACGTATAACTGAACCAATTCGCTATACATCTAGAACAAAATTGTGAATCGAGTATACCCCCCAAATCACATGCAGCATTTCACATAGAAAATGAGAAACATCCAAAAAGTTGATTTTTGTCTCAGTTTTGATTTGGGATGAGGATATAGCCAAAATAACTGTGAAAAGAAAAAAAAAACCCTAGAGATCAGTCAAGTTACATCTGAACCTGTATTATTTGAAACTTTAAAATGGTTCAAATTAAATAGTTGAACAATATTAAACAATATATTAGGACTAAATGAACATAATATTTTATGCTATGAAACACGTGACACCTTACGAAGGGAAAAAAAGCAAAGGCCATGATTTGGTTTCACTGCATCAACATTATCAAAGTGTCTGTGTGTATGTAGCTAAACCATAAATTAGAAAAATAAGTAGGAAAATTCATTCTATATATACATGTCTATAAAGAATAACCTTTATTCACTCTCTTAAATAATTAGTAAAATGGAAGTTAGGAAAAAAGAGTTGTCATTTTACCCAAATCTACAATTATACACACATATTTAAAATGAATCCTGGTTAAGGTACGAGCGGACAGACAGATGAGGATTTCTTGGCAACTGTGTACTGTGTGTAGGGAGCATGGTGCCAAAACCTATTACAAAATGAAATGTAATGAGCCAACCATCTCTTGGCTCAGCAACAAAACCCCAACTTACCCAAAGAGGAGGAACACTCGGTATCTGCAGACAAGTAAATTCTTTACAAATCCATGAACACCAACATCTCCCTGGGACAGGTGTGCTGTGAACAATATTAAAATTCTCTTACTGTTAGACATTTTGGGTTGATTCTTTTTTTAAACAATTACAGAATAAAATATACTACATGATGTGGATGAAATGCCACCTTAATTTGTCATGGCTAAGTCTCTAATTACAGACCAAAGAGAAAGAGTCATGTTGCTAAGCTTCAGCTACCTTGTGCAGCCAGGTGGAACACTCTTCCCCTTCACAGCTGTCTGTCATCTTGGCCTGCATCCGCCTCTGGTGCCTACGCAGCCCCCACTGGCCATCTATGGACTGCATGGTGCCCAGTTCCTGTCTCTAGTCCATGTCTGGGCACGCAGCGTTGCTCATGATGACCCCCAGATGGAACCAGGTCCCAGATCCCATGTCACTGGCTGGCAGTGAGACAGAATTGGTCTGGAGATAGGAGAGGCCATGGATGAGTGAGGAAATGTCTTAGGCAGGACATCTGAGAGTCAGATTTTAGCACGTCCTATATGCAGATGACACCACCCTTATGGCAGAAAGTGAAGAGGAGCTAAAAAGCCTCTTGATGAAAGTGAAAGAGGAGAGCGAAAAAGTTGGCTTAAAGCTCAACATTCAGAAAACGAAGATCATGGCA
>SJYS01012486.1:385649-431520 GCA_006410695.1 Philantomba maxwellii
ACTGAACTGAACTGAAGAACAGCATTACAGGAAAGAGAGGGCAGATCAATCAACAGATAATATGAGCTTTCCCAGATAAAGCTTTACTCCTGACTCCTCATCTTTTCCCTACTCTGAGTGTCTTGCTCAGGCCAGAAATCACTCCTTAGTGTTGGGAATGTGCCATTCATGTCTTCAAATAACTTCTCCCCTTTCTGGCCACAACCACACATGTAGGGGAGAAATTCAACATTTGGAAAAAATGGTCCTCTGCGTCTGCTGAACTATTAGGGAACAGAGCCAATAAACTCCTACATGGGCATCAACAGCTAGGTTTCTCTGCCCCTCTATGCTGTAAAGCCCATACATCACACAGCAGATATAGGAAGGCGAGTTGGTACAACCCTCCTTTTCAAGTCAGTCCTCAGTGCCTTCCACCACCTGCTGAGCACAGCATCACCAGGTAAGGAGGGGAAGAGGTCTCCTCCTCTCCTGTTGCTGAGCTTCCTCTAACATCCAAAGTACATCACCCTTTCTCCTCCAAGTTCCCGTTCCTGAACCAAGTGCCACCTCCTCCTTGGAGAAATACCTCTGTTCTGTGCTTAGTTTAAAACATCTTGATCTTTCCCTACCAGTTGCCTTTTGACTATGCGAGAATGTGTCCCGGGACACGTGGAAAGACACATGAACAGGAAAGAGGAACCATTACTGGCCTCACAGGCACGGGGTGGTCTAGGATCATTCTCACTCCTGCCCCTAAAGAGTCCAGATCTCATTTCATTTTCCTGGGCAAGGGCAAGTTGTCTTTCATGGTTGTAATCATCTTGATTAAAACCATTTTATTTCTATTTTCCACAATAGCTATCAAAATATACAATTCTATGAATATATAAAAAGTATGACATTAAGAACACTTTTAAATAACAGCATTGGGAAACAAAAACGTTCAGGTATGGAAAGAGCTCTGAGTAATGTACTCATCATGAACAAATGAGATCTGTGAGAACAAGTTCTAGAATCATCCAGCCTATCGTTCAATATTTGCAAAACAAAAAAATAAAGGAAATTTGAAGAGAGCATATACTTAGTTGAAAACTGTAGCTCAGACCAATAAATTAAAAATTCACCTACAGAAAAAAGAATGCTGTTGAACACTGGACCACTTGTTTAAACTACCTTTTACTGACTTTTAAGACAAAAATCAGTAATATCCCTACCAACCGCACACCGAAACAGTGTACAAATTATTTACTAAGCACCAGAGAATACTTTTAGTACACAGTAACGACAAGAAAAGGACCGAGGTCTCATGATCTGAATCTGACACAATACACTTAATTTGGAAAATTTTTAATGGTTGGATGGCATCACCGACTCAATGTACATGAGTTTGTGTAAACTCGGGGAGTTGGTGATGGACAGGGAGGCCTGGCCTGCTGTAGTCCATGGGGTCACAAAGAGTTGGAGACGAATGAGCGACTGAACTGAACTGAACTGATGAATTTGGAATCTATCCNTACATGAGTTTGTGTAAACTCGGGGAGTTGGTGATGGACAGGGAGGCCTGGCCTGCTGTAGTCCATGGGGTCACAAAGAGTTGGAGACGAATGAGCGACTGAACTGAACTGAACTGATGAATTTGGAATCTATCCTTTTTCTTTCCCCAACTGCTGCCGCTGGTGAAAGTCCCCTCCTCCATTCTGTCCTTGGCCGTCTCCGTACTGATCTCCTTTTTGTCCGTTTCATGCACCCTAATGCCTCTTACGGCTTCCCTGGTGGCTTAGCTGGTAAAGAATCTGCTTGCAATGCGGGGGACCTGGGTTCGATCCCTGGGTTGGGAAGGTCCCCTGGAGAAGGGAAAGGTTACCCACTCCAGTATTTTGGCCTGGAGAATCCCATGGACATGGGGTCGCAAGGAGTCGGACACTGACTGCGCGACTTTCCCAGCTCACACACAACGCTTCTTCCTCAGTCCCTTTCCTTTTTTTACCGGTATTTTGTCTCTCGGGTCGCACTGCACCCACCCCCCTCCCTCCTCTATTTCACTTTTCAAGTCTTCCCTCTCCTTTACTCCTTCCGCCTCCTGGTTCAGCCTCGGCCNCTTCTTCCTCAGTCCCTTTCCTTTTTTTACCGGTATTTTGTCTCTCGGGTCGCACTGCACCCACCCCCCTCCCTCCTCTATTTCACTTTTCAAGTCCTCCCTCTCCTTTACTCCTTCCGCCTCCTGGTTCAGCCTCGGCCTGCCCGCCTCACTCGACACCCGTGGAATGGAGCAGCGATGCTCCGCCCGGGAGGACACTGTCCCACGCGGGAGCGCCGCCGTGCCGGCAGCGGTGGGGCTCGGGGCGGAAGGTCGCGGGGCGCCCCTGGGCAGGGCCAACGCCTCCCGGGGCTCAGGGGCCTTACTGGGGCGGCGGCGCCGGGCCGCCTCTGGAGGAGACGGGGGTCTGCGGGCTCGCGGAGCCGGGGAGGGCGCGGAGTCCCGGGCGGCCCCGAGGGGCACGGGGGCGGGAGCGCGCGTGGCGAGCGGGGGCCTGCGGCCGCGCGGGCCGGGGCGGGGCCGCGAGGGGACCTAGGCCGGAAGGTCGGGCCGGCCTCGGATCCGGAAACGGAGGCGACTCGAACCCGGCAGCGGAGCTCCCGGCCTCGCGAGTCTCGGGGNGAGCAGCTCCCGGTCGGAGCCGACAGTTGGGAGGCCTTTCCTAGCGAATTCTGGGGTGTTTCCCTGTTACCGTGTGGAAAACGGGTTAAGTTGAAAGCACCTCTCGCTGCTGGAGACTGCTGTCAGGACTCGGCCTCCGGCGGGGACCTGGCTGGGCCCTCCTGCCCTCCCTGCGCGGGCGATGGAAACTAAAAGGAACCGGGCTTCCCTTTCTGTCCCCATTCACCAGGGAGGCAGCACGAGCCCTGAGCTCCCCACCGGGGGCTTCCTGTCATGTCCATGACGGTGCGGACAATCTCCTAATTCAAGTCATTGATTTAGAAATATGTTTTCACATTGACCTTATCTATATTCCCACAGCTATCTGAAATAATGTTCAGTTCAGTCGCTCAGTTGTGTCCGACTCTTTCGACCCCATGGACTGCATGAAGCACGCCAGCCTTCCCTGTCCATCACCAACTCCGGGAGCTCGCTCAAACTCTTGTCCATTAAATCGGTGATGCCATTCAACCATCTCATCCTCTGTCGTCCCCTTCTCCTCCTGCCTTCAATCTTTCCCAGCATCAGGATCTTTTCCAGTGAGTCAGTTCTTTGCATCAGGTGACCAAAGTATTGGAGCTTCAGCTTCAACATCAGTCCTTCCAATGAATATTCAGGACTAATTTCCTTTAGGATTGGTTGGATCTCCTTGCTGTCCAAGGGACTTTCAAGAGCCTTCTCCAACACCACAGTTCAAAAATATCAGTTCTTCGGCACTCAGCTTTCTTTATGGTCCAACTCTCACATCCATACATGACTACTGATAAACCATAGCTTTGACTAGACGCACCTTTGTTGGAAACGTCGGAAAACAATGTTGTCAGGAAATACTGTTAGTGTTAAAGAAGAAACATCAGTGACATTTGTTAAAGCTGATAAAATTTGTAAACATAAAATTATCTGTGTTTGTTTGGGCCTTCTCCCTCCATAATGTGCCTGTGAATTTGCATGCACGTTAGCCAGAGCTCCTCAAAGATGGGACTGCCTGCTCAACCACAATATTGCTCTTTTTCCTTTTCTTCTGAAGCTAGCAATTGCTGTTATTAAGTCACTAAGTTGGACTTTCCTGGTGGCTCAGACGGCAAAGGGTCTGCCTACAATGCGGGAGATCCAGGTTCGATCCCTGGGTCAGGAAGATCCCCTGGAGAAGGAAATGGCAACCCACTCCAGTATTCTTGCCTGGAAAATCCCATGGATGGGGGAACCTGGTAGGCTACAGTCCTTGGGGTCGCAAAGAGTCAGACACGACTGAGCAACTTCACTTTCAGTCACTAAGTTATGTCTAACTGTTTGTGACCCCATGGACTGGAGCACCCCAGACTTTCTTGGGCTTCACTATCTCCCTGAGTTTGCTCAAACTCATGTCCACTGAGTCAGTGATGCCACCAGCCATCTAGTCCTGTGAGGCTTGCTTCTCCTTCTGCCCCCAATGTTTCCCAGCGTCAGGGTCATCTCCAAGGAGTCGACTCTTGGAATCAGATGGCCAAAGTATTGGAGCTTCAGCTTCAGCATCAGTCTTTCCAATGAATATTTAGGGTTGATTTAACTTGTTAAAAGAATAGCATTCTTTTCTGGCTCTGTAGGGGGCAATGGTGACTTGCTGCTTGCTATGTTTGAGTTCACCTGGCTATGTATCTTTGATGAACTTTCTGTAAAAAATCAGTGTATCATTTTGAGGCATGATCCTTTGTCTCAAAAATGTATATGACCATGCCCTCAATTTCTAACAGGAAGAACAGGCTTAGAGCTTTCTGAGAATCTGCTTCCCAGTTTATAATCTTCAGTATGACTCCAATAAAAATTCCCTCTTTTCTTCTTAATTCTTAATTGAATTTTCCTCAACAAAGCATGGTAAAGAAGATTTTATTCTGGGTGGGCTGTGTCAACACTGGTAAAGGAACCAGTACAGTGGGATTTTGTATTGGGTGAGAGAGATTGGGCTGAATAGAATGGGAAAGACCGGGAGCTGACTGTCGCTCAGATCATGAACTCCTTATGGCAAAATTCAGACTTAAATTGAAGAAAGTAGGGAAAACCACTAGACCATTCAGGTATGATCTAAATCAAATCCCTTATGATTATACAGTGGAAGTGACAAATAAATTCTAGGGATTCGATCTGATAGAGTAAGTGCCTGAAGAACTGTGGATGGAGGTTCATGACTTTATACAGGAGGCGGGGATCAAGAACATCCCCAAGAAAAAGAATTGCAAAAAGGCAAAATGGTTGTATGAGGAGGCCTTACGAGTAGCTGTGAAAAGAAGAGAAGCAAAAGGCAAAGGAAAGATATACCCATTTAAATGCAGAGTTCCAAAGAATAGCAAGGAGAGATAAGAAAACCTTCCTCAGTGATCAATGCAAAGAAATAGAGGAAAATGATAGAATGGGAAAGATTATAGATCTCTGCAAGAAAATTAGAGATACCAAGGGAACATTTCATGCAAAGATGGGCTCGATAAAGGACAGAAATGGTGTGGACCTAACAGAAGCAGAAGATATGAAGAAGAGGTGGCAAGAATATATGGAATAACTATATAAAAAAGATCGTCATGACCCAGATAACCATGATTGTGTGATCACTCACCTAAAGCCAGACATCCTGGATGTGAAGTCAAGTGGGCTTTAGGAAGCGTCACTATGAATAAAGCTAGTGAAGGTGATGGAATTCCAGTTGAGCTATTTCAAATCCTAAAAGATGATGCTGTGAAAATGCTGCACTCAATATGCTAGCAAATTGGGAAAATTCAGCAGTGGCCACAGAACTGGAAAATGTCAGTTTCCATTCCAATCCCAAAGAAAGACAATGCCAAAGAATGCTCAAACTACTGCACAATTGCACTCATTTCACATGCTAGCAAAGTAATGCTCAAAATTCTCCAAGCCAGGCTTCAGCAATACATGAACCATGAACTTCCAGATGTTCAAACTGGTTTTAGAAAAGGCAGAGGAGCCAGAGAGCAAATTGCCAACATCCGCTGGATCATGGAAAAAGCAAGAGAGTTCCGGAAAAACATCTATTTCTGCTTTATTGAATATGCCAAAGCCTTTGACTGTGTGGATCACAATCAACTGTGGAAAATTCTGAAAGAGATGGGAATACCAGACCACCTGACCTGCCTCTTGAGAAACCTATATGCAGGTCAGGACGCAACAGTTAGAACTGGACATGGAACAACAGACTGGTTCCAAATAGGAAAAGGAGTATGTCAAGGCTGTATGGGCTTCCCTGGTGGCTCAGAGGTTAAAGCATCTGCCTGGAATGCTGGAGACCTGGGTTCGATCCCTGGGTTGGGAAGATCCCCTGGAGAAGGAAATGGCAACCCACTCCAGTATTCTTGCCTGGAGAATCCCATGGAGGGAGGAGCCTGGTAGGCTACAGTCCATGGGGTTGCAAAGAGTCGGACACGACTGAGCGACTTCACTTTTCACTTTCACTTTCAAGGCTGTATATTGTCACCTTGCTTATTTAACTTCTATGCAGAGTACATCATGAGAAACGCTGGGCTGGAAGAAGCACAAGCTGGAATCAAGATTGCTGGGAGAAATATCAATAACCTCAGATATGCAGGTGACAACACTCTTTTGGCAGAAAGTGAGGAAGAACTAAGAACCTCTTGATGAAAGTAAAAGAGGAGAGTGACAAAGTTGGCTTAAAGCTCAACATTCAGAAAATGAAGATCATGGCATCTGGTCCCATCACTTCATGGCAAATAGATGGAGAAACAATGGAAACAGTGGCAGCCTTTATTTTTTGGGGCTCCAGAATCACAGCAGATGGTGACTGCAGCCATGAAATAAAAAGACACTTACTCCTTGGAAGAAAAGTTTATGACCAACCTAGACACCATATTCAAAAGCAGAGACATTACTTTGCCATCAAAGGTCTGTCTAGTCAAGGCTATGGTGTTTCCAGTGGTCATATATGGATGTGAGTGTTGAACTATAAAGAAAGCTGAGCGCCAAAGAACTGATGCTTTTGAACTGTGGTGTTGGTGAAGACTCTTGAGAGTCCCTTGGACTGCAAAGAGATCCAACCAATCCTAAAGGAAATGAGTCCTGAAATATTCATTGGAAGGACTGATGCTGAAGCTGAAACTCCAATACTTTGGCCACCTGATGTGAAGAGCTGACTCATTTTAAAAGACCCTGATGATGGAAAGATTGAAGGTGGGAGGAGAAGGGGATAACAGAGGATGAGATGGTTGGATGGCATCGCTGACTCAATGGACATGAGTTTGAGCAAGCTCTGGGAGATGGTGATGGCCAGGAACGACTGGGGTGCTCAGTCCGTGGGGTCACAAAGAATCGGACACGACTGATTGACTGAACTATTTCCATACATGAAAATCAAATTTTCTGTTTCCTATATGAAAATTTGGGTGTATATTTCCATTTCAGAAAATCAGATTTTTGTATTTTCTGTGTGAAATATGGGTGTGCATTTCGGTATGTGGAAATCTTATTTTCTATATTTCCTTTATGAAAATAGGAGTTCAGATTTTAGTTGAGCTCTCTTGATAGTTTTTTTTCTCTCTTGCAGATTCTGTCCCTTATAGAGGCTGTGGCCCATGTACATTCCCACTGACAGTGTGCACGTGTTCCCTTTCCTCCAGGCTCTTTCCTGCCTTTATCGTTCGTGAACTTGTGAGGATGCCCATTCTGAATGGTGGGATTTGATTTCTAGCTGCCATTTGGTTTAGCGTTCCTGCAGCAATTGGGAAAGCTGACCATCATGGCCCATGAGGCTGTGTGGTGTCTCACTTAAGTTTCTCTTTAAAGAGTGTGAGAGAAATTTACCAGCGTGTCACAGCCTCTGTAGACCGGGACCTGGGGGCTGGAGTCGGCGAGAAGAGGGGCGCAGGGGACCCAGGTCTCGAGTGAAACAAGTGTGGTTTACTTGCAGAAATGCGTGTTTATATATCTTCATACAAGACAGCTTTCAGTTCAGTTCAGCTCAGTCGCTCAGTCGGGTCCGATTCCTTGCGACTCCATGAATCGCAGCATGCCAGGCCTCCCTGTTCATCACCATCTCCCGGAGTTCACTCAGACTCACGTCCATCGAGTCCGTGATGCCATCCAGCCATCCCATCCTCGGTTGTCCCCTTCTCCTCCTGCCCCCAATCCCTCCCAGCACCAGAGTCTTTTCCAATGAGTCAACTCTTCGCATGAGGTGGCCAAAGTACTGGAGCTTCAGCTTTAAGCAGTAAAAAAAAATTGAGCAAAAACAAAGCCAAGCAAATAACAATCCTCAAAGGGCCAGAAAGCACCCCCATCTGGAGTAAGAGGGGCGTAACTGAGCAGATTACATTTAGGTAAGGTCAGTGAAGGGTCACTGAAAGGAGTCCATGCCGGCGCCCCTTCTCGTGGCCTCGGTCCTGGGGACTGCGTGCAGCCCTGCAGGCTCCTGTTCTGCAGGAGCTGATAAGGAATCGAGCGTCCTTGAGAAACAACACACAAGAGAAGAACGTGTTGGATCCCTACAGTTGGACGTCCCCGACCCCAGTGGCAAGTGACTTGTAGACAGTCAGGCATGTTTGGAATTTGTTTTGGCAATCCCTGCCGCAGGACATTTGCTGAGGGCAGCCGTCACAGCTGTGCCCAGGCCTTGGGAGTTAGGTGTGCCAGGAAGCACCAGTGGTCACGCTGCAGTCCCAGGAAGTGTCCACAANCAGACTCACGTCCATCGAGTCCGTGATGCCATCCAGCCATCCCATCCTCGGTCGTCCCCTTCTCCTCCTGCCCCCAATCCCTCCCAGCACCAGAGTCTTTTCCAATGAGTCAACTCTTCGCATGAGGTGGCCAAAGTACTGGAGCTTCAGCTTTAAGCAGTAAAAAAAAATTGAGCAAAAACAAAGCCAAGCAAATAACAATCCTCAAAGGGCCAGAAAGCACCCCCATCTGGAGTAAGAGGGGCGTAACTGAGCAGATTACATTTAGGTAAGGTCAGTGAAGGGTCACTGAAAGGAGTCCATGCCGGCGCCCCTTCTCGTGGCCTCGGTCCTGGGGACTGCGTGCAGCCCTGCAGGCTCCTGTTCTGCAGGAGCTGATAAGGAATCGAGCGTCCTTGAGAAACAACACACAAGAGAAGAACGTGTTGGATCCCTACAGTTGGACGTCCCCGACCCCCGTGGCAAGTGACTTGTAGACAGTCAGGCATGTTTGGAATTTGTTTTGGCAATCCCTGCCGCAGGACATTTGCTGAGGGCAGCCGTCACAGCTGTGCCCAGGCCTTGGGAGTTAGGTGTGCCAGGAAGCACCAGTGGTCACGCTGCAGTCCCAGGAAGTGTCCACAGAGGGCAGCCGCTCTCCACCCCTGCCCTGGGCTCCGGCAGCTCAGGAGCCTGAGGAAGAGCCGGCTTCCTGGACTGTGGGATAGAGCGGGACGTGCCTGGGCAGACAGGAGAGGCTTCTGTCCCTGTTCTTCTGCCCTCTGAAGCTTCACACCCGTAACCCCCAGATGAACCCTAGTAGGCGCCACAGCTCCCGGCTGAGGGGGCGCGGTGCCTCGGAGGTTACACCGTGAGTAAGGGGGCCGGAGCTGGGGATGCCAGCACCAGGAACGTGGAAGCCTGGTGGGCACCGCCTCCAGTGTCCCGGAGGACGTGCTCCATCTCTGGACTCTGGTCCCAGGCAGCACCCAGCAGACAGCAGGGGCTTAAAAAGGGCTCAGTGAAGGGCACCCTGCCCGGCAGTCTGGACCCCACCCCAGGCCAGCAGTGGGCCCCAAGCCTGTTCAGGCTCCGGGGGTGGGATCGCAGCCCCCGTCAGGGAGGCCAGGGGGAGTCGAGCGGCGCTGCCTCTCTGTCCGCTCCTTTCGCGTCAGGCCAGTGCTGTGTTGGAGTGCTGCTGCTCGGGGCCTCGGTGTGTGGCCGCCCAGCGCAGGCGTCACGGGTCCGTGGGGCATCTCTAGGCTTTTTTTTTGGTGGTGGTGGGGGGGGGCTGTCTCNCGCCTGGAGGATCCCATGGACAGAGGAGCCTGGCAGGTCCACGGGGCCGCGAGAGTCGGACATGACTTATTGATGGTAAACTACAGATAGATTTCTGTGTTTATGTTAGTCCCAAACTCCTAATTTATTCCCAGCCGTTCACTGTGTTTTATTTTTTTTTCATGGATCCTTTTCTTTGACTTTGAATTATGAGTCTTGTTGAGTTGCACATTCATTCTTTTGCATCTCTCTTTCTTTTTTTAAATATTGTCTAGAAAGGCCGTGATATATCATTGCTTCCTCTGTCTGACTGAATTCCCTTAGTGCATGGTTGTGTGAAGTCCATCCCTGTGGCCCCCAGGGTCGTAGTGTCTTCATTTTGCTGTTGGTTTTTCGTGGCCCTGTAACTGTCCATCATGTATATGCACCACAGCCTGCTTAGCAGTTCATCTCTCAGAGTTTTTGCTGGTTCTCTGTCTTAGCTACTGAGGCCAGTGCTGCAGTACTCATTTGGGTTCATGTACCTTTTATTGATATTTTTTTTGAGATATAAACTCAGCTGTGGGAATGTCAGTTTCTAGGTTTAGCCTCCCTTGAGAGATTTTTTCAAACATTTGGAGACTGTTGACTTCCTGATCATTGGTTTTTGGGAACGATCTCCTCCCGCGCTGGCCACAGGTGATTTTCTGAGGGCAGCTGTCATGAACGGAACCCCAAGCCACGTGAACTGCGGTGCCTGTTAGCAATGGTGACCATGTTGTGATTACGGAAAATGTCCACAGGCAGCAGCGGTTTTTCAGGCCCACCTTTGGTTCCTGGGGGCAAGCAGAGCCTCAGGACAAGTTGGCTCCCTGGGCTATGAAACAGAGTGGAATGTGCCTGAACAGGCAGGAAAGGGCTTGAGTCTCACTACTTCTTCCCCCTAAAGCATCTCACTAACAGCCCGTCCAAACGAATCCCTTCCGGGTCGACGGTACACTGCTAAGGGTGCTTGGGGGCTCGGAGGCTGTGCTCTCAGGAAGGAGGCTTGAGCTGGGATCCCCAGCTCCAGGAGAGGGTGAGGCCAGCTGAACTTTGACTTGAAATTCCTCAGGGCCTTGATGCTATGCGGGACACTTGTCCCAGCCAGACGTAGCACACAGTAGGCCTTTAAATAGCGTTCAACGAGGGACACCCTGCTAGGGTGTCTCGACCCCGCCCCAGGTCGACAGTGGGACCCGAGCCTGCTCAGCCTCTAGGGATGGGACAGCACCTTAAGTCAGGGAGGCTGGACATAGAACAATAGGCCCTGCTTTCCTTCCCTTTTGTTTAGCATCTTCTCAATACCCCCTGCAGCAGAGTCCATTTGCCAGACCGTGATCATTGTCACCGGAGCACTGCCAGATCCAGGCATTAAGTCATCGCTGGGGTACCCTATGGTTTTGGCGGGGGTGCTTTTTGCCTTTGAAGGCGGAGCAGAGTGTTGAGCATCAGATCCTCATGCCTTTTCTACCTCTGACTCACTTTTCTGTGCTAGAAAGCAGGATGAGAGGAGAAAATTTTTAAGGATGATTTCTTAGGACTACAGATTTCTCTGCATTTGTGGAAGGAAGGAGGAGGAGGATAGTCCATGTGGATTATTTATTAAGGGTACAGATTCGTTGTTGCTTTAGGTACTTACGCGCTAATTCATCCAGACCCTTCACTTAATTTATTTTTTTCCCGATACATTTGTTTGCTTTTGAATTCTGAGCGTCTCTCTTGGTAGTCAATTCATTGACTTGCATGTCTGCTCTCATTTGACCTAGATGAGACCTCATATACCGGGATCTTCCTCTGCCTGATGACTTCCCTTTGCCGATGATCCTTCAGGGTCCATGCTTGTGTCTCCCAGTGTTATGATTCCCTAATTTCAGTGTCTGTTTTTTGTGAGTAAAAAATAGTCTACCAGATATATGCTCCACGTCTTGTTTAAGCTTTAATCTCTCATGGGGGATTTTGCAGACTGTGTGTCTTGGCTACTGGAAGGAAGCAGTACGGGAGGTATATGATGGGGTGCCTGTGCCCTTGGTCGGTGGTGTTCTCAGGATATAGGCCCAGGTGAGGGAATGTCAGATCCTAGGCTTAGCCCAACCTGATGGCTTTTTCCAAGCATTCACAGACTGTCCACTCTTGCGCCTGCTACCAATGTATATTCCCACTGGCAGTCTAGGGGGATTCTTTTTCCTCTGGACCTTCTCCTGCATTTAATTTCTGTAGACTTGTGACGCTGGCCATTGTGGGTGTCGGGATTTGATTTCCCACTCTCCTTTTCATTGGCATTCCAGCAGCAATTAGGGATGCCGAGCATCTTGTTTGGTGGGGCAGATTTGGTGTGATTATACCTTCTTTTTTTTTCCCCTTAAATGGTGGGAGGACAATTTACCTTTGGCAGTTGGCTTCCTGAAAATCGGCTGTGTTTGGAATTTATTTCTCTGGAATCAGCCGCAGGACATTTCCTGAGGGCAACTGTCATTAAGGGAACCCCAGACCTTGTGAATCGCCTGTTAGCAAGGGTGATCATGTTGTAGTTACAGAGAATGTCCTCAAGGCGGCAGCACTCTTCATGCACACCTTTGGTTCCTGGGGGCAATCGGAGCCTTAGGGGCAGTTGGCTTCCTGGGCTTAAAAAGAGTGGAATATCCTGAGGAGACAGCCGAGGGCTCAATCTCACTAGTTTTCAGTTCGGTTCAGTCGCTCAGTCGTGTCCGACTCTTTGCGACCCCATGAATCGCAGCACGCCAGGCCTCCCTGTCCATCACCATCTCCCGGAGTTCACTCAGACTCACGTCCATCGAGTCCGTGATGCCATCTAGCCATCTCATCCTCGGTCGTCCCCTTCTCCTCCTGCCCCCAATCCCTCCCAGCATCAGAGTCTTTTCCGATGAGTCAACTCTGCGCACGAGGTGGCCACCATATAAGTGGAAGCGAAAGTCGCTCAGTCGTGTCCGACTCTCTGCCACCCCTTGGACTGTATGGCCCCTGGGATTCTCCAGGCCAGGATGCTGGAGTGGGTGGCCTTTCCCTCCTCCAGGTGATCTTCCCAACCCAGGGATTGAACCCAGGTCTCCCGCACTGCAGGCGGATTCTGTACCAGCTGAGCCCCATCTCACAAACAGCCGGTCCAGACTGATCCCTTCAGGGCCCGCAGTCCACCGCTGAGGGCGCCGAGGCGCTCGGAGGCCGCACTCTCGGGAAGGGGGCGTGTGCTGGCATTCCAAGCACCAGGAGAGGTTGAGGCTAGCTGAAGTTTGCCTTGAAATTTCTCAGGCCCTTGTTGCCATGGGAAACTCTTGTCCCAGCCAGATGTAGCACTCACTAGACCTTTAAAAAGTGTTCAATGTAGGTCACCCTGCCAGGCTGTGCCAATCCCACCCCCGTTCAACAGTGGGATCCCAGCCTGCTCACCCTCCAGGGGTAGGATAGCATCCCAAGTCAGGGAGGTCGGACCTATTGCAGTCGACACTGCTTTTCTTTAATATCTTGCCAGTACTCCCTGCCGCGCAGAATCCCATTTGCTATCCTATGATTACTGTCACTGAACAGCTGCCTGATTCAGGTGTTAAGTCGTCTATGGAGTATCTCTGAGGTTTTTTGGGACTTTCTGCCTTAGGAGGTCGAGCAGAGTGGTGAGCATCGAGTCGTCGTGCATTTTCTACCTCAGAAACACTTTTCTGTGAATAGAAAGCAGGAAGATAGGAGATAATTATTGTGGATCATCTCTTAGAGCTACGGATTTCTGAGTCTATTTGGATGAAAGGAAAGAAAGAGGAGGATCGTGCACGTGGATGGTTTATTACCGGTCCAGATGTGCTGTGGCTTTAGGTACTCCCCCTTAATTTTTCCAGGCCTTTCACCTTATTTATTTATTCTGAAATGGTTTGACTTTGGATTCTCAGAATCTCTGGGATGTGAATTTGTTGATTTTTATATCTGTTCTCATTTGACCTAGTGAAAAAAAAGTGAAAGTCACTCTGTCATGTCCAATTCTTTGCAACCCCATGGACTATACAGTCCATGGAATTCTCCAGGCCAGAATACTGGAGTGGGTAGCCTTTCCCTTCTCCAGGAATCTTCCCAACCCAGGAATCGAACTGGGGTCTCCTGCACTGCTGGCAGATTCTTTACCTACTGAGCTATGAGGGAAGCCCTCACAGATGAGACCTCATGTACCAGTACTTTCCTCTGCCGGCCTGACTTCACTTTACCTGTCATCCTTCATGGTACAGCCCAGTGTCTCCTAGTGTAATTCCCCAACTTTGGTGTCTGATTTTGTGAGTGAGAAATAGTCTGCCGGATATATGTGCCACATCTTGTTTAAGCTTTAATCTCTTGTTGGGGTCTTTGCAGGCTTGTGCGTCTTGGCTCCTAGAAGGAAAAGTGCTGGAGGTTTGTTGGGGTGCATGTACCTTTTGATTGATGGTGTTCTCAGGATATAGGCCGATGTGCAGGAATGTCAGATCCTAGGCTTAGCCTGATTTGACAACTGTTTTCAGGCATTCGGAGACTGACCTTCCAATGTGTGTTCCCACTGACAGCCTAGGGGGAATCTTTTCCGTTCAGATTCTCTCCCACGTTTATTGCTTTAGACTGGTGACATTGGCAAATGTGAGTGTTGCGATTTGATTTCCCATTGTCCTTTTGATTGGCGTTCATGCAGCAATTAAGAGACTCTGAGCATATTGTTTTGTGGTGGAGGTTTGGGCATGTGTATTCTTTTCCTTTTTTTTTAAGCATGTGAGGACCATTCGCCCACGGCAGTTGGCCTTCTGTGAGTCAGCCGTGTTTGGAATTCATTTCTCCGGCGCCTGCTGCTAGTGCTGCAGAATTTGGGCCATCGAGAAGCCCAGCACCGCACTAGGAGCTGGAGAACTCAGGTGTATTACGCTGGTGGGTCCACAGGAGTCAACACTTCCAGCTCTGAGCCGGGGTTACAAAGTTTCTATAGGCAGTGCATGATACCAGACTTTAGTGGGCAGTGCTGACTATTAAAAGGCTACTACAAACTAGGGGTTTCCAACATGCTGCAAATCAGCTGTTAGGACACCGCAGGGGGGATGCCTGACCTTTATACAGACTTGGCTAAGCAGGCTTACAGGGGCTGGGTAATTGACAAGGGTGAGTGAGAGGAGTTTCGAGTTTCTGGCTCCTAGCATTGTTGAAAGTTGCCATTTCCTGCCTNCAATTCTTTGCAACCCCATGGACTATACAGTCCATGGAATTCTCCAGGCCAGAATACTGGAGTGGGTAGCCTTTCCCTTCTCCAGGAATCTTCCCAACCCAGGAATCGAACTGGGGTCTCCCGCACTGCTGGCAGATTCTTTACCTACTGAGCTATGAGGGAAGCCCTCACAGATGAGACCTCATGTACCAGTACTTTCCTCTGCCGGCCTGACTTCACTTTACCTGTCATCCTTCATGGTACAGCCCAGTGTCTCCTAGTGTAATTCCCCAACTTTGGTGTCTGATTTTGTGAGTGAGAAATAGTCTGCCGGATATATGTGCCACATCTTGTTTAAGCTTTAATCTCTTGTTGGGGTCTTTGCAGGCTTGTGCGTCTTGGCTCCTAGAAGGAAAAGTGCTGGAGGTTTGTTGGGGTGCATGTACCTTTTGATTGATGGTGTTCTCAGGATATAGGCCGATGTGCAGGAATGTCAGATCCTAGGCTTAGCCTGATTTGACAACTGTTTTCAGGCATTCGGAGACTGACCTTCCAATGTGTGTTCCCACTGACAGCCTAGGGGGAATCTTTTCCGTTCAGATTCTCTCCCACGTTTATTGCTTTAGACTGGTGACATTGGCAAATGTGAGTGTTGCGATTTGATTTCCCATTGTCCTTTTGATTGGCGTTCATGCAGCAATTAAGAGACTCTGAGCATATTGTTTTGTGGTGGAGGTTTGGGCATGTGTATTCTTTTCCTTTTTTTTTAAGCATGTGAGGACCATTCGCCCACGGCAGTTGGCCTTCTGTGAGTCAGCCGTGTTTGGAATTCATTTCTCCGGCGCCTGCTGCTAGTGCTGCAGAATTTGGGCCATCGAGAAGCCCAGCACCGCACTAGGAGCTGGAGAACTCAGGTGTATTACGCTGATGGGTCCACAGGAGTTAACACTTCCAGCTCTGAGCCGGGGTTACAAAGTTTCTATAGGCAGTGCATGATACCAGACTTTAGTGGGCAGTGCTGACTATTAAAAGGCTACTACAAACTAGGGGTTTCCAACATGCTGCAAATCAGCTGTTAGGACACCGCAGGGGGGATGCCTGACCTTTATACAGACTTGGCTAAGCAGGCTTACAGGGGCTGGGTAATTGACAAGGGTGAGTGAGAGGAGTTTCGAGTTTCTGGCTCCTAGCATTGTTGAAAGTTGCCATTTCCTGCCCCCTCCCCCCAAATTGTGTAATTTATGTGACTTTGCAAGGAGCACGCTGACTTCCAGAAGCAGACCCAGCGGGAAGTTATTTCTACCTGGGTTTAAGTCTTAAGGTTTCCTCTACAATCCCCCCGGCTTGATGCCCGTCAAATCTTATAAGGCATCAACCTCTTGATCTTGGCTCAGGGGCTGATAACCTTTCAGGGCTAGGAGGTGTGTGGTGGCTAGGAGGTGTCTGCGACGGCCTCAGCTAGGCTGGAAAGTGTCCTCACAAATAATGGCAAGAGGCAAAGTAAGAGGAGGCAAGTCCCAAGGAGGAGTGGGACTATTTCCACTACAGTTTTGAATTCTCCTAGATAAGAAAACCACCCTCCAAATAGCTCTCCGGGATTCCATCCCTTCCAAGTCTGGACTGGGACATGAGCTATGTTAGTCATCTTTCTGGTTATTTCTTATATAACCTTGCCATTATCATCTATCTGTAGGCAACAGTTGGTAAGACTGAACTTTCCACAGATGGCCCCCTCTGCAGCCAGTAAGTGATCCCGGGCCAGGCAATTTTGATAAATAGCATTACACATCCTGGTTTGTTGTTCTGCCAATAAATTAAGATCCTTGGCCATTTCATTAGTAATGATTTCAGTCACTGCCTGGAGCTGGATAATTCTCTTGAGCATGTAAATTGGGGCTTGGTAGCCCCAGGATCCACCTCTGCCCGTGTGGCTAGCCTGTCGTATTGGATGATCCCTCAGGAGGCCACTCACCGTCTTTCCAGCCTCCAGTCTGTAGAGACCTGCGCTTTTTGGTGGGGCCTCTGTCTTTATAAACTGGGACTCCCAGCGATCCACCTTAGGCTAGGGAGAGTAGGAAAAAGGAAGGACAGATAGTCCCCAGTCCGCATGCTCCTGACCTGCTGGCTGGCAAAACTGAACATGCGTCAGTCCCACAAATCCAGTATGATCCTTCTGGAGCAGGCCAATGGCCTTGAGTGGACAAGTCATCCCATCGTAAACGGGGGACGCTTGCTAGAGGGTGAGGGTTAGGTTCTGTATAGTTTGGGCTTCCCCACCAACCAGAAGTATGAATATTATAATATTATAATATTTTTGACCAAGACAAGTGAGTTTTCCTACTGGAACATTGAATAATGGGCCCCACCATGCCAGACAGTTTTTGTCGATTAAAGAAATCTTTAAATGCCAAATTCTGGCCCTGGTCTTGAATTCCCCTGAGTTGTTGAAGGGTCTCTAGTGATCTAATTCTTTAGCTTCCCAGGGCCATTGGTCTCCCATGTTAGTCCCCACACACACAGCAAGAAGTAACCGTCAATATCTGGGCTATGGTCTCCGCCAGGGCGAAAGACGTTTTTAGTTTTGGCTGGAATAGGAGGAGGACCACTTCAGTCTCTTCATAAAAAGAACGGAAGAGCCTGTGTGTGGAAACTCAGAGAGGAACAGACACGCTCTGGACTATCAGTGCCGTTCCTGGGCCGGGGCCTCTCCCGTGAGTATAGACGCTGACCTGGTGACCCTTTCCCCATCTTGANAGTCTCTTCATAAAAAGAACGGAAGAGCCTGTGTGTGGAAACTCAGAGAGGAACAGACACGCTCTGGACTATCAGTGCCGTTCCTGGGCCGGGGCCTCTCCCGTGAGTATAGACGCTGACCTGGTGACCCTTTCCCCATCTTGAGTCCCCAGGGTTGGAGACAGTGGAATTGACTGGGCTACATTGGGGACCAACAGTTCCCTTTTGGAGGAGGTTACTTTGTCCCTATTCTCCCAGGTCACCCCTACATTTTCCCAGTTGCTCATCTGACACAGGCCCAGGCCAGTCTGTGCAGAAAGGGGCCTTCATCGCACCCGACGCTGTGGGCACTGGGTTGCACGTGCATTTGTCGCTGAGCGTGTGTTCCTGTTCCCGTGGCAAGCCCCCACAATTCAGCGCGCCGGGGTCACCGGAGGCTTTGTGGGCAGCGCTCTCATCAGTGTGCCAGCACTGGGCTTTCTAAACCTGTAATCCGTGTCGGGCTCACCCAGGGCCTCCGTCTGAGTGGCGAACCTCTAACCGGTCTTTACTGGGAGGGGAACTGGGGTCAAAACTGAGGTACTGGCATTATTGTTGACAAATAGAATAGGTTGTTTTGTTATGGACACAAGTTTCGACCTCTCCTTGGCAAGAGAAGTGAGTATGGCAAAGCAAGGTCCAAGCGACCCTCTGGCCTGACCCAGTCACGCGAACGCATGAAGTGCATGTGGGGTCTGCTCCGCTTCCCGATACACTGCAACTCGGCAGGATATAGACCGCTGTTACCCAAAACAGTGATTCTACTTGACAACCCCACTACCTTTAGGTAGACTGTAGTCAAGATACTCTTGTGTCTGACCACAGAAAGCATCAAGGCCAGCAGGGTAATCAGTCCCCGTTCGGCAGGGTGTGGACATAACCCGAACTCCCTGATGTCTCTAGTCGAGAAAAGGGGGGTGTCTGACTGGGGGGTGATTGCAAGAGGAACCTAAGAAGGATGGTACTCTCCACTAGGATGAGATGCAGACAGCTGATAGCAGCTTCTGAGCCAAATTCCAGTCCTGGGGAGTGGCTGGAGATAGTCCTATAGCAAAGAGCGCGGCAGTAATGCTGACCAGGGAAAGGGGCCGAGGTGACAGTGGAACCCCATTTATATCCCGACAGCTGGGTCCTCAAGCTTCCACCGCGTGTCAGCCAGCCAGCTCCCAGAGTGGCCGGAGCAGGGCTCGGTGTCCTCTGTGGGTGAGGCTGTCACTCTTGGATCTTGAGTGGGCTCTCAGGGGCTCGGACTGCTGTCCAGGTGCCCTCGTCGAGGGGAGCCACTGCTATCTTGATTCTGGTGTGGTGACCCCAGGGGTTGACGCCTGTAACTTTAACAGCTGGAGGGGTTGCAAGGACGACCATATGGGGGCCTGTCCAAACTGGCTGAAGTGGTTCCTTTTTCCAGTCTTTAACCCTTANTGGTGACCCCAGGGGTTGACGCCTGTAACTTTAACAGCTGGAGGGGTTGCAAGGACGACCATATGGGGGCCTGTCCAAACTGGCTGAAGTGGTTCCTTTTTCCAGTCTTTAACCCTTACTCCATCTCCTGGCTGATAGGGAGGAACCCAGTTGCCCAAAGGAATGAGAGGCCTTTTGAAGGTTTCTTGGGTTATACTTCTCCCAGGGCCTGGAGGTGTTGGGACATCTCCGGGTCAGCTAGTTGTTGGTCCAGCTTGGTCTCCCATATAAGATCTTAAAGGGAGAATTTTAGCCTGAGACCTCGGGGTGCATCAGACTTGGAGCAAGGCTAGGCGTAGCATGTCGACCCCAGGTCTCCTGACAGAGCTCAGCTAACGTAGTCTTGAGGACCCGATTCATGCGCCCAACCTGCCCGGAGCTCTGTGGCCTGTGAGCGGCGCGGAGCTTCCATTTGACTCCCAGTGTCTTGGACAGAGTCTGGATCATTTCTGCCACAAAGCCTGGCCCTTGTCAGGCCCTGTGGAGACAGGCAGCCCCTATCTCGGGGTCGTGTCCCTGAGCAGGGCCTTGGCCACCTCTCGTGCCCGTTCAGTGCACGTGGGGCAGGTGCAGACTACCGCGAGGAGATGCTTCTGGCCCCCGTAGGGCTTGACTTCAGTGAGGCCACTTCTGGGTCCTCACAGGGCAGTGTCCCAGCTGTCTGCACCCCGGGGCTGGGCCTTGCTCCTGGGCTGGCGCTGTTTTGTGCACAACTCCCTCATCGAGCACTGATCTGGGCGCAGGGTTGGGAGCTTAGGGACGAAATAGTCGCGGCTCTGCAAGCTTTCCAGCGCGGTTTTCCCTGAGTGAGTTGTCTCATGGTGCTGTTCACCAGTTGGACTGCTGTGTTGCTGGGGACAAAGAGTCTTTGNGGTTGGGAGCTTAGGGACGAAATAGTCGCGGCTCTGCAAGCTTTCCAGCGCGGTTTTCCCTGAGTGAGTTGTCTCATGGTGCTGTTCACCAGTTGGACTGCTGTGTTGCTGGGGACAAAGAGTCTTTGGTCTGGAAGCTTCCACCAGCCCTTCTTTCCTTTTGTTCCTCCCTTATCTAAAGCCCATTGATCTTCCTTGGTGCAACTCGGGGATGGAGGCAATTCTGATGCCGAGAGGATCTTAGAGATTGGCTCAGGGCCCACTGTGGGACTCAGTTGGGTTGCCACCTCCTTCGCTGCCTGGTTGGCAAACTGATTGCGTCTGCTGACTGGATCAGTTTCTCTTTGAGGGCCTTTGCAGTGGATGACTGCCATTTTGGAAGCCTTCCAGACTGGCTCTAGCAGCTGAAGGATTTCTTCTTTGGTTTTGATCTCCTTTCCCGCTGCTGCCAGTAGGTCCCTCTCTTTATAAATGGCTCCGTGACCATGTAAAGTAGCAAAGGCGTACCTTGAGTCAGTGTCGATGCTAACTCACTTCCCTTTGGCATCCCTTAGCGCCTGGTTGGGTGCCCACAGCTCAGCCTGCTGCGCTGACCACCCTGTGTAACCATCTCATCTGTGTCCTTATTGCATAGCCTGCCTTGCATTGTCCATCCTGGGTGAAGCGGCTCCAGTTCTGGGCTCTGGAAGGCAGTGTCCATCAGGTCTGGCCTGCTTGAATAAATTTCATTTACGACCTAGAATCCGGGTGTCGTTCATGGCTGGTAGCAGCAACCTTGCATCTTGGGAGCCTGTCCGGGGTTCTTCAGGGCAAGGCAGGGATACGTGGGGCCCGAGTCCTTTGCTCTCCTTGCAAACGTGTGTTCTGCTGCGCTCTACTCACTCCACTGAGTGCCTGTGTGACTGACTGAAAGGGACACGTGCGTGGAACGAGAGCTGTGTCCCCACCTGCAGTTCCGTGGAGACCTCATATGGCTTATGGAGGAGGCCCTACTGGGGGGAATCACANCTCTACTCACTCCACTGAGTGCCTGTGTGACTGACTGAAAGGGACACGTGCGTGGAACGAGAGCTGTGTCCCCACCTGCAGTTCCGTGGAGACCTCATATGGCTTATGGAGGAGGCCCTACTGGGGGGAATCACACTGACCCGCTGACGTCAAGAGGCACCCAGGGTCTCCTCGGGGGAGTGGCCAGAGATGGACGGAGCGTGCAGTCTGAACTCTCCTTTCTCGGTCAAAACTGTCTGGTCTCTTTGACCATTTCATAACTTCCTGGAAATTAGAACAACTAACCTAATCTGCCGGATCATAGACTTTCAGGAGGCTTGTGTTCTCTGCTCTTACTATGTGCTGTTCCTTAGATCCCAGACTTGGACTGGTAGTCAGGAAGCGCCTGACCTTCCTAGGCGTCAAAAGTTACAACAGAAGCAGAGTCGGAAGCTGGGTGGAGCTCTGGTTTCAAGAGCATCTCAGGCTAAATGTTACTCCGACAGGAAGCACAGCCGGCTGCTCCCTTTGCTGATGCCAGGTCTTAATGGACCAGGGTAGGCTCCCCCGTGGCTTTTGTCCAAACTCCTTAGATATTCTTTCTGCGGAATCTGTGGGAATGAACTGGAAGGACTGGCCCTAATAACTCGAGGAAGAAAATCACCTTCTGCTCGCCGGCCAGCCCTGCACCATCTCTTTCGCTGTCACTGGTACTGGTGGCGATGCTTGGAAGGCCCGTCTCGGTTTTACGCTTGTCCCTTTATGATTTGCCAGTCTTACTGTGGTCAGGAATACACTTGGGGTTGTGCACAGGCGCCCAGGAGGCCAGTGTTTCCCCTAGTGGTCTTAGCTTGGGAGGCATTCTGGAAGATTATTCTGATGGCACTTTGGGTGGCGTCAGAGGCAGGCAAAGGTCTTCACGCTGAGGAACTGGGCATGAGCCTGGGATGCCTTTACGTCTACCCCTGATGCATCTCCACCCCACCCCGATGGTAGGACGGGGAGCGGCGGTAGTGGGATGCCTGTGTCGGTAAGAGACAGGTTAACTCCTGCCAGGGAAGGAGGCTTAGGGAGAAGCTAGATGTCTCCACCCCTGTCTAGAACAGGGAAGGGCGCCTCAGTAGAAAAATAGCGCTGGTTGCTGCTTTTCCCTCTTACAGGTGGAGCTAGCAATTCCAGCCTCACTCCTTTGAACTGTATCCTGAAAAACTGGGATAGATCTGATCCCCAGAGCTGAAAGCAGACACGCCGTCCTTCCTATATGGTCCCGCATGGCCACGGTGTCCCCTGGAGGACAGCAAACAGCGCTGGTTAGAGAGTCACTGAAGTATAAGACTGTGTTACAATTAGACAGGTTCTGTAGAAAACAAGGGAAATGGGTAGGAGTAGCATATCTGCCTTTTTTTTCCTCTGTGAGACATGACATGGATTTGTAAGGGCAGAGGTTTGGGTGTGAAACCTTCAGCTGCCTCCTGTCCTCCTCCTTCACCCCCATACCTGGGGCTCCAAACTACACAAACCGAAAGTCAGGGAGCCCCTCCAGAAAGGGTTACCTTGGTCTCAGTAGAAACTCAAACCAAACTTTAAGTTGCCTCGGTCTCAATAAAAATCCAAACGGAGATTCAAACTGCCCAGTAGCGGTCCAAATGACCCCTGTCTCGATATGACCTCAGACTACTCTGGTTTCAATAGAAACTCAGACAATTGAAGTAAGAGACACGTAGACAGCTAAAGCTAAGGGTGAAATACAGGATGAGACGGAAGACAGGAGACAAAGATAAAGGAAAACAGGCTTCTCCAATCTCTCCCTCGGATCACATGCGAAGGCCAGCCAGAGAGGCTGAGGAACGGCCGCAAAGCTGTCGCCTCTTCATGAAGCTCCCACTGGGAGAAATAATCAATTTATGAGAGTTAATAGGCCCTTTTCTTACCAAGAAATAGAAAGAATAAAGGAGGGCCTCAGAGACTATTTGGAGGACCCAGAAAAATATATTAGAACCTTTAAGGGTGTTACTCTGCTTTATGACCTTACTTGGAAGAATGTGATGTATATCCTGGGGCAGACACTAACCCCTGAATCAAAACCTTGAGTTTTGGGGAAAACTGTTGCCTATGGAGATGAATGGCTTGGTGATGAATCAATAGGGAAGAGGAGGAGGAGAGAGCTGCCCTCCCCACTGGGAATCAGGTGGTGCCAACTATGGAATCAGGTGGTGCCAACTGTGGAACCAGACGGGGACTGTGACACAGCTAGAGGGAGGTGGGGTCGGGGCCCTTGTGTCAGCTGTGTTCTTGACGGACTCAGGCGAGCGCCTGCTGAGACTTTATGCCAAACTGGCAAACACAGAAGAGGAGGAGAAGGAAGCTCCTGGTAAATGCCGAGATAGACCGAGGGAAGCCCTTGCAGACTCACTGAGGTTGGTCCCACAACTGAAGATGGGAGAGCGATCTTAAAAGACCAGCTTCTCACTCAGCTGGCTCCAGATCTCCACTTAAACAGGTGCGTGGACCAGATCAGTCTTTAGAGTGTCTGTTGCAGCTGGCCCAGACAGTCCATCACGGCAGGGAGCCTGAGGAGAAAGAGAGGAAGAGGGAGACCAAGGACAGGCGGAAGCCCTGTGGTGGCTGTCAGAACTGTCGCAAACAGCCTGAGAAGAGCGCCCAGAGGGACCCGGTGCCAAGGGGTGGGCTTGCCATCGCTGCGGACAGGAGGGCACCTCACGCGGAACAGCCCTCAGGCAGCTGGGCCTCCCGGCTCCGAGTCCGCTCTGCACGGGACCACGTGGGAGGAGAGACTACCCCCGAGGCGCAGGTCCCAGGGGTCTGACTCTCAAGACAATCAGGACTGAAGATGCTCGGGGGTCCCCACACAAGCTCCCGCCCTAATTACACCTGAGGAACCTCGGGTATTAATAACTGTGGGGGGCCAACCCACCGATTTCCTTTTGGACACTGGAGCAACTGACTCTGTGCTTACTGAAGCCCCTGGCCCACGTTCTCCCCAGTCCTCCTCCGTGATGGGACTGTGTGGACAGCCCCAACGTTATTAATCATCCTCTAAGCTGCAACTGCGACTCTGTGCTGTTTTCACACGAGTTTCTGATCCTGCCAGAGTCTCCCTCACCCCTTTTGGGGAGGGATATGCTGAGAAAGGCCCATGCCTCTGTTTTCATGAACATGGAGCCCTTCATTTCTCCCCCATTAATTTAACAAAATATAAATCCCAGCGTGTGGCCTGAAGGAAAAACTGTGGGTTGAGCACAAAATACTATTCCTGTAGTTATCAAGCTCAAAGACTCGCACCTATTTCCACATCAAAAGCAGTATCCACTGAAACTCAAGGTTAAGGAAAGGTTAAAATCCATCAATGAGAATTTAAAGGAGCAGGGGCTATTGATTCCCTGTAACAGTCCATGCAACACTCCTATTTTTGGCTGTAAAGAAGTCAAAGGATAAACTAAGACTAGTTCAAGATTTATGAATAATAAATGAGGCTGTAATTCATTTACACCCAGTGGTGCCTAACTCTATTGTCTGAAATTCCTGAATGAGCCAAATATTTTTCAGTAATTGATTTAAAAGAAAGTGAAAGTCACCCAGTGGTGTCTGAATCTTTGCAACCCCGTGAACTAGACAGTCCATGGAATTCTGCAGGCCAGAATACAGGAGTGGGTAGCCTTTCCCTTCTCCAGGGGAATCTTCCCGACCCAGGAATTGAACTGGGGTCTCCTGCATTGCAGGTGGATTCTTTACCATCTGAGCTATGAAGGAAGCCCAATTGATTTAAAAGATGCCTTCTGGCTCGGAGGTTAAAGCATCTGCCTCCAATGTGGGCGAGCTGGGTTTGATCCCTGGGTAGGGAAGATCCCCTGGAGAAGGAAATGGTAACTCACTCCGGTATCCTTGCCTGGAGAATTCTATGGACAGAGAAGCCTGGTAGGCTATAGTCCACGGGGTCGCAGAGTCGGATTCACTTTCACTTTCACTTTCTCTTCTATACTGTTGGAGGAGGAAAGCCAATTTTTATTTGCCTTTGAAGACCCTACCCAGCCAGCTTTGCCCCAGGGATTTTGTAACAACCCCCACCTATTTGGGCAAAGTTTGTCATGGGATCTACAAAACTTTAATAGCTCTGAGACAGTGGTGCTACAATATGTAAATAATATTCTGCTCTGTGCCGAGACAGAGGAAGTTTTCTCACAAGCCTCAGAAGACTTCTTAAAACATTTGGCTGGCTGTGGTTGTAAGGCATAAAGAGAAAAGGCTCATCTTTGTCAACAATCTGCTAAAAATCTGGGCCTCATCATATCAGAAGGGACTAGGGCCATAGGCCCCGAGAGAACTGAATCTGCACTAAATTATCCCCTGCCTATGGCTTTGAGACAATGGAGAGGATTTGGGGCATCACCGGCTGCTGCTGCACTTGGATTGCAGGGTATGGGGAACTTGCCCGGCCTTTATATAAACTTATAACTGAAGCTCAACACGGCCAAATTGACAGACTGGTTTGGTGTTCAGATACTCTTCAAACTGCTCTCCTGCAGGCTCTCGCTTTGAGCTTGCCCACAGGGTCAGAATTTAATTTGTCACTGAAATAAAAGGAATGGCCTTGGGAGTTTTGGCCCAACCCCGAGGGCCTCGCCAGCAGCCCATAGGCCGCCCGAGCAGAGAGTCAGATGTAGTGGCGCGGGGGTGGCCCCGCTGTCCAAGAGTAATTGCTGAAGTGGCTTTCTTAGCGCCTGAAGCTCTTACACTTATTAATGGGCAAAATCTTCCTGTACTGACTTCTCATGATGTGAGTGGAATTTTAAACTCTAATGTTTGGATGACAGCCTCTTAAATATCAGTCATTGTTGTTAGAAGGACCAGTAACTAAGCTTAAAGTTTGTGGAAGCTTAAATCCTGCCACTTTCTTTCCTGAGATGGGAAATGAAACATCTGATCATGATTGTTCTCAATTTCTAATTTTAGACTATGCAGCTTGGAAACATCTGATGGATAGACAATCCTGACATGGCAATATTTACAGATGGCAGTTCATTTGTTCAGGATGAGAAGCATAAAATAGGTTATGCTGCGGTGATGGCTGAACAGGTTTTAGAAGCAAAGTCTCTCCACCCGACCCCCCACCCCGACCCTGCCCCCCGGGAATGAGTGCTCAGCTCGCGGAGCTTGTGGCTCCGACCTGAGCTCTGGAGTTAAGCAAAGGGCAGCGAGTGAATATCTACACGGATTCTAAGGATGCTTACTTGACTTTACATGCTCATGCTGCAATATGGAAAGAAAGACAGTTTAACTGGGCAACAGGAGAACCTATTAAGGATTTCAAAGAGACTGAGAGATTTTTAACTGCTGTATGTTGTCCTAAGGAAGTAGCTGTCATGCATTGCAAAGGGCACAGCAGGGACGGGAGTAAAGTAGCTGAGGGTAATTAGCTGGCTGACGGTCAAGCCAGAGGGGTGGCACTATATGAAACCCCTTCACTGCAGACGCCCTTGATCTGAACAGGTCCTGTTGAACAGGAAAAACCCCAATATACTGAGGAAGAATTAAAAAGATATAAGAAAAGAGGAGCAAAGATTACTGATAAAGGACGGTTACAGCCTGAAGATGGACGATTAATAATTCCTGAAAACGCTCGGTGAGAACTCCTAAGGGCTCACACTCGAGTTTTCATCTGGGTGTTGAGAGCACTTACCAGATGGCTTCTTGTTTGTTTAAAGATAAAAACGTAATGAAAACTTCAAAGAACGTTATCAAAAGATGTAAGGTTTGTCAGAAAAATAACCCAAAGACTGAAAAACTAGCAAAATCTGGGTTACAACAAGTGAAAAATATCCTGGAGAGGACTGGGAAATTGATTTTACACATATACCAAAAGCAAATGGATATTCTTGCTTACAAGTTTGGGTGGATACCTTTACTGGATGGATTGAGGCTGTTCCCTGCCATAGTGAACAGGCTAAGGATGTTATAAAAATTTTAATACATGAAATTATCCCCAGGTTTGGGCTGCTGCGGGGCCTTCAGAGAGACAATGGCTCCACCTTTAAATATGCTATAACTCAGTTCAGTTCAGTTCAGTTGCTCAGTCGTGTCCGACTCTTTGCGACCCCGTGAATCGGAGCACGCCAGGCCTTCCTGTTCATTACCATCTCTCGGAGTTCACTCAGACTCACATCCATCGAGTCAGTGATGCCATCCAGCCATCTCATCCTCGGTCGTCCCCTTCTCCTCCTGCCCCCAATCCCTCCCAGCATCAGAGTCTTTTCCAATGAGTCAACTCTTCGCATGAGGTGGCCAAAGTACTGGAGTTTCAGCTTTAGCATCATTCCTTCCAAAGAAATCCCAGGGTTGATCTCCTTCAGAATGGACTGGTTGGATCTCCTTGCAGTCCAAGGGACTCTCAAGAGTCTTCTCCAACACCACAGTTCAAAAGCATCAATTCTTCGGCGCTCAGCCTTCTTCACAGTCCAACTCTCACATCCATACATGACCACAGGAAAAACCATAGCCTTGACTAAACGGACCTTAGTCGGCAAAGTAATGTCTCTGCTTTTGAAAATGCTATCTAGGTTGGACATAACTTTTCTTCCAAGGAGTAAGCGTCTTCTAATTTCATGGCTGCAGTCACCATCAGCAGTGATTTTGGAGCCTAAAAAAATAAAGTCTGGCACTGTTTCCACTGTTTCCCCATCTATTTCCCATGAAGTGATGGGACCAGATGCCATGATCTTCGTTTTCTGAATGTTGAGCTTTAAGCCAACTTTTTCACTCTCCTCTTTCACTTTCATCAAGAGGCTTTTTAGCTCCTCTTCACTTTCTGCCATAAGGGTGGTGTCATCTGCATATCTGAGGTTATTGATATTTCTCCCGGCAATCTTGATTCCAGCTTGTGTTTCTTCCAGTCCAGCGTTTCTCATGATGTACTCAGCATATAAGTTAAATAAGCAGGGTGACAATATACAGCCTTGACGGACTCCTTTTCCTATTTGGAACCAGTCTGTTGTTCCATGTCCAGTTCTAACTGTTGCTTCCTGACCTGCATACAGATTTCTCAAGAGGCAGGTTAGGTGGTCTGGTATTCCCATCTCTTTCAGAATTTTCCACAGTTTATTGTGATCCACACAGTCAAAGGCTTTGGCATAGTCAATAAAGCAGAAGTAGATGTTTTTCTGGAACTCTCTTGCTTTTTCCATGATCCAGCGGATGTTGGCAATTTGATCTCTGGTTCCTCTGCCTTTTCTAAAGCCAGCTTGAACATCAGGGAGTTCACGGTTCACGTATTGCTGAAGCCTGGCTTGGAGGATTTTGAGCATTACTTTACTAGCATGTGAGATGAGTGCAACTGTGTGGTAGTTGGAGCATTCTTTGGCATTGCCTTTCTTTGGAATTGGAAAGAAAACTGACCTTTTCCAGTCCTGTGGCCACTGCTGAGTTTTCCAAATTTGCTGGCATACTGAGTGCAGCACTTTCACAGCATCATCTTTCAGGATTTGAAATAGCTCAACTGGAATTCCATCACTTCCACTAGCTTTGTTCTTAGTGATGCTTTCTAAGGCCCACTTGACTTCACATTCCAAGATGTCTGGCTCTAGATTAGTGATCACATCATCATGATTATGTGGGTCGTTAAGATCTTTTTTGTACAGTTCTCCTGTGTATTCTTGCCACCTCTTCTTACAATGTGTTAATTTCTGCTGCATAGCTCAGGGATAAACTTATATGTGTATATACATTCCTTTTTAAAAATGCTCTTTTATGGTTTATCATTTGATGCTGAATATTGTTCTCTGCTATGCGGCAGGACCTTGTTTATCCAGTCTACTTATAAAAGCTACATCTGTAGCTTCCCACTCCATCCCTCCAACACCCCCTCCTCCTTGGAGAGCCCCAGGCTGTTCTCTCTGTCCCTGAGTCTGTTTCTGTTTCATGTGTGTGTGCTCAGGCGCTCAATTGTGTCTGACTCTTTGTGACCCCATGGACTGTAGCCCATCAGGCTCTTCTGTCCATGGGAGTCTCCAGGCAAGAATTCACTGCTGGGTGAATGCAGGCTCGTGGTCA
Organism: Philantomba maxwellii; assembly: GCA_006410695.1. Taxonomy (NCBI): domain Eukaryota; kingdom Metazoa; phylum Chordata; class Mammalia; order Artiodactyla; family Bovidae; genus Philantomba; species Philantomba maxwellii. Next base: position 414,591 of record SJYS01012486.1, read on the forward strand.
CTCTGGTCTGTCACAGACCTCTCAGAGGCTGTCTGCTGTGTGAGTATGGGCTCATGGTTGCTTTGGTCTGTCGCAGACTTCTCAGAGGCCATCCACTGGGTTAATGCAGGCTCGTAGTCACTCTGACCTGTCACAGACCTCTGAGAGGCCATCCACTGGGTTAGTGCAGGCTCAGTGGTCACTCTGACCTGTCACAGATCTATCAGAGGCCATCCGCTGGGTGAATGCAGGCTGTGGTCACTCTGCTCTCTCACAGACTTCTCAGAGGCTGAGGCTGTCTGCTGTGTGAGTGCAGGCTCATGGTTGGTTTGGCCTGTCGCTGACCTCTCAGAGGCCATCTGCTGGGTGAATGCGGGCTTGTGGGCCCTCTGCTGCAGAGTCTCCACGGGGCTGTCGAGAGGCACTGTGTGGCTGCCCCAGCTGGGGGCCACTTATTGCACTCTTGCTGCCCCCAAGCTAGGTCTGGAGAAGGCAAACCCCAATGAGAAGCTACTTTCAGACTTCTGCTCACGCCCCAGGAACTCATCTTCCAGCCTAAGCAGGTCACTCCTGTGTTAGTGCTCACAGCTCGCACCCCCGAGATAGTGGGCCGGATCTGGGGACACATGTCCTCTGCTGCTAGTGACATTAGACTGTGCTCCCAGGGATGGACCACAAGGGGTGATGGGAGATCGTCTGCCCCACCTGCTTGGAGGCACTGTGCCCCCAGGGCCTGCCTTCTCCCACTCGGGTATGGAATGTGGGAGAGCAGGAGGGGGAATCTGGGTCCCCAGTGAGACCCACTCAGTGAAGCTGGGCCTGGGTTGGGCTTGGAGGATGTGACCGAGAGTTTGCTGGACAGGTCACCACATTAAGAGGGCCTCCATAGCAACTAAGTGCAGAGCATGGTGGCTGAGCTGATGGCTATGGACCCTGCAGGCTGAACCCCAACCCTGAACATTGGAAGTTTGTCTGCCGTCACAGGGCGTGCTTGCCCTCTCTGCTGAGATGATCTCAATGGGGACCAGGTTCCCCCTCCTACTCTCTAGAAGCCATGAAACTGAAGCCACTCCCCACGGTGATCCCTGAGGAAACTCGGGGAGGAGGACAGGATACTGGCCCCAGATGGTGAGGTGTGTATCAAAGGGGCTGATGACGGTGAGACGGCTGGCGCATCTTCCCACACACAGGAAAGTGCTACATTCCTGAACTTTAGATGCTGCTTCTCGGTTTTGAAATCCTAAAAGATTCTTACTGAATAAGACATAACTCTCAGCACCTAGATTATGAATATTTTTATGTCTACACATATGAAGTAGAGACTTTCCAAAGAGCAACAAAAGATAAATCTCAGCATTCAGAACACTGGCACCAGCGGTGGGCTCTCCCCAAAAGAGGCAACTAGTGGATCAACTAGAACAGTCAGGTCCCCTTTTCCATAAGACTGTGGAATGGACGCGAGAGTGCGGAATTGTCACAGGGAAGAACAAGATCTGACTCCGTGTCGAATGTTTTACTTTAACCTTTGCTTCCTGGTGGTTTGTTTGCTACAGGGAGACTGTCCATGCATAAAGGCCTGCCTCAGGAAACCCTGCCCCTCTGCCTTTGTCCAGGGCCTGTCCACCTGTGGGTGGCTAGAGGAAGGGATCAAGTAACACGTCTCCTCCAGAGGCTGGCCATTCCAGGAGATATTTGCCAGATTAATGGCCTTTTCACTTTATTTCCTCACCTCCCAGCTCTGTGTTCTATAAAAGACACTGGCATCCAGACCCTGACAAGATGGTCTCTCCGAGTTATTCGTCTGCTATCTTCTCAGTCTGCCGGCTTTCCAGGTAAAGTCGTATTCCTTGCCTCGGCACCTTGCCTCTGATTTACTGGCCTGTTGTGAGGCAAGCAGAGTGAGCTTGGACTTGGTAACAATCCCACAGGCCTTGCAGCCCAAAAATCAAAACATAAAATGGAAGCAATATTGTAACAAATTCAGTAAAGACTCTGAAAATGGACCATATCAAAAAGATCTGAAACCAAACACCAAAAGGAAGTCAGTGGTTGTCTGAAATCTTTAAAAAGGAGTTAGTGCCCCTCTTGCCCATACCCCCTGAAGCGGACAGTTAGGCCCTGTCCACTTAGGACACCCTCTCCGGACCCCAGGTGGATGTGCTCTGCCCCCAGTGCCCACCTGGGTCTCAGGAGGTAGAAGAGACACAACCTAGGGGGGTCTCTTCTCTGGTCCAGGGGAGCGTCACACCAGCCACCGTGTCTCCCTGCCCCTAATAAATAATAAGGAGGGTAGTTGGCACCTGGGTGAGTGATGTGTGGGCACCTGGACAGCCTCGTCCTTGTGATTTGATGTGAAGACAGCACAGAAGGAGAACCAGCCGAGAAGGATCCAGTCAGAATAAAGCCCTCTTCACAGGGGCCCTGCGAGACCCAAGCACGCACTCTGCCCACCCTGCTCTGACTTTTGGGAACTGGCCTTCGTCATTCTCTGGGCAGGAGGTGGAAAGGACAACTTGGCCTCTCTTCAACCTTCTGAGACCCAGGTGGGCACTGGGGGCAGCAGCACCTCCTCCTGGAGCCCAGAGAGGGCGTCCTGGATGCACAGGGCCTGACCGTCCAGTGCGGCCGGCCCGCGTCCACAGTGCACCGGCTTGCTGCAGCGTCTCGGGTCCCTGGCATCCAGCTCACCCATCGCCAACCCCAGCTTGGCGTCTTGGGAGCCCCTCGCTGGCAGGCACCCAGGAGGTGACAGCTGCATGCCCAGCGAGAGGGAGGAGAAGCCGGTGGGGCAGGGGTCCAGCGTGGAGTGTCCAAGGCCCCTCTGCTTCCCAAGAACACCCAGCCCCGCCCGCCGTGGCCTTGCTCCTCTTCAGCATGTGTCCTTGTAGCTGATGTTGCCAAACACCTTCCTCTGGAAGAGAAACCTCCATGGCCGTGGAAGGGGTGGAGGTGAGGAGGCGCTCGCTGTAACCCTAATCCCGGGAAGCTTCAGGACTAACTTCCCTGAGCCCTGAACGTACTGCTTGTTACATCTGTACCAACGGAGGCCAAGATCCGGACAGATTCTCTGTGGAAACACCTTCCATGTCCAAGAAGAGGACCAGCTGAGGCCGAGATCTGGGCAGGTTCTCTGTGGAAACACTTTTCTGTCCAACAAGAGAGGATTATGTTAACCTACCGCCGAGCCCCGAGATGTGGGACATGCTGTACCTGCGGAAACTGTAGGGAAGGTGTTTGAGAGGCTTCTTCCTGGGCAGCTCCCCTGAGGCCCCCGGAGTTACTGGACCCAGAGGGGGAGCACTCGCACTTCTCTCCTCACTGCAGGCCAGACGGTGCCCCCAACCTCACAGCCCCGCTCCCCCACCTCCCTAAGCTCAACAGAAACCCCAGGTCACGAGGCCAAAGCACAGTCTTCTTGGTGAGCAGAGCAGAGGCCGGTGGGAAGGTGGGTGGAGGTTGAAAGCTTCTGTAGAAGAAACACTCACGCGTGTTCCCGTGCGTGGTGGCCAGAGGCTGCAGTAATTGGTGTTCCCTGCACATTTACGGGTGGGTTTTAGTTTCTGTATTTTCTATTTTTTTTAAAACAGCTGCATGTTATGAGAAAATTTTTACAATCAACCACGAGAACTTGCAAAATAACATCTTTTTTTTTCTTTCACTAAAATGTTGCAGTTTTCTAGGGTGACAGATGAACTGCCCCCTACCTTTGAATATTCATTGAATTGGCTGTGCTGGGTCTTAGCTGTGGCACGCAGGGTCTTCAGTGGCGGCATGTGGGATCTAGTGCCCTGACCAGGGACTGAACCCGGCCCCCTGTGTTGGGAGCTCAGAGTCTCAGCCTCTGGACCAGCGGGGATGCTGCAACCTCCTACTTAAAAAAAGCGTATTTATTTACTTTCGGCCGTGCTGGGTCTTCGCTGCTGTGCGGGCTCTTCTCTGGTGCAGAGCGCGGGGGCTGCTCTCTCGTTTCTGTGCGGAGCTTCTTGCTGTGCTGGCTGCTCCGGCTGGAAGCACAGGCTCCAGGCACTTTTCTCTGTTGCAGGGCATCGGGGCTGCTCTCTCGTTTCTGTGCGGAGCTTCTCGCTGTGCTGGCTGCTCCGGCTGGAAGCACAGGCTCCAGGCACTTGGGCTGCAGTGGCTCTGCACGGACTTAGCTGCTCCAGGGCGCGTGGGGTCTTCCCAGATCAGGGACTGAACCCGTGTCTCCTGCATTGGCAGGTGGATTCTTAACCACAGCACCACCACGGAAGTCGTTCCCCTTCCCGCTTCCTGCCAACATCCCACTTTAAAAACAGACTAAAGATAATCTGTTTAGTAAGGTTTCAGGAGTCTGAGCTCTGAGGTCAGCGTCTGTGGTGTCATTCTCCCAAAGGCATCTTGGCTTCAGATACTGGCTGGGCTCAGGAGTCTGGCGACTAGGGCAGGTCTGGCGGCTGAAGACAGGCTTGGCCTCTGGAGCTCTGCCCTCACCGACTCACTCAGGGTCCAGAGCCCCGGCAGCCAAATAGAGCCACATGCAGGCGGCGCTGGTACAGCCGTGGGGCCGCTGCGGTCAGGGTGGAGCGTGAGGCGGAGGCAGCTGGCTGTCCATCCCCGCGACTGCTGCACCCCTGAGTGCCCGTGCAGGGTGGTCACGGTGTCAGGCGAGGCCTGGCCGCCGTCGTGGGGACAGGACAGGGCCTCAGGCAGCTCACATCCTCACTCCCCCAGCTCTGCTTCCGATCATGGCTTGTGGCTGCTGGCAGCTCCCTGGGCTGGGAGGCTGTGTAAAGCGCCAGCCCCCTTGCTCAAGGTCAGCTGAGACCCCCCAGCTCTGGGGTCACACACCATCTCTGCCGCCGTGTAGGTTGTCCCACTTCTGTGAGGGAGGGCCTGTGTGGGGCGGTGAGTGACGGGGAATTTGGGGGTGTAGTGGGCTGGCCCACGAGTCAGGTTTTGAGGGGAGGAGAGGGGAGGGAGGGGAGGGAGAAGCTTTGACCTGCTCAGCCTTCCAGGGGATTCCAGGCCCAGCTCTGGTGGGAGGTGCAGGTGAGGAGCCCCTGCAAGTTTCTGGGTCCCCAGCGTTTTTCAGGTGAAGCCCCTCTGCCTGCACCACCCCTAACTCTCCCTCCCGTGGCCCCTGCCTCAAGCCACGGAGGATGGGGAGTTTACGTGGCTTCCCTTCCTGTAGGGAAACCAAGCCACAGACAAACATGTTCCTTTAAGAAAGCGTGAAAGAAAGGAGAAAATAACAGTGGGTGGTCATTACTGTAGAGACGCTTCGGAAGCCTGGCACAGGAGGGAACCGAGGGCCATTGCCCCCAGCCCTGGAGTTGGCACCCTCCGCCCCCTCATCCCATGGCCCACTCTCCCCTGGGTGTCCTTTGGTGAGCGGGTGGACTTCAGCCTCCTGAACCCCTTCTGGAAGGATTGGGATAGGGCAGAGGTCACTCACAGAGGGGAGGGTGTGGCCGACTCTTAGGAACACCGCTGCCTCCGCTGTCGAGCTCAGTGCTGGGTCAAAGCAAGCGGCCCCCACCTTCACTCACCAGGGGAGGACTCTGTGTCCACCTTGTCCCCATGCGCAGCCTGGTCACCTCTGCTCACAGCGCACCCCGTGGTCCATCAGACTTCACTCATGAAAGGGAAGTGTACGGGTGAGTATTCCCTAGGTAAGAATTTCAAGGTCACAACCGCATTGACCAGAGCAGGTGGGCACAGGTATGCTCGTGCATAGAGAAGCTGAGGTGTGGGCTTTGAGGACCCTCCGTGTGGGGGTGGGATGGGGGCTGGACAGGGATTTGCTGCACACAGGGCTCCAGGCTCTGTTCTCGGCAGGGTGGACGACTGTCGGCCCTGCTGTCTGTGGAGGGGCTCTGAGACTGCCCAGCTCAGCAGGTGCGGCAGTGGTGGGAAAGGAGGTCGCCCTCCCTTAGCACCCCTGACCTCGCACCCCCTCATCAGGGCAGCCGAGTGCCTAAACGGCCCCTTCCCTGTCTAGCTCTGAAGACCTGGACGGTGTGGGGGCTGAAGGACACACAGAAAACACAATTCTGTAAAGCAATTACCCTTCTATTAAAAAATAAAAAAAGATCAAAGAAAAGCACAGAAAACAGCAAAGGCGGGGCTTGCGTTCTCAGCCAGCCTCTGCCAAATTCTGCCTGTGCTTACGCCTCAGACCAAGATGCTGGTGCTCCCACCCTGTATCACAGATGAGAATCGAGACATAGACAGGTTGAGCATCTTGCCCCAGGTCACCCAGCTGCTGAGGGCAGGGCTGAGAGCTGGACCCCTGTGGTCGAATCTGGAGTCCAGATGCTGTGATGACCCTGAGGGAGCGGCAAAGACCAGATGGCCCACGCTGAGCCAGGCACACACACGCACACACACTCATGTGCACGAGGCCTTCACTTTGAGGCTACAGAAGTCAGAGGAAGACAGAGGGCAACCAGGAGAGGCCAAAGGAGAGTCGAGGTCTATAAGGAGGAGAGGCCACACTTTCCAGGAGGCCGGGGAATTCTCTTCCCTGGTGAGTTGGTCTCAGACCCTAGATTCCTCTCCCTGGACCCAGGAACAGACTGTCCAGTGACCTGAGTTGGCTCCAGAATCATGCCTTCCCAGGGCTCGAGCTACCACTGGACTCCACTGCTGTCAGTAATAAGGGGGAAATGAGTACATAGTCTGGGCTTCAGATTTGTTTGGAGACAAAATTTATTAGGAGTACAAGAAACCACGAAGGCAGTTGGCATGAAAATCTCCAGAACACTGAAGAAACTCTCTGCTGTTTATCTCGCTCCTCTCCTGTCATGAAAGTGGAAGGTCTATCTAATCAAATAAGTCTGTGCTTATAACATTCTTTCTTTAAAATATTTATTTATGTGTTTGTTTATTCAGCTGCGCTGTGTCTTAGTTGCAGCATGTGGGAGCTAGTTCCCCAATCAGGTATTGAACATGGGTCTCTGCATTGGATTCTTGGCCCCTGGACCACCTGGGAAGTCTCTCCTCATCCTCTTGGGGACTGTAACAGGTCACAAGCCTCCTCTGAGGCCCCCTTAGAGCTGAGGCATGGGGTGGCTGCAGTAATCCTCCCGTGGCTAAGATGAGGTTTGTTGGTCATGATTTGCCCACACTCCCTGCACACATAGGGCTTCTCCCCTGTGTGTGTCCTCTGGTGTCTGATGAGATTTGACTTATCACTGAAGCTTCGCCCACACTCCCTGCAAACATAGGGCTTCTCCCCTGTGTGTGTCCTCTGGTGTCTGATGAGGACTGACTTCTGACTGAAGCTTCGCCCACACTCCCTGCAAACATAGGGCTTCTCCCCTGTGTGTGTCCTCTGGTGTGTGATGAGGACTGACTTCCGACTGAAGCTTCGCCCACACTCCCTGCAAACATAGGGCTTCTCCCCTGTGTGTGTCCTCTGGTGTGTGATGAGACTTGACCTATCCTTGGATCCTTGCCCACACTCTCCGTACTTGACTTTTATAATCCCTGAGACCCCTGCCCCCATGAATAATTTGCCTGTGTCCTCTGGATTCAGGTTCTGGCTTGTGCTGGGCTCTTCTGTTATTCTCTCATGCACCCCAGAAGCCCCCAGTTGTCCTCTGGGTGAGTAGGAGGAGGCCCTTGAAATCCTCTTCAGTCTTAGGCTTTTCAGCAAAGGTTGGGGCCTGTCCTTGGCCTTGCGACCCTCAGGTTTGTCACTTGGGCTGTGTGGATCGGAATATCGCTGCTGCTGATTTTGATTGCCTGGGCAGGGATCCTCTGGTTGGAGGTGGTCTCTTGCAGATGGTCTCAGGAGGGTCTGAGAGGGGTGACTGCGTTGGACGTGTTGGCTGAGGAGTTTCTGACTGGAGAAGGCCAGAGAGCAGGAGGCACATGGGTGGATCTTGGGCTTCGGTTCTGCTGAGAGAGGAAGCTTCTGGTCAGGCAGCTGGTTTGCCGTGGTGAGGCCCACCCCACTAAGCATCTTAGCATGGACAGGGCATGATTCGTCTCCTATCAAGTGTGTCTTTACAGTCCACTTTTCCGTTTCATTCTTATTCTCTACATCTACAGAAATCCAGGAAGATTGTGTCAAGGGCCTTTTCTACATATCACCCAGACTAGGGACCTTCCAGCAGCATCAGAGGCAGCATCTCTCCTGGTAGAGGCGGATCTGCAGGAGCCTTTCCCTGCGTGTAAGTATCTGAAAAGTCATGGCACAGTGGCCACAGGAATTTTACCCTACTGAGAGAGAAGACCTGATGACTCAGGTGGAATCTTCCTCATCGGCTCCCTGGGAGGGGAAAGGGTCTAGTAAGTTAGGGGCACCTGGCCTTGAGCTCTCTGCACGTGGGAGGCAGCACAGGGGGTGGTTAGAGCAGGTGTGAGTAAAGCTGACTTTGCAGCTCCTGGTTCAAAGAGCAGGCTTTGTGCCAATCTCTGCAGTAAGGGGGTTTCAGACTGGATGAGACCGAGCGGCCCAGGTCTCACCGACTACAGGTCTCTGGCTCCTGCTGCCCCAGTTGGTTCACAAATTGCTCCCCTCTCAGTTTTCCATAAATCATAAAATAAAGGCATGTCCTTTCTCAAGCCTCACCAGTATTCATACCTCATTTATTTCACTCAGTCTTAGTGCATTTAACATGCACTAGGAAGCCCTGTTTAAAAATACATCTCCAGTCAGACTCCTCAGACCCTCACTCCCGAGCATCTTCAGCCAGCCCACTCTCCCCTCATGTCTGGCAGTGAACTGACCTCTGAGGGGACTCCCCACTGCTGTCTCTTCCCAAAAATGAACCGAAGCATCATCTTAGCACAGAGAACATGCCGCTTGCAGCTGAAAGCCGCACGGTTGTTCCGTGTCACCAGGAAGACCCCTGGGGCCTGCACATGGACACGGGCCCTGAGGCTTCCGTGTCCCATCCAGCCGCCTTCCTTTCCCTCTGTGCTTCCTGCTGTGACCACGGGCATGGCCTCTCTTCCCAGCCCTGGGACTGCGGCATTGGCTGCTCCCCTGTCTGGAATCCTTTCCACAGGTGTTATCTCTGCAGAGACCCTGCCCACCACCCTGCACCACACCCCACCCCCTGCTCACGCTGATTGGAGGTGGTTTCCCCGCACTGGTTCTCCTCAGAGCACCAGTCCCTGACTAGTGTGAAGCCCATGCTGCCCCGGGGCAGTGGATTTGTCTGTTTCGGTGCGTGGAGCCCTGTCTGGCACAGAGTGTGAACTCACATGACATCAAACTGAAACAGGAACTCAGTGCAAATTGCCGCACATGTGTTGCTGAGAAATGAGAGGAAATGAGGAAGAAACAGGTAAGGGGAGAGAGCTGGTAGGCGCTAGAAAACTTGCTTTTTGCTTCTAAGCCTTTCAGCAGAAGGTGATGTTACACATTTTTGCATGAAATATTAAAAATTAGAACTAACATTTTTAATATAAAAAACTTTTCCTAACAGTCATATGAAATGAATCAAATTCTGAGGCATTTTAATTGCGACCCAACTGTCTTTGGACTGGATTGTACTCTGCTTCGGAGTCGGACCAGGGAGGCTCCCCAGGATGGGGTGGGGCGCTGGAGGAGGGGAGGTGCTCACCTCTCCCGGCCGCGAGCTCACTCTTCCCGCTGCTGTCCCACTTGATGCCGAGGTCCCGGCCATACTCATCTCCATACCAGACCAGCAGCTCACAGCCTGGCCTGACCACCTGGCAGGTTCGGTAGAAGATCTGCCCTTGATACTGCAAGGCCACCAGGTTCTGCTCCTCGTCGTCCCGGGCACAGTTCACATACCTGGGATCGACGCCGGGAAAGGGAAAGAAACCTCAGGTGATGAGTCCCCTCCACTGTCGGGCCATGCCCAGCTCCTTGCCTTCAGGCCCTGAGGCCGCCATGGCTTCCACCGCCCCTCATGGGGACCTTCTGTTCGCACCTTCGACAAGGCCATGTGAATTCCCATTTCCAGATCCTGTTTCCGGTCCTCTTCCTGGCTGGAATGCTTTTCTCTCCTTTCCTAATTAGCCACTTTATAGAGCCCAGTTCCAGACTCGTCTCCACCTGGACTGTCTGTGGGGCTGGTGACCTCCAGCTCCTCTAAACTCTGAATTAAGTTCTCTTTCCTTCCACAGGACTTGGTGCTCCTCTGCTAGCATGCAGCCCTCAGCACTCACCCTAGCCTGCCTTCTCTCCCGAGGCTTTCCTCCAATCTCCCCATGTGTATCCAGGGTCCTATTCACTCGCCCTCCCCCTCCCATGGAAACTTGGAGAGTGCTCTGACATAGCTTGAGACCCAGAAGAGTGATAGTTTATTCACTTTCTTCCTGCCCTGATGAAAGGATCGGCCCTCAGAGAACAGCCCGGCTCACGGCCATCCTGCCCCCCATTCCTTTCGAGGCCTCAGGGCCCACTTCTCACTGGAACCGAGCCTGGGGAGGCTGTTGCTCACATGGACTCAAGGCCTCCCATGTTAGGTTATCCTGGTGCTGTGCAGTTTCTCAAAGAGAAAAATTAAGGTTACTGTTCCTAAAATCAATTGGCTAGTATCTGTCTGCAGTTGTTCTCCAAAAGGACATGGGATGTGTGATCTGCTTCAGTAACGAAGTTCACTGTCTACACTGGAACATAAAATGCTTGGTAAGTGTCAATTAAGTGAGTTAAAGTGTCCCTGGTGAATCGAGACTCCTCAAGTTGTTTTCAAGTCCCCCAGTTTTGTTCAGCATATAGACTCATATTTTGAGGGCACTATATTTTGAGGGCACAATATATGCTATATTTTCATTTCCTTCAAATGTCTTTTGAAATGAAAGACCATGATATGGGGGGAAAAGAGGAAAGAAGGTGTGAAAGCTATTGAGGGAGACGGGTTGAGAAGGAAAGGGGAGGGGGCTTGAGGGAAGAGCGACATCTACAAGCTAGACTCACTGCCCTCACCTCATCCAGTTGGCCAAAGACGTGTTCNAATGTCTTTTGAAATGAAAGACCATGATATGGGGGGAAAAGAGGAAAGAAGGTGTGAAAGCTATTGAGGGAGACGGGTTGAGAAGGAAAGGGGAGGGGGCTTGAGGGAAGAGCGACATCTACAAGCTAGACTCACTGCCCTCACCTCATCCAGTTGGCCAAAGACGTGTTCTTTCCATCCACATACTCGTAGCAGTTTCTCCCTTTGGTGATCTGAGTGTCAGAAAAGAGATACAAGCTTTCCTCTCTCCTTTATTTTTTTTTTGGTAGGAAGTGATAGAAGAACTATTTCCCTCTGCAGGCATTGGTGCTCTTCAGCCTACATGGATTCAACTGCCAGTTGGACCAAATGGTAAGCTGCTTAGTCATCATCCCAAGTCTGAGTCTCTTGGTTCACAGAAGGCAAGGGCTCCACAAGGGAGGAGTCACCTCTGTGGGTCTGTACCACTGTCTCCCACCTCTCTGACCTTTAGAGAGAGGTCCTGTGTGTCTGTACACTGTGGTCCCACCTCTCCTCTGACCTTTAGATGGAAGGCCCATGTTCATGCCCAGTGCACACAGGACACAGGGCTGCCTGTGTCATTGCCGACCGTGTCATCACCATCTGCACCCTTGCATGTAGACATGAAGTACCCCCCACCACACACAAGCAACTCATGAGAGTTCTCATGTTTCCCAGAGAACAGGGAAACAGGGGTGTTTCTCACCAGCCAGGAGTATCCACTGTTGGCGGCCTCTTCATCGTCTGTGATCTGGCCTTCATAGGGGCCAAAGTGCAGGCCCAGTGGCAGATCGGATGCCTCATTCCACACTCCAAGCCCAGCCTCAGGGATGCCCGACAGTCTGATACTTAACCCCGGGGGCAGAGTGAGGGCTGAGCGGTTGGCATGCCCCTTTTCCACTGCACAGTCCTTTACAAAGGTTGGGGGCCCGTGGGCAGCACAGCTGTCGATGAAGAAGTTCTGACACTCCTCACAATCTGGAGGTGAGAGCAACAGGGATGAGGGGAGGTAAGGTGATTTTGCTGGTCGTAAAGACCTTCAGAAAGAACTGGGGCACTCACGGCATGTGACCTCGATCCTGCACCCCAAGTCACAGAGAAAGGGGATGATTGGGGGACCAAACGGTGAGGTGAGGTTATTGGACCAAGGCCTCGTAGCCCGTTCTCCGTGAGTGGGCCAACGGGTCACTCACAGAGGTACTCGTCATCCTGGGGCTCGCTGGCCTCTTGGTACACGTGGCCCTTTCTTTTTCGTAGACTGTACCTCTTCACTCCAGTCTCCTTTCTTCTGCGTTCTAAGATGGAGAACAGAAGCTAAGCAAGGTGGTGGGGTTTGGAGAGTTAGTCCCCGTTTTATCGGAAAGTGTGAGATCTCCTACCTGTTCATTTATACACTTTGTTAAAACTTGTTTACATGTATTTTTTAAGCTTTTACTTTTGTAATTTTCTGTTTTAATGTTACATGTTTATGCATCTTAGTTCCCCGATCAGGAATGGAACCTGCGTCCCCTGCAGTGGAAGCGGGAGTCTTAACCACTTAACCACCAGCAAGTCCCTTATCTATACTTTGCTTCTTCTCCCTTTAACTCCTAGTTCAGGAGACAGGCTCCTCACTGACCACAAATGCCCAGTTCAGTGTTAGCTTCCTGCACTTCCTGTTAGTAGGTTTAACTTCCCACCTTCTTACTTAGGAAATAGTTCACTGACACATGTACTCAGAAAACATACGTTGAGGGCACATGACGTGTAAGGCATTGAGCAGAGGTCTGGGCATAAACACTAACAAGGCATGGTCCGTATCATCACAGCTGGATTTACTGAACTACTTTTAGCTCAAAGCAGTGTCAGTACTTTAGCATTTAATGTAAAGCTTTCAAACACTGTATGAGTTATGTATTCCTATCTTCACTCTACAGATGAGCAATCAAGACCTCAGAAAATGTATAAGATTTTCCCAAGGCACCATTGCTAACTTCATGTCTCAGATCAGTCCAGCTTAAACCCAAGCCTACCCAAAATTCACGCCACACACCTAGTCCATACTCACTAGCTTTTCTACAGGGATTAGAGGAACTAATTAGAGGAACTCCCCAAATTTTCTCTTACCGACTTTTTGTCTGGGGTGCTGTCCAGGGATCCTTGCTTTTCTGGGAGGGGGCACAGGTTTCTGAGCCTGCTTGGAGCCACTTGTCTTCAGCAATTTTGCTGCTCCCGGCAATTCCTTCAAACTAGATTCCTTACTTAATGGTGCCCTGGACATTGCCTTCCACAGGAGTAAAAGACAACATGCATTTCTTTAGTTCTTTAGGACTTTATGAAGTGTTTTCACATGCATGACTTTAGCTAATACTTTGACAATTCTTGGAAATACCTGGTGGAGGAGGTGTCTGAACACTGGAGTGTAAAATAAGGACCTAAGTGGGTAGTGAATCAAAACTAGAATTCATATCTTAAGGTTTTTTCCCTTCAACTTTCTGCATAAAAGTGAGAGCAAGGCAAGAATAGCTGGAGGTCAGGGAAAGAAGAGGGTAAGGGCTCATAGAGAAATCTGAGGGGTTTTCTATTAATTAGTGGCCCTTTGATGGACGAGGAAGTATGGAAAATTACAGAGGGGACAAAACACATCTGGAAGATAAGGTGACAAAGCAGTGAGATTGAGAAGAGAAAAGATGATCGGCAGAAACACATTTAGACAATAAAGAAATGAGCTGAAAGTTGCAGGTTGCCATGTCCTCTTAGAGACAATGTTTGGAATTAAAGTAGCTGGCCTCAATCAATTCTGCTTGAACAAGGCTGTATGACTAGCTGGTTCTCCTCAGTTTCCTGATCCATAAAGTGGTATACATGCTAATTCTTAATGTTACAGTGGACATGAAATTTAATAACATTTCCGCAAATCATTGTGTGAACTATTTAATACAGTATGAACGCGAGTGTATATCCCTGCCATCAATTTATCCCTTCAACTGTCTCTATATTTGAAGACTAGCTCACAGATACTATCTTCAGCATTCTTTGACCTTCTTACTCCTAGATGAATGTTTAAATGTGGAGTCACTCATTCACAAAACATTCAGGGGGCCCTCAGGGGCTTTAAGCTGGGCCTGGACTTCTGAGAAATAATGGGTATGGGCTAGGCTCTCAAAGCTCACAACACAGGGCAGGCTAAACAAACGATTCCAAACATGAGAGTTGCCTAATCAGAGCTCAGGGGAAGGACTTGTTACTTCCTCCTGCAAGAATGAGCATTTGAAATGATGCCCAGATGAGTTTCTACTCAAAAGCGGGTAACCTATGTGAAGTCCTTCAGTTATTTTCTCATTTGTTGCTTTTCAGTCGTAAACCTGAGGCTTGTCAGGGTTGCGAGTTGCTTCCTCTTATTGGACTGGGAGGCTCTGAAGTAGGGATCCTGTCACCTTCATCATCCTGGATCGTCCACTCTACACACTGCCCAGCATGTCCTTAAGCTTCCCTTAGTCAGATACCTTAGCATATCCCTCCCTAGCACAGCACAAAAGAACTGAGGTTGAAAACATCTCTCAGATGAATGATATAAAGATGTATGAATAAACTCATAGAACTATGGGAGTTTTAATCATTTTGTAAGGAGTTTAGAAAAAGTGCTTTGGATTAGATTGCACTCCCAGTGATACTGTGATCTCAAGCATATAATTAATCATTTTTTTCCCTCAGTTTTGTGGTCTATAATGATGATAGCTATATACCTACTTATAGGTGCGGGAGGATTGTTTTAAGGTTTAAGTAAGTTTATTCACATAAAATGCGTCAAGTCTGAGATATTGTGAAAATAATGTAACAACAGAACAGCCTACTGTTGTTGCTGTTCTTACTAAGTATGAAGATGGTGATGATATCAGACATTGTGCTAAAGATTCAGGAGAGGAAGGCAGCAGTCTCCAGGATCTCTGTGTTTTCTCCTATTCTCACCTGTGACTGGATCCATGAAGAGGATATTTTGGCAACAGGATTTGGGAAATACTCACCTTCTGGTGTTTATTGTGCTCCACTCTGAAGGCCATCGAAGAAGGCTTACCTGAAAAATTGTGGGAATCAGTGTTTTAGTTGATAAATGTTTCCAAACTCTGGGCATTCCAATTAAGGACACATAATTCTGAGCCAGAGAGTGACAAGGACAAGGATTACCAAAGGAGGAATGGAAAATGATTTCTGTATCATCAACTCCTATGCTTCCACTGGGCGCATTACAGAATTTTCTTAAAATTAAAAAAAAAAAAATACGAAACTTCATCTGTGCCTCATCTGATGTCCATAAAGTATCTAATAAATTTACTAGCCTTTCATGGCAAAAATACTCAAAAAAGTAGAAATGGAAGGAAGTGACTGCAATATAATAAAGGTCATATATGAAAAGTCTACCTCTGACATCATAGCCATCAGTGAAAAGCTGAAAACTTCTCTAAGATCTAGAAAAAAAAAGGCAAGGATGCCCATCTTCAACGTTTTTATTCACCATAATGTTAGCAGTCCTAGCCAGGGCATTAGGTTAGAAAAGGAAACATAAGGCTTCTATTTGGAAAGAAAGAAGTAAAATTATGTCTGTTCACAGAGGACATGATTTTATGTACAGAAAAATCTTTAAAATTACACACACCCAAAAAAACCTACACAGAAAGTTTCATGGAGCAAAATCAACATTCAAATATCTTTCCATGCATGAATGATGACCATTCCAAAAAGGAAAATAAGAAAACAATCCTATTTATTTTTCATTTTGAAAAAAACTATAGTCAAGATCTAAATTTAAGTTAAAAAATGTTTATTTTTATTTATTTATTTGTGCCAGGTCTTTGTTGCAGCATANTCTGGCAGTGAACTGACCTCTGAGGGGACTCCCCACTGCTGTCTCTTCCCAAAAATGAACCGAAGCATCGTCTTAGCACAGAGAACATGCCGCTTGCAGCTGAAAGCCGCACGGTTGTTCCGTGTCACCCAGGAAGACCCCTGGGGCCTGCACATGGACACGGGCCCTGAGGCTTCCGTGTCCCGTCCAGCCTCCTTCCTCTCCCTCTGTGCTTCCTCCTGCGACCACGGGCATGGCCTCTCTTCCCGGCCCTGGGACTGCGGCATTGGCTGCTCCCCTGCCTGGAATCCTTTCCCACAGGTGTTATCTCTGCAGAGACCTGCCCACCACCCTGCACTGCACCCCACCCCCTGCTCATGCTGATTGGAGGTGGTTTCCCTGCACTGGTTCTCCTCAGAGCACCAGCCCCCGTCTGGTGTGAAGCCCATGCTGCCCTGGGGCAGTGGATCTGTCTGTTTCGGTGCGTGGAGCCCTGTCTGGCACAGAGTGTGAACTCGCATGACATCAAACTGAAACAGGAACTGAGTGCAAATCGCCACACATGTGTCGCTGAGAAATGGGAGGAAATGAGGAAGAAACAGGTAAGGGGAGAGAGCTGGTAGGCGCTAGAAAACTTGCTTTTTGCTTTTAAACCTTTCAGCAGAAGGTGATGTTACATATTTTCACATGAAATATTAAAAATTAGAACTAACATTTTTAATATAAAAAATTTTTCCTAACAGTCATATGAAATGAATCAAATTCTGAGGCATTTTAATTGCGACCTGACTGACTTTGGACTGGATTGTACTCTGCTTTGGAGTTGGACCAGGGAGGCTCCCCAGGATGGGGTAGGGCGCTGGAAGAGGGGAGGTGCTCACCTCTCCCAGCTGCGAGCTCACTCTTCCCGCTGCTGTCCCGCTTGATGCCGAGGTCCCGGCCATACTCATCCCCATACCAGACCAGCAGCTCACAGCCTGGCCTGACCACCTGGCAGGTTCGGTAGAAGATCTGCCCTTGATACTGCAAGGCCACCAGGTTCTGCTCCTCGTCATCCCGGGCACAGTTCACATACCTGGGGTCGAGGCCGGGAAAGGGAAAGAAACCTCAGGTGATGAGTCCCCTCCACTGTCGGGCCATGCCCAGCTCCTTGCCTTCAGGCCCTGAGGCCGCCATGGCTTCCACCACCCCTCATGGGGACCTTCTGTTC